>JAGFMF010011645.1:6104191-6163507 GCA_019455555.1 Galemys pyrenaicus | reverse complement strand
CAGCCCCCAGCCCCCAGCTCCCAGCTCCCAACCCTCAGCTCCCAGCCCCCAGCCCCCAGCTCCCAGCTCCCAACCCTCAGCTCCCAGCTCCCAACCCTCAGCTCCCAGCCCCCAGCTCCCAGCTCCCAGCTCCCAGCTCCCAGCTCCCAGCTCCCTGGACTTGGCTCTCTGTGCCCTTGGATCTCTGAGCAAAGAATTTCCCTCATCAGAAAGTAATTGCCCAGGCTCCCCTCACTTCTAATCAACAAGCGAAGGTATTAGTTCCTGGGAGCGTGATTGATTTCCAGGGACTTGGAACGTAATTACATTTTTGCAGAGTCTGTTTGGAATCCTCAGAGAAGCAAGACACTTTCTGTTCTTTGAACTTCCCATGGAGAAGGGCTTCCGGCATCTCATCTACTCCATTCATCCTCACAGGCCCAGCGAGGGGCGTCTGTAACTGTCAGCTTTCATCTTTCAAGACTCAGGAGCCAACCCCTGGAGTTGGGCCAGAGGAACTTAGATTCCCGTGCAGAGGAATCACTCAGGTTCTCCCCACCCCAGCACTCACCCTCATTGCCCAGGAGCGGGAGCCCCAGCAGTACGGCCCTCCTGCCAAGTCACACACCGACCAGCCGCTGGCTCCCAGCGCAACCTCAGGAGAAGGCCTTTTCTTTACCCTCATCTTCATCATCCTTATTGTCATAGCTGCTGTTTACCGAGCCAGGCGCTGTAGGGCACTTTACACACCCTCATGAAAAAGCCCTGCAGAAATAAACATTAATCTCCCCATTTACCAAGGAGGAGATGGAGGCCAAGAGCCAGCTCACCCGAGGTACCAGACCTAGAAATGGCCAAATTGGAATTTAAGCGCCCTCATCCCATTTTGCTGGACAATTATCTCTGTGGCCTGCTCGGCACCTTTTCTGCCACTCTGCCCACCTGCTCTGTCCGTCTCTCTAGGACGCCTCAGCTGTGGTCAGATGTCTGAGTAGCCGGGACCCCTCCCCAAGCCCGCTGGCTATGGGACACACCCTGCTTTCAAAAGCACCTGGTGGTGTAATAACGTAAATGGAGTAAAATTATACCTTTTCTCTAAGTGTGAAATTATAAAAACTTCCGCTTTTAAAGAGTGACTGGCATTCGGGCCTGGTGTATTTTTGCAGCCCTGGTCTACATGGGTCATTTTACATTTTACATTCATGATGGAAGCTCAGGATGATGCTCATAACCTCGACACATTATATAAAGGCACGTGAGACCAATAAATGAATGCCACAAGAAACACCACGGGGAGACAGGCCTCAGGCTTGCGTGGCCTCACAGGAACCAGACTCATCTGTCTGCAGGCCCCTCATCAGTCCCCTCTGTCGCCTGGCTAGCCCGCCCCTCCCCCCAGGCTGACAGCTGCCTGGCCCTGGTTCCTATTACTCAGGAGCTGATGCCCAGCAGTTTCCCCCAGGCCTGCCCCACCCCACTGACCCGTCCAATCCAGGATCTGCCCGAGCCCACAGAACCATGGCCACATAGTCACACTGTGGCCCAAGGCAGGGCTCAAGCCCTGGACTATCAAGGAAGCCCAGACTACGGAGAGTCTGAACCCAGGCGAACCCCTCCCTTGCCCCACTGCAATCCTCCTTCCTTCGCAGGCCTAGAGCTTCTAGACTAGTAGACAAGAAGAATGTTCATTGAAGGGTTATGCTCACAGATTTGTAATTCTGGCTGGGTCTTTAGTGGTATTCCCATGCTGAAAAGCTGCCTGTGGACCGTGCGTCTGTTTAGATCGGCATCATTTTTGAGGGAATGATGGGGAAGGGGTCCAATATTTTTAGAAATAAATTCACCAGCTCAGCTCTTTCTAGAGCGGTTGGACCAGAGGTGGACACTCACCGAACATCCCTGCCAGTGAAATACGCAGTTGGAAAAAGACAGAAGATGTCAGCTCAGCACAGCTGGGGCGCTGGCCAGCCTGAGGCTTCCCCCACCCCATTTCATTGCCAGTGTAGATGCAGCCCCAACCTGAGGCCCTGTCTTCAGTGCATCAGCTCCCTGGAGGGTCAGCCCTTCTCTCGCCAATGGCGCCCCCCTAACCCTTGGGCAACCTGCCATTGCCCCTGACTTTGGTCAAAGCCTGAATCAGGGGTGGGCCAGCCCCCCAGCTGGGGTCACCTGCAAGGACGTGCTCTGGAGCGCACAAGAGGCTTCTGGCTCCTGGAGATGCCTGTTGCTCTGAGACCCACCGAGTCACTACTGCAAGCAGAAGTGAGAGTCGAGAAGGGAGGCTGAGAACTGGGGAGAAAAAAGAGAACCCATGTCTGCAGAAACCCCCAACCTTTCAGGAAGGCAAGGAGAAGGGGCTCTGTCTCTGCCCACACTCGCTGCCAGCCACTCGACACCCCAATTTACATGGCCCATTCATCAGCTGGCCTGGTAATGTCCACGAGCAGCCAGATCCAATTTTCCTAGACAGCAGTGGCACAGCCTGCCAGGCACTCAGCTCCGGCCCCCAGGGGACATGGCGCCCAGCCCGCAGGATGTGCCGGAGGCTAGCTAAGCCGGCGGACCCCCGAGGGAGATGGCACCAAGGGAGAGCAGCCAGGGCCACCCGAAGCCCCAGCAGGAGACGGTGACCACCGGCCAGCATCTGGGACTGCCCTGGGAGCCAGCCACTCCCAGCGCAAGCGTCCGTGGAGAACATACGTGAGGCTGACGTCCCAAGGAGCAAGGCAGAGGAATCCGAAACGTGGGGAGTGGGCAGATTGGCAGGTGAAGGGCTGCGCTCCCCGAAGAGCGTGGAGGCAGAGGGGGCATCGTGTGGCCGGCTCCTGCCCTCCATGCACAGGTGCCTTCCACAGGAGCATCCTGTGCCTCCCCTGGCTTCCATTAAAGCAGCCTTTTCCCTCATTTGCCGTGGTTCACAAGCCCTTCCATCGCCCCTTCTTCCAAAGCTCACCACAGGGAGCTGCCTGCCACCGGGAGCTGGGAGCAGTGCAGAGGAACCAGGAAGGGAAGCCAGGCGAACCCACCGTGGCCTTTGGCTGGGGAGCTGCAGGCCTCCTATGGCTGGAACCGACCTTACCCCAGGGCACCCTGCCCTGAGCTGAGGGCACCCCAACACAGGAGAGGGGAGCTGTGCCATCCAATTGCAGGTCCTCTGGGGAGGTGTCTGCTCTGCACCAGGCACAGGGCTGAGTCCTGGTCATTTAAGCCTTAAAGCAGCCTCAGGGAGGTATTTACTACACTTAGAGGGCAGAAATTTAACTTTCAGATAGATTAAGTAATTCGCCCCAGGCCATAAAACAAATGTGAGTGGGATTCTGACAAGTCCTAGCTTTGGGTTCTGATGAAAATCTTGAGCTTTCCAGTTCATTGCCCATCACTTTCCAGCAGGCAGGAGACAGAGGGTGTGAGCACAGGGCTGTGCAGAAGCCCCAGGAGGCCCCAGACCCCCACTGTTAACTGCCAAGGTAAGGGGTCCTCGCCACGCGTCCAGGCTCCTCACCTGGCAGCACCTGAGACCGGCTGGCAGGTCCCTCCTCCACCTGCACTTCTGCCTCTGACTACCATTTTTTTCTACCCTGGCCTCAGTTTCCCCACCTAAAGGGGCTGATGGTTACCAGTATCTGCTAGTCTACAGAACTATCTAGAGTAGCATTACAGATGAAAAAGAAAATAACAATTAACACCTTCAAAAGGACATTTTCCCTGACTAACACAGGGTTCCTCTCCAGCCCTAGTGCCCCTGGCCATGGGGGCCACAGCGTAACTGGGGGCCGGTCAAAAGCTCAGAAGCTCTAGGGCTCAGAAAGAGCAGCTAGCCCGGCCAAGACCCCGGAGATCTGGGCATGGCCAGGTGCAGGGCACAGGACGTCTCGCACTTGGCAGAAGAAAAGAAAAAAAGGATAAAATATGCAGGAGAAGGGAGAAAAGATCCTGTTTTTCTACAAGTAGAAATTTCCCCCAAATGATCAGGCGGTGAGAACTGTGTGAGCTGTTCAGAAGAGACAGCAGCTCTGCCAGGTCTGCTGGGCAGGGCAGGGCTGGGCTGAGAAGCCGCATTCATAAAACATCAAAAGGAAAGTTCCAGTAGCTGCTCACAGCCCTCAGACTCAACTCCTACAGGAGTTTCTTTCCAAAGGAACATTCCTAGGGTTTCAAGCATCAGAAAAGCAGGACTGGAGCTTTACTTGGTCAACCACTTCAGTCACCTCAATAATTGATAATCTTCCCTCCCAGGGGAGGGGGAGAGGGTTGAGACCCTCAGAGAACAAATGTTCTCTAGCTGCCCACGTGCCATCAGACACGCACACGAGAAGGCTGCACGCAGGACTCGATACGTACGCAGTGCTACTGTGCGTCAGGCACTGCTGGACTCGCGTGAGCATGGGCAGTGACAAAGCTGTGTCCTGCTTCCCCAGGGACGCTCGACTAATGGGAGAGACAGACAAACAGCTAACCACCCACAGGCACCGTGCTGGGTGCGGTAACAAATACAAAGAGTTCTAAGAAGCATGGAGGCTGCATGGAGAGGGTCTGCTCAGAGGGCGGGGCACCTGAGCTGGTTGGCAAAGGAAGAGTAAGAGTTATCCAAATAGAAAAGAGGGAGGAGGACACTACGGGCTGAGGGAATATGCCAGTCAAGGCGAGATGACAGGGTCGATTTCAATGGAGTGTGCAGTGCGGGCCTGGTGTGGTCTCTGAGGATCATCATAAAGAACCACCTGCTGGGCACAGGGACACCTGGGTGCTGTGCTTACCTTCAACCCACATGTTCCACAGCGCAGTCATGTTGGAAAGAACACCCAGTCCTTTACTGAATTCCTGAAAGGATCCTTGGGATATTTACCAACGTTCCAATTTCTTTCCTGCAAACATTCCAAAACCAGGGGTTTTACTAAGGTCTGAATGAACCAGGTCCTAGACTCTATTTCCCCAGAGTTGTGCTGGCCTTGGACCCTTTTACTCTCAGAAATATTCTTCCCTTGCTTTGTTCTGTATCATGGTGAAGACCAGGAAATTAGCCCCTGCAGATGGCATCTCCCATGCTGCAGACTGGGTTCAGCCAATGGGTACCTTCAGGAGAGAAGAGAGCAGGGAGAAGCCAGGGATTGCTCCTCCTCCCTCTTTCCCACACCTCTGCACTACTAGACTCCTTCATGGCTCTAATTCCCACCAAACTCATCCATTCATGTTCAAGTTCTCACCAAATGACTCCATCATGAGTCCAGCTCCCAGCAAACATCAACCATGGTTCAAGTTCCCACTGAATGTATTACTCAGGTTCAAGTTCCCACCAAGTGCATCCTCCTTGGTTCCAGCTTCTACCTGATGACCCCAATGCCTGAATCTGATAACACTTCACCCTCCCCCCCAGCTTACACATAGCAGTGTCTTCCAAGCACTTCTGATTTCTGTCTTGCCAACCATCTTCTGTTTGGCTTCCCAAATCTTCCATCATCAGTTTCTTACACTAAATTCCCTCTGTTTTAAATACTGAGTGGTCTTTGTATTTTTCAGTGGACCCCGACTAATACACAGTATAAATTATTCACCTTGGAGTCTCCACAGCATGACACAGTGATTTTCTGAGTGAACACCCAATATTTATTGGGTGGACAGATGGATAAATAGTTGATTAGATAGATGAACCAGAGTATGATTAGGTAGATTGGAGGCTAGATGGAGCATCATGATTCAATGAGTTGTTTTAATTTTGTGAAATGAAGGGATAAGCTCCAAGAGAACTGCCAAGAAGTAATTCCAAGAGGCTCACACACACACACACACACATACACACACAATGCCCAGAGGGGCAGAACCACTGTACTGCTACAAGTCAAGCCAAAGGACAATGCAGCAGCCAGAAAGAGGAAGATTTTGTCAAGTTCACTCTTTGTTGTATCTGCATTGAGTCATCGCTTCCTTTACTTTCTGGATGTCATCCTGTATTGGCAGAGGCCAAGGGGGAAGTTGTATTAGTGGCAAAGAGTCCTAATTTCCATCTGGTAGGCATCTCCATCACATTTATTATGCTCAAGTCTCTGCAGAGTGAAGGAGACATAATGGAACACGCCTCATCGCATTGATCCTGGGCCATATTCACTTGACGAAGTTGCCAAATGGCTACAATTCTGGAGTGGCAAGAACTTGATTGGCCAGATAACTGTAGTCTGTGGCATTCTTGGGTGTTCCTAATAATTATATCTCAAAACCCTGCATCCTTCCTCGGAGTACATTGCCTTGAATGATTAACAATTCAGAGACCATGCATTTTCAAAGCCACTTTGTTCATCCCCCAGAGAAGCAGGGTTACACCAGAAGACCCTCCCTAAAGGAAACATTTCCATCTCAGCTACTGATGCGTGGTGCAGGACAGCACGGAGCACCAAAGTGCCCGGCTCTGGGACAAGGCTGCTGAGTGTTCACAGGCAAGTCCTCCTTCAGGGGGTCTAAGAATCCTTGTCCCCTCCTGCCTTCCTCTCAGATTTTTGTAAAGGCCAAAAGAGATGATCATGAACAAAAAATTGAAAATGATAAGGCTCAACATCACAATGTGATTTGTTTTCTAGTCAATCAGTCGTCCATAGAGATGTAATCTAAACCGTCTAGCTGCGCTATAATCCCAGGTCACACTGCCGCATCCTATCACGTAGATCTGCCTACTGAAAAATCAGAATGTAATAGGTCATATTAAGAATGAGAATTCACCGAATGAAAAGGGGCTGCCTCTGATCAGATCTGGGTTGATGAAAATTGCCAGAGAAAGGGAAGTATTTTCCATGGCTCCCTCACCTCCTGATACCCTTCCACTCTGATCACACGAGAAACATTCCTCATCTTAGTTTCCTCCGAAGCCTAGTGCTTCAAAGCTACCAAATGTGTCCATTCTTCTAATTTCCCCTCATCAGCTTCTTCTTCCAGTGCAGCTGATCTCACCTCAATGTCAGGATTTTTAAATGCTGATTGGGTCAATTCATGCCCGAGTATAGGATAGCTGGCTCTTTCCTTACTCATAGTGACAACTTGCTAAACGCTTCACACTGACCCTGTCTTCATGAGATTTCAATAAAAAAGGAATTATTTGAAGAGTTGAAAGTGGTAGAGCGGGCCTTCCTATAGGCCTTTAAGTACCAGCCATAGAAACAAAGTATTCAAAGTAAGACCCCAATCATCATACTGAGGGTTTCCCCTTCATTCTCCAGTTCTTCCTCCCAGCCCAATTCAAAGCAGGAGGCCAGAGGCAAATTACACAGAGGAGTTATATGCTCTCGTATCTCCAGGAAAATACAGAAGTCAGTTCTCTGTGCTGATCGCTCTTGGAAAGAGAAAGCTGCCCTTCTCATCCAAGACTAGTTTGCAGCCAGTTCCCGGCATTCCCAGGAGGATTGGTTTGGTCTCCCTAATCACAACACTTGTTCCTCTGATTCCTCTCTGCACCATAGACTGGTGAGTGTGCAGAGTATAAAATATACTTTTCAAATTAGCCTCAACAAAGCATAAGGAAATGAAGAAGTTGGCTGGCGCTGACTCATTCAAAACCAATTTAAATGATCAAGTCAATCACTATTTATTGAACATCAACTAACTTAGCTCATGCTCTGCTCAGACTATCCACCCCTTACTTCCTCTCCACAGCTTCTCTGTGACACCCCCCCTTTCTGCCACCACCACCACTGCCACCACCACCATTATCAGGTTGACAATGTTCTGCTTCCCCTCCCCATCCGGAGCTGTCCAAAATTTCAGCACTGCACGTCAAGCCAGGGAGGTGGTTAACTGGCTTCCTTCTACACTCTTTGTCAGAAGCAGATGGGAAAGGTGGGAGGAAGGGGGTTATTTATTTTCTAGTCTTGCCCAAAGCAATCTCTATTTTGAGGGTCAGTTCCCTCAACCCCCATGCCCAGCCCAACATTAACTTAACGAACAGTGCCCCCCCCCCCCNAACAGGGCCCCCCCCCCCCGCCTCAATCCAGTTCCAAGAGGCTCCAACGACCCTGTTTACATTGCACAGGACTGTTCTGCACCGCAGAACTTTTGGTCTCAGGATTTTGCAAATTTTATGAGGATTTTCAGTCAAGCTGATTTTTAGCTCATCCTTCCCCTCCAGCTAAAAGCAAGATCTTTCATCCAACTCTGATCTCAGAGGGACTTTTTTCTCAGCACTTGGGACATGATTAAATAATAGGCACACGTGCACTCACCAGCCCCAAACCCTTTTATTTCCCAGATCTTTCTTCAGTAATGAAGCCTGAAATGGGGCAAGAGGAAGAGGGGCCAACCATGTGCCTGGCTGGCTACTGTGGAGCAAGAGGCGAGAAAGTTTACTCATGAAACAAGAGCAAATTAAATGTGGGCATCACACGGAAGCCTTTCCAAGGACTTTGGAAGGGTCCAGGATTACCACTTTGGGGTCCGTTAGCTGTGGATAAGGCGAATCAGAAATACCTACCATCCCAAACTCTCTAGAGAACCCGAGACGACGACAAGGGGATTGGCTGCAAAGGACGCTCTTTCCATTGTCCAACTGATGTGGTCATTAACTCCGCCAATTACAGCAATATAAGGAAATCGTTATAATGCAATTATTATAGCTGTGTAAGTTTATAGCTGCATAACTACGCCAAAAAGCCGCCTTTGTAGGTCTTTATGTGCGCAATAAACCTGAAAAATTGCAGCGAAGGAAAAACGATGACTTCAATATGAATCAAGTGCAAATTCAAAATTTTTGTCTTGCCCTATGGAGACAGCCCCAGTGACGAGCCTGGGTCCTTCCTGGCCCCCTGGCCTGCTCAGAGTAACTGCTTGAGTATCGTTGCTCTAGGCCTTCATCTCCCATGACTTATCTTTGGTCAAACTGATGCAAGCACATGAAATGAAAGCCAGATAAGCAAGTAGAAAAAAGTATCACAAACCCATACATTTATATAATGCCTCACATTTGCCAACCCCACGATGAGGTATTTATCTTTATCTTACAAATCAAAAACTGAGACTTAAAAGAATTTTTAAGGAAGTTGTCTAAGGTCGTATCGGGCTGGATAGTGTCAGTCTGTGCCCCCATTCGCCCCTAGATCTACTCTCTGCCCCTCTTCAACATGCTCTGTGACCAGAGGCATCAGTGTCCACAGACCGCCAGCGGCTCCCCTACAGTCTGACTTTTAGTTGGGTTGGACCAAAGGGGAGCAACATCAAGAAAACAGAGTGTGGAAGAAGCGAGAAACTGGGATTTTTATTCCCCAGGTTCCCTCCCTGTCTGACCCTGGTTTGTGGAGGCTCAGTCCTCTGTCTACAGCCGCAGATGCTGGCAGGGGCCCTCTCCTGGGGAGAGCATTGGGTCTCACCAAGTTCTGACAATCGACCCCTCACTTTGCTTCCTGCAGGTCGAGGCTGGCAGCGCTTCCCCATGGTCGCTGGCCTCAGGGCGCATCACCATTTCTGGCTAGTTTCCCACAAATGCACACACACACCTTCTTTAAACACTCGCCACTGAATCTCTGTGCTTGTTGTTCCCGCCAAATCTGCCTGAGACACACAGCTAATGAGTGCTGGGATCGGAACTAGAACCCAGATCATCAAAACCCTAGGAGTCCAGGCCTGAATAATTTAGAAAATTTAATTTGCTCAAGACACAGACATGCTAACTGTCATCACTATCAAGGCTTTAAGCCCCATGCTTCACTTGGCACTGTGCTGGGCCACTTGCAGAAAGAATCACAAGAATCCAGGCTCTGCCTTACAGGAACCTGCATGCTACAGGAAGCACGTAGCCACTGTGTAGCACACACGCGCCGGCAGAGACATCCAAACAACACCTGGCTGGACAATGACGGGAGGAGGTAAAATGCCGAAAAGTAAAATGCATTTGGGAGTTGAGGGTTGAAATCTAGAAAATTACATATTCTGTTTCCAAACTAGGTAGAGGAGAGCGATGGGTCAGACTTTCCAGAATTGCAAATGATCCCAAAACATTTCTATTTGGCAGCTTTGACATGTATGATTAAATAATGCATCACTGCTTTGTTAAGGGATTTCTACCCTCCTAATTAATTTTCATTAGACTGGGAGGAAAGGGAATTAGTATTGCTGGAGTTCACATACCCGCTTGCTGCCTAGGAAATATAAACAGAGAAATCTGCCCTCCCAAGTTCCTAGAAGTGGGTGAAAGAACAAGTTGCCCAGGAGTCGCCCACCTCAGCCCCGGGTCGGCCCCTGTCCCTGTGAGATCTGAGATCGCGGTCTCACCTGTGACCCATGGCTCCGGTCGTCGGGACACACAGGCGTCAGTGCTCACAGTGGTCTTATGATCCTTCTCCCAAGGGGCAAAATGTCTCAAAATATGACTCTTCTTGATAAGTCATAGACAGAGGGGCAGTGAGAAAGACTGTGGAGTCAGAGAACTTAGGCTCTTGTCCATCCGGGCTATTTCCCGGGAAATCCCTGAGCCTCAAGAATTTCAGTGTCTTATAAATGGAATATTATTCAGCCATCAAAAAAGATAAACAAGAGCCATTTGCAGAAACATGGATGGAACTTGAAAATGGATTATGCTCAGGGAAATAAGTCAGAAGAAAATCCCGGGTGGTCTCACTTACAGGAGGATTATAGAGGACCCAGGGGAAAAAATAACAAAACAAAACAAAAATAAACAGACAACTACAAACCAGGGTCATCTGCAGGGAAGAGGGAGGGAGTGGGATCAAGGCCGGAGTGGGAAGAGCCCAAGGGACTTTGGTGACGGTGCACAGAGGAATTGGTGGTGGAAACTCTATGGGGACGACACCTAGGAAAGGAAGAAAACATTGTCAAAAATATATAAAAATAAATAAATTCATTTTAAAAAAAGAATTTCAGTGTCTTATGCTTGAAGATGGAGGGAACGACTCTGATGTCAAAGTTAAAGTGTGACACTGCCTGGCACACAGGGTGTGACGGGGGTGCCGGTGGCCGGGAACCACCAATGAGCGAGCACTCTGCAGGTGTTACATTCTGCACATCTCACTTCACTATGGACTTACAGCTGGGAAAGTTTTGCCTGGTTTGTAGATGAATTTTCAGTCACAGTAATGACAACTAATATTTCTGTGCTATTGGCTCTCTCCCAGACCATATTCTAGGCTCTCTACCTAGACGAAGCCATTTCATCTGTGCAACTCACCACAAAATATGTCCTGTAGTTCTCCCATTTTAGAGATGAAGAAACTGAGACCCAGAAGCAAATCATCAGTAGTAAGGATTCAAATTCTGGGCCTGGTTCCAGAATATGTTTGCTTCATTAACGTGCCTTCCTGCTTGTGAGTTGCTGGGTGACAAGGGAAAAACTGAAGTTCCAGAAAAGAGGAACACATCAAGTGCTAGCGAAGTGCAGAGGTGGAAGAGATTCCCTCTTCTGGGGCAACCAGAGAAGGTTCCATGGAAGAGGCAACCTTTGAACCAGACCTAGAAGGATAAGAAGAAATCGGTCACAGAGATATGAGGTGGAAAGGGGTCAGAGGAAGCAAAGACGCAGAAAGGAACAGCAAGTGGTTCTCACTGGAGTCGTGGTTGCTTATAGGTTTGCCAGCCGTCTTCATCAACGGTGAAAGTTTTGGAGACGGATTAAAATGAGGGTGCACCAGCATGTTAGGCTAAGCTGCAAAGATTTCTTTTCCCTGGAGGAAATCAGGAGCCACTGAAGTGTTTGACCGAGGGTTCAACAGGATCAGAATTGTGCCTGACAGAGAGTTAACGTGACAGCTGTGTGTAGGATGGTGAGGGGGAGAGACTGCAGGCGGGAGTCCACATGTCCCAAGCATCTAGTCGGCAGCTCTGCACCCACTGAGATAAAGACTTGTTGACTGACTGACAGACTGGCTGATTGACACTGCCTCCAAACCGCACACCCATCCCCGTCAGAAGTCCCCTCCTTCAGCATTAACCACAATGGCAGCTCTGTCTAGAAGTGGGGGGGCTGAGCTCTGAGGCTAAAATGACTGGAAAGAGCCACCCCTTGCATTTGTAAATGGAAAAAGACTGAAAAGTAGGGACCCCCCCCAAAAGAAGCTCCAAGGAGGGAAGTGCAACACCCCCAGTGAGCTGAATCTAACCACAATTCTCGTTCCTTTTATTCCTCAATCATGGAGGGGAATGCGTGGCAGCTGCATAAAAATGATGGTTTTATTTCCACATGTGAGGTTGTCAGGGAATTCGGCTATAACCTTTTATTAGATGTTAATAATTTAGAAAAGGGGGAAGCATTCCCCAGTCAAATCTAATCTCGTACAAATAACTACTTTGCAGAGGAACGAGAGCACCACATTCATCCCGGCATGAACGGACGATTATCAAGCTTCACACGTTGCTGGCATCCATCAGCCAGGCTATTGACTCTGGTTAATGGCAATTACGTTACTTTCCTTGGGTCTGTTTTCAGCAGTTAGATTGGTGGTTCTGGGTGTTTCTCTCCTGTACTGACTCTCTGCGGCTTCCCTCTATGTGCCTTTGAGGATCTATGATCTCTGTGTCAGATTGTGCACTATAATAGCTGCACACAGGAAAGTCTGGCATGCTTGATGCTCACTGCCAGAATAACATCCAGCGTCCACCCAAACCTACTGCCCAACCCCAGCCTCCACCTTTTACCATTCAGTTAAAACTGAAATATGAGGCGTGCAAAAGGGACTTTGACTTTGGGTGCTCAAATCGGAGTGCTGGAACTGCCCAGTGCAGATGAGGGGCCAAACTCTCCACCCCCAGACTTCCCAGCACAGCCCAAGCGAGGCAGAACTAAAGCCTGTGCAGTAGCCTGGTCTGAACTCTTCCTCCCCTGCCCCCCGATTCCTACTGAGAGGGCTTCGGGGAAAGGGGTAGAGCTAAGCAGCCAGAGTAGGGGAGCCTTGAATAAGCTCCTCTAGATGCAACTCCATTTGCACCATCAGTCAGTAAGTAAGTGGACCTTCTCCTTCTCCCACTACCTTGTCAGTCAGAATACATTGGTTCTTTTTCTTCTTTCTGCACCAAATGCTCTTTTGCTTGCACCTGCAATAGTGGGTAGCTGAACCCAGAACCAGCAAGAGACATTCTGGCCTCACTGCAAGTTTTATACCGTTGTCCAGTATCAAGCACCCCCAAAGCCCCGGTTGACCTGATGCACTTGAGAATTTGTTTCACATACTAGATCTTTCTTGTTCCACAAGCCGCGCGTCCTTCCTGTGCGCACTGCCCTCACTGGCAGTAGCTCTCCACTGTTAGTCTGCTGTTGACTGTTGGTCAAATATGTTTCCATGCCTGTTTGGGGCCTTTGATTACAAAGCTGCCTTTGCAAAAGGAAATAAGCAGTAAGGAGGCAGGAAGGTAGCCGATAAGACAAGTAGAGGGGAATGAAAATCTGCCACCCAAAACAGATCTTATTTGGGAAAAGCTTGATTTTAAGAGGGGCTCTGGAGGCAGGGTGGAGGCTGCTTTTGGTATTTTTCTATAAACTTTTCTCTGTAAGGTTTATTCCAGCAAAGCCTAGCTCCCTTATTTATTTTCTTGAAGAAGGCATAAGTACCTATTTCCCCAGCAAACTCCCTAATGGACTCCTCCCTTCTCCCCCCAACCTTCCTTGATCAACCCACACTATTTAAGAGGGCGTCTAAAGCCACGGTCCTCAGTCACACTGGGTCTCTCCCCGGCACACGGAAAGCCTACATGTTATTATTAAACTTCAACATGGATTTCTTTCTTATTCATCTGTCTGATGTTTGATTATTTGCCAGCCTAAAAGAACCCAGAGGGGTATGAAATGATTTCCTCTGTACCCCAACACAACCAAGAGGAAATATATTGACTAAAACATATAACCCAACTATAAACAAACTATGATGCTCTTTGCTGGGTCCTGAAGCACATAAAAAGTTTGGCCCTAGCTCTGCCTCCCTTGGCAGAACTAAGTTTATATTCATTTACTTCTCTGCTCCTCTCCTCATACCAGCCTCCCACACCTTTGGGGAGCCATTCTCCCCAGCCAGGACAGGAATCCCTCCAATCTGGCCAGATCCCTAGACAAAGCCTTAAGGAGTCTGGTTGGGGGCCTCCCTGGGGATGCAGTCGGTTGAGCGCTGCACTGTGGGGCTTCCACAGCCACTGTAGCATGAGTTCAATCCCCAGCCAGAGAGGGGACCCACATGGCACAGCAGACCTCTCCTGCCTGGCCCGCTGCTCCCCTCAGCAGTGTATTTCAGTCCATCTGCCTGTTCTGCTCCCCACTCTGTCTCTGGTGAATCCTCTCACCCCCATGTCTCTAAATAAAATCTTTAAAATATATATTAAAAGAAAGGAGTTTGGTTGGCTTAAGGGGCACACTCTTCCCACAGCATGCCCAAAGTGGGGGTGACCCAGAACAGGGCTGGTAACTGTGTGGGGAAGGGGAGGAACACACCCTGATACATAGTGTGAGCCCATTTCCATGGCATCAGTGTTCCCACCACGGCCAATGTCAAGCTACCAACAGTTTAACAAGCAGCCCGTAACATTTAACAATCCACTCACGTGACTTCACTTCAGCATGGCAGTGTCAAGTCTCCTTGGCCCCCACTGCCCTGAGAGCCTCCAGGCTTGGGGTAGGAGGTGGCACCCTAACTCACGTGAGGTCTTCACAATGACTGCTTCCCCCTGGAGTCAGTGGAACAGTAAGATCCCAACATGCTCCTTAATCAACATCTTGTTCAGAAAGTGTCACTTGCCATAAATACAGGCTTTTAACCTGTCTCCTTGGCAGCTACCTCTGGGAGTAGGGGCAGGGAATTCATCATAAATTTCAGAGCTGGCAGATTTCAAGGGAGCAGGAGAGGCTCTTAGGCCACTGGAGCCGTGGAGTAGCGTCGCCCAAGCTTCACGACGAAGGAGGAGGGAATCTATGCAGTGTTTCAGGCTCTGCTGGGTGCCCAGCTCAGGGGCACAGACTGGACTCCATTTTTTGTAAAGTTTAGGAGGGAGAAAGCTAAGGGAGTACCAGCCTCGAAGATCGGAGAGCTGTTTGGGTTCGGACTTGCAAACCCATCAACAGTTATTAAGGGCATTACAAGAAATATTTTGTACACATGAAAGTTGCTGCTAGAGGCTGGAGAAAGGAAAAAAGCAGTCACAGGAAAGGGGAGATGGAAGCCGAGACAGGGTCAGTGCAGAAATGCAGAGATGGTACTGTCTCAGTCTCTTAAACCTAAAACGCCAGAAATGGCCTTATTTCTTTATTGATCCCGAGCTCTTGAGTATAATTTGAAGTCCATTCAACCAGTGCTCCATCTCAATTCATCATTTAATTTGTCATCGTAGCTGACAGCACACCCTCTATTTTGTTCAGACTCACAGGCCCTAACAAAATGTCCTAACTTGACCCTGTGGTTAGACCAAGGCCATTTCCCCTCTGTAAACATTCTCTTCCCCTCTGAAAGACTTTCTCCTTCCCCAAAACTTGCCTCATCCAGAAGTTGTCTTTGGTTTACTGACCCGACTTTGAGTACTTTAGTTCTTCCCCCCTCAACACTTAGGGGCTCAATTCGGACCCATATTGGTCCAGGTGTTCTGATAAGAATTCTGCAGCTGGCTCCAGCCGGGTGACTGATCTTGGCTTAGACATCATGTTCCTTCTTGTGCTTTCATTTCTTCAACTGTATGAAGAACAGACCAGACTGGGTAGCTCTTAGTTTCCTTGCAGCTCTAACTTTGACCAGCTCAAAGTGATGATGGCTATGCAGAAAAAGGAGAACTGAGGGAGGAGTCTACCAATAAGAGGAGGATAAATAGATGGGGTGGCTGATTGTGGACTGAGAGTAATAGAGACCATGTGCCCATAATTTCTACTTATCCCAGTATCCCTTCTTCCACAGCAACAGTAGGCCACCAGAATAAAGACTCTAGACTCTGATGTATGTTGTATGTTGTGTGATGTATGTTGGCTAAGTTCGGGCTTATCAGACAGAAACAAAAGTGGTATGTAGCAACTTTTGAGAACCTTCTGACAGACAGCTAGTGCTTACACTTGATCACTTTTCTACTTTATTCTCCCCTCCAAATTGCTGCCTGGGATGTGGGTATAATGGCTGGAGCACTGACCTCCCTCTTGCTCTAGTAGGAAGAGAACAACAGTGTGCTAGAAATAGTCAACATCCCAGAAGACTCCAGAGAATAAAAGCCCAACCAGTCCCAAATTATATCCCGCTAGACTTTTCCTGAGAAATAACCCTCTTGTTTAAACCACAGTTATTTTGAGTCTCTGTTACTTACAGCTGAACCTAATCTTAGGCAATACAAATGGTAAGGTTGAAGAGGAATTACATTGAGATTCAGATAGTCAGATGCTAGAGGTAACTGGAGATGGGATGAAATGTGACAGGTGAAAAACAACAAGAGCTAGCAATAAAACAGCTCTTTCCTCGTGCAATCACCCAAATTCTTCACCACAGAACCAGCCTCAGACACGTGTGGGCAGTTCTCAAAGTCCAGCCCTAAAAATCAATCTTCAAGAAGCCACCCCCTTTTAACCAGTCTTAGAGCTCTAGAATTTCCCTTCCTCAACATTCTTCTGGAAGCACCTGTTACTTAGCTGGCACTGGCCAGAATGCCTGCTGTTGGCTTTGGGAGTGTTTCCATTTTTCCAGTCCAGTGAGACCGTAATAGACTGTTCTCACTTTTCCCCAGTTACAATGACAACATCCCAGAGTTTCTGGGACAGATTTTAAAGTGTTCCATCCTTGTGCTCCCTAAATTTCAAATACAGGACCATCACAATTCCAATTTGGGACTTGGGATATCTGATTTTCGTACCCAAAGAGCCTACGTAGGTGTGTGGTTTCTTGAAAAATGTTGGTTTTTTTTTCTGATGGATTTGAAAGTGTCTTGACAAGGGTCCAAGGGCATCTAAGTGGAAAGAATAACGTACAGGAATAAAGATGATGAAGTATGACAAGAAGATGGAGTCTGACTGACAGGGGTATCATCAGGACAGGGAAAAGATGCTGGCCCAGAACAGCAGCCAGCGCGCCATCAACACAGGGACAATGGCCACTTCCTCTGCTAACGCGCACAGCCTGGGCAGACGTCTGGACCTTGGCAGAGCGGGAAATTGGAAGAGTGTTTCTTTTTTTTTTTTTTTTAAAGATTTATTTATTTATGCATACAAGCACTGGGGTACAGACCAGAGGTATGGGGGGGTGAGAGGATTCACCACAGAGAGCGGGGAGCAGAACAGGCAGATCAACGGAAGTACACTGCTGAGGGGAGCAGCGGGCCCAGCAGGAGAGGTCTGCCGCGCCATGTGGGTCCCCTCTCTGGCCGGCAGCAGGGATCGAACTCGTGCTGCAGTGGCTGCGCTTTGCTTCATAGTGCGTTGCTTAACCCACTGCGCCACCAGGGAGGCCCTGGAAGAGTGTTTCTTAAAATCATAAAAGTGGTCTGACTTCCTGGGAAGGTAGTAAACTGAACACACACATCTAATTTTACTTCCCCCCTAAACTCCACTAAAACCACAGCAAAGGGATTGTTTACACAGGCATAAACCCACAAGGACAAGGCAAAATGGGAAAGGAGAAAATAGCAATAACATTTTGGAAGCTGCAAAGTGGATGGGCAAAGGATAATGAACTTGACAGACCTGAGAAATCTAAGTCGCTGCGGGTAGTGAGGAATCAGAGTCAACCTGATTTATACCACAGAATCCTTAAAATACCCAGGAATTGGCAGCACAGGGATTTCTAGAAGTGAAGGTGAGGGAGGGGAGGGCGTGAGTAAAATAAGAACTGGCAGAAAACAATTACGGAGCACCGCTCTCCCCTCCCGTTTCAGGTACCTGGGCAGCACCCCGGCCCAGGCTGGCCCAAGACTGGAGGCCTGTGCTCTAGAGGGTGAAACTCAGGCCCACCAGGTGCTCATGGGGGCAGTTGACCTCCAAACCAGGAGACCCAGGTAGGCATTCTGAACTCTTCCCCACCATCACCAGACATCTGACCTGAGACTCCCATGTGAAAAGCAAGATTAAAAGAACAATTCAGCTGAGAAGAAACTGAAGCTCTGAAAAGAGAACCCTTGATGACTACACTCCGTTGGAAGGTGCCAGAAATACTGCCTTCTCCAGGCAATGCTCTACCCCAGGGCCCGGCAGCTCTGCCCGTCTTACAGGAGACTCCACCCCACTGTCCCCAAAGGAGACTTCAGCCTGGGTGGGACTTGAACACAAGAGACTGGACATACTGGCTTCCTTGAAAAGGTAGTCAGGGAGAGCTGTGCTTGTAAGGTCACTCAGAAATGTCTCCTTTCTGACTGGTCTAAATCCCTAACTACGTGGCTCCATTGGACCCCTCACTCCAGGATGTGTGAACCACCCCCCTCCCGGGCCCCAGTTCCACACCCCTGATCTCCTCTCTTGTCCTCCCATCTCCCACAGCCCCCAGAAAGCTGGTGTGATGCTGTTCCTTGGCTGTGTCTGAGGGGTAAGGCACAGTCACCCTCATGTAGACTATATAGACAATATAGTCTCAGAACTCACTCAGTAGAGGATACCACTTCCCAGTGCAGCCAGAATCTTCCACCCTGAGGAGAGGCTCAGACTGAAGAGGTCAGCCATACCTACTGCAGGAACCTGCACACACTCTCCTAACATAGTCTGCACATAGGCACTATGACTGATGATCTGTTTCCTTTCAACTAAAACTCTTGCTTTGAACTGAGATTCCTGCCCCGGTGATGCAGAAGGGGTGCAGGGCATGGGTGCTAACAAAAATTAACCAGGAGCATCAGGCCATGAGGTACCAGCATGGAGACAATCTCGGGGCTGACAGCATAACAGATACTGTAACAGGGTGGTCTCCAGGAAAGAGGGAATTTCCAAAATCCCAGTTCCACCCTAAGTGGGTGGAGCTAAGCAGGAATTAAAAAAAAATGTTGAAGAGAGGAGGACGAAGAACAGAAGGAAGGGAGGAAGAAGAAAGCAGCATGGAGAGCAGCAAGAAAGCTTGGAGGAGGCACGTGGAGCGGAGGGACATGTAAAAAAACTGTGCTTGCTTTCTAGTCTTGAACTACTTAAAACAGATGTAAGAGACCTGTGAAAAGCTTAATAATGGCAGCTTTCATCTTAATTTTAATTTTGCTCTTTTCCTCCCAAATTTATCTAACTCTTTCTCACCCTTTTCTATAAGTCTCCACTAAAAAATCTTTAAACTTGTGGCAGGCTTTTAAACCTTGCTTTGGGCCAATCCTATTTAGCTAAACTTTTACCCTCAAAAATATGGGTAACTTTAAATGCTTAACTTAGTAACTATATTCTTTATCCTTTCTATATTATTCCCCAGTTGTATTAAAGTTCCTTTCCATTAAAGGCCTTATATGTTTGTTTTAATATGGCAAATAGCAAAACCCATTTAGAGAGAGCACGCTTGAGGGTTCTGGGGTGCCCCTCTCCCTACCCTGTAACAATACCAAGAACATCAACTGTGCCAGGCTCTTCTGATGGGCTGGTTGCTTGTGCCTGTCTTTGTTTAACTCATCATAAAAAGGCCAGCTCAAGATGACATGTCAGAAGCAATCTCTCAGATCGCTGGTCAGATTCTTTAATACAGTGCTTCTTACAGGTTCAATTCCTGTCTCTGCGCATTGGGTTTCTGCAGTGACAGGCCCCAAGAATCTGGAAGTCCACTACCAGGACCACAGAAAATGAAGGCTTCAGTTGCAAAGAAGTGCCCATCCATGTTACATAGACAAAATACGCACACTTACTCTTCCCTCTGGCCCTGGTCCTCCCCCCGGAAGACACGTGGCTTCTGCCTGCAGAGAGGGAGGTCGCCATGCCCAGCCCAACTTTAGCAGAAGAAAAAGAAGAAAACTCTGATAAAATGAAGGATGTTGAGAAATATCTGCCAAGCCCCAGACGTCCCTTCTAGAAACAAGGTGTCTGATACAGTGACTCCTGCACCGGAACTCTAGCTCGTTGCCTCTGACTCCTTGTCTGCCTCAGTTTAGCAGTAAAATCTTTCTGCGCTTTCTATCCTGGAAAGGAAAAAGAACCAGCAACACTACCACTTAAGCCTGGCTAGGACTAGAATCAGGCTCCATGAGAGTAGATGTTCGTGTGTTTTGTACATGACCGTATTGCCAGTTCCTAAAACAGAACCTGGCACGAAGCAGGTACTTGGCACACAGTGAGTGAGTGAGTGAGTGAGTGAGTGAGTGAGTGAGTGAGTGAGTGAGTGAGTGAGTGAATGGGTGAATGAGCCAGCCTCTCCCACGCTGTTCCTGTAAGCCGCCCCACACTAGGGCAGGCTCCACCGTTAGAGTGAAATCCAAATCACAGGAAAAATGCAAACAAAGGTCAGAGACCCTGAGTGGAACACAAAAGACAAGAAGAGAGTCCTCCCCACCCCTCCCCAGCCCAGCCTCCCTGATTGATGACTCCACCAAAACTCTCCCCTTAAGTCCCAGGATCATTTGCTAAGGGTGAAGGACAGTCTGGTGATTTGGAAATGAAATACAATGACCAGAACCTTCCAGAGAGTCCAGAGGGAGTTGAAGTTGAGAGAATCTGAGCCTTCCTAATAAATCATCCTCAGCCTCAGAGTAGGTGGCCCCCGACTGGAACGCTCCATATTCCCTAGGATCACGGCCACACGCAGCCACTTCCACCAGCAGGTGACGTCGCGGGGGCGCCCTCTGGCTCGTGAGCCCGTGGGGGACTCTGCCAGGACACGGGGGCAGAGGAGTGCAGGGCTCTCCGCTGCCTTGTCCAGGGCTCCGCCGGGGTGCAGGCTCAGCTCAGGCCTCACCCAGGGCCACACGTCTGCACAGCAGGGAAGGTGGACGCCTCTAGGAGGCGGGGGTCTGTGCAGTGACAGAGCTCTCCGCTGTCATCGTCCCGCTTGGCTGTGACCCCGGGACATTGTCTGAACACCTTTCTTTCTTTTGTTTAAAAATTTAAAGAAGATAAAATAATTCTCTCAGATGCCTAGGGTTTTGCTTTGCTGTAACAGCAAGATAAAAGTTAGCCCAACCAGCACAAAGAATTCTCCTTATACCCAAATGATTCAGAGCATTTGGTGGTTGGCAGGGAATGAGGTGGGAGGGGAGGAGGGACACGTGAGGGAGCACAGTGGGCAGTGCAGAGGGCTAGAGAGGCGCCACCAACCTTCCCTCTGAGGGGGTACAGTGTTGTACCCCTCAAGTAGCACACATGGGGTTCCTTGATATTCTCCAGCTGACTTCCTCCATAGAGCCAGAAAGTCACCCCCACCCCTCCACTAAATACCCCTAAGATGTTTCTAGCTCAAGTTTGGATAAAGAGCCTCACCTTAAACAGGAACCAGCAGACAGCAAGGTTATCCGCTACACACAAGCAGAGAGGAGCCAATGGTTGACGCTAAGTGCAGAGAACTGAAACATCTGAAGAAAGAAAAAGCACCCAGGTCCAGTGTGAAAGATCACCAAGGACAAGCTGCCCCTCTCCAGGAGCTTCTGGGTACCTGAAACACCACCTTCTGAGGGGCCATTGATACCCTACATTCACGCATTGTCTACACAATTGCTGGTGTCAGGCATTTTATCAGGAATTGGAAAGACAGAGGTGGTGCCTCCCTGCCCTCCGGAAGCTACCCTCAGGGAGGGAGGCGCACTCACTCAACAGGGAGGAACAGAGTCAGTGCCAAAGCTGTGGGAGCACAGCCATGGGAGCACGGCCATGAGAGCGTGAAAGAAATAAGTGATTCATTTCAAAGGAAGATTCAGGGAACCTCACTGAGGTGGTGACACAGCTGAAACTTGAGGGAGGAGAAGGCTTTGCAGGACCTTTCAGACTGGCAAAATGGCAGAAAGACATCCAGTAAGTAATTGCTGTAACCAATTCTCTCAAACCTGTTGGCTTAAAGCCACAGAAGTGTATTTGCTCCTAGGTCGGGAGCCTGAAGTCCAAAGTCCAGGTGTCCACGGGCTGTGCCTTAGGGAGGCGCTGACGTGTTAGCTTCTGGAGCCTTCAGCTTCCCCCGTGTCCTTGGCTTGGAGACTTGTCGCTCTGACTCTCCTCCATCTTGGCATCACCCTTTTCTCTGTGTTCCCTTCTTATGCAAAGACACTAGTCACTAGATTTGGGGTTCACCCTGACCCCAGGAGGGGTCCATCTGAACTGACGCATATATCTTCGAATGTCCTATTCTCAGCTAAGGTTATATCCTGAGGTGCCAATGGACATGAATTGTCGGGCACAATTAGACCTCCTATAGGCAGTAAACAGCTGGGAGAGGAAATGCTTTGGTCTCTCAAACTGCCTCTCGGATCAACTATGCAAATCTTTGCTCCACCCATGAAGGCAGCATGAGTGAACGTGCTTTGAGAACCCAGCAAGACACAGGCTCAAAGGTAGCAGGTTCAGGGGAGTCAGACCCCAAATCCCCCATCCACACTTCTGAGAAGCACCAGCCGGAGACCACCCTCAGGTGAGGAAAAGACCAAGTCAAGCTCCAAGCAGTCAGGGAGTTAAAATCCCCTCAAGTCCTCAGGTTTCTGTCCATTCAAAGCTCAAACTTCAATTTTGCGTTTCTCAGAGTTTGCTAAGAAAACAAGCAGCCCTCTCTTAAGTCCCTCCCCTCCCTTCTTCTCTCCTCACAACTGGGTACAGTGTGTTCTGAACAGAGAGGAGGCTTCAGTGAGGTATGAAATGAAACAAATCCGTAGGCAAACAGCAAAGAAAGCTGGTGTATTTTTAATATGCAGGCACCATTTCGGGGATTGAGGAGAAAGTTTTGCCTGTTCATATTGAAAAACCAGTGCGCTGGAAAGGGAGCCAGAGAAGGGGGAGGAAATACACAGCTCTCCCCCTTCCTCACGGCCACCTCTTACAGAAGCAATTGATTAAAGAGAAAATGTGGAGCAGCGACTGTTCACACTTGCCAAATATTTCTAAGGGCTCCGAAATCACTCAAGGTAGTGAATTTTTTTCCCATAACGTGTCTACAAAATCTGTCACCTCGACACCCAGTGTTCAAACAGGCCAGTGTCTTGAAAAATGACTTTGTTCTGTGGATCACTCACAGCGCTGCCTGACAGTGCTTCTATTTTCTGCATCAGTGTGAAACCTCCTGCAAAAACAGCTGTCTAGGGCTCAGCATAACAGCTGCCTGGGCCAGGGAGAGTGCCCTCACCCCCTCAGGCTGCCAGTCCTGGCCAGCTAGCTCCCTTCGGTCCTCCTTGCCCCCTTCCACCTTGCGCTGAGGAGCAGTTCAGGGCCCTTTGCCTTTATCTGAAACAATGAGACTGGAATTGCCAGCTCCATGGAGACCAGGGGCGTGGCAACCTCAAACAGCAGTTCTGGGAATAGCCTCTGGCACTGTCTGGCCCCTTCTTTCTACAGTTGAGGAAAGCAAGAGACAGAGCTAGCAATAACTCACCCAAAGGCTAGGGGATGTGGCCCTTTGCTTTGGCTGTTCAGCCACTTGACCCTTTCCTTTGTTGGGGGAATTGCTGGTCTTAGGGTTAGGGCTAGGAGGCGTCAGGATGCACCTTTCATTCTAGAAGCTTAAATAGCCAGGGCACTGGTACTCGATCTAATTTCTTGCCAACGTCCCTACCCAACAGGGAAATAGTGACTCACTGAAAGTGGATAAAGACTTTTCTTCTTAGATCATGGTTTTGGATACAGCTCCTGGTAGTAAAACTCCTGATTCAATGAACAGCCCAATATCCTTTAATCAATCATTTTTTTCTCTCTCCCTTACTTAGCTGCAGTCTCTTCCGTTGCTTGTTCATAAAAACCTTGACAGATACCAAAAGTGGTACCAAGAGTTGGGCAGAAACAGACGCTATAGAAACTGACAGAAATCCAGGATGGTTTATTTGACTTGGTCAGTGCTGAATGCAGTGAAAATGTACCTAGGAGTAAGAGGTGTGAGCACAAAGCCATTGCTTTTACCTCTAGTCACCTAGAATAAAATATCTGTTGAAGACCAGGTCTAGGGTATAAAGTATTTGCCACTGCAGAATACAAAAGATAAGAGAAATTCAAGGTCTGTAAGATAAAATACCTGCTTTTAATAGTGCTAGATGGATTTTTTAAAAGAATGAAAAACACCCATTTTAAGTTCTCAAGTCAAAGTGTAACAGAGTGGTCCCCAGGAAAGGGGGAAGTTCTAGAATCCCAGTTCCAGAATCCCAGAATCCCAGAATCTAAGTAAGTGGAGCTGAGCAGGGAAAAAAAAATTCTGCAGAGAGAAAATGTTAGGGGGAAAGACCCTCCTGAATGTATTACACAAATAGTTTATGGACTTCGATCCCCATTCCAAACCTACAAGATCCAAAAACTACAAATCCCATAAGGTCATTATCGAAGAGCGGATCACTGGGACCTGAGGGTGGAGTTGAGCAGCCAGGCTGAATATAAAAGCAGACACGTGGGCCTTGGGGGGGTCGCTTTTTCCTTGAGAATCAGCTCTCAGTGCACCGTTGGGTTCCAACTCCAAGGAACTGGTAAAATATTTACAGATCTGTAGCCCTCTCTTCCCCTTATGTTATTCACTACGCTATTTCCCCTTCCCTTGTAAATAAAACCCTTTATTAACCTTTGTTGTGTGTGCCTGCAGTTGGGGCATTATAAGTACTGTTCAAGCGCGCAAGTAAAAACCCAGTCAGGCAAACCCATTTTATATTAAAATTGCCTTGTAACAAAAAGACAGAGAAAGGGAGGAAAAAGGAAGCAGGATAGACAGCAGCAAGGAGTCATGGAGGAGGCACGTGGAGCAGAGGGACATGTAAAAAAACTACGCTTGCTTTTTGGTCTTGGACCAGCTAGAACAGATGTGGGTGAGAGACCCGTGGGGAGGTTAACAATAGCAGCTTTCATCTTAATTTTAATTTTGCTCTTTTCCTCCTGAATTTGTCTAACTCTTTCTAACCCTTTTCTGTGGGTCTCTACTGAAAAGTCCTTTAGACTTGTGGCAGGCTTTTAAACCATGCTTTGGGCCAATCCTATTTAGCTAAACTTTTACCCTCAAAAATATGGGTAACTTTAAATACTTAACTTCGTAACTATATTCCTTGTCCTTTCTGTATTGTACCCTAATTATATAAAGTTCCTTTCTATTAAAGGCCTTATATGTTTGTCATAATGTGGCGGATGGCAAAACCCATTCAGAGAGGGCAGGTTTGGGGGTTCTGGGGTGCCCCTCTCCCTGCCCTGTAACAAAGGCACAAAATGAAAACCAAAGATTTTCTGTGACTATACTAGAAGAGTCTTGTCTTAGAGGCCCAATGCTGAAATAGACAAAAACCAAGCACAAAGTCTGATCCCACAGGTTGCTGAAGTACAAGATTAATTGAATTTGCAGCCATACACTATTGCTTAGGTGAAAATGAGAGCATTGATCAGGAAAGAGGTAGACCTGAGAATTAGAACAGAGATTTATGGGAGGATTCAGATAACTCCGAAAGCATTGAATTTCTAAACTTCATTGATTCTGTCTCTCCTTCCCATCTCTATTCCCACGTTGCTTAAAAATCCAGTGATCTAACCTGAGGGTGTTACTTTGCAAGGAGATGTCAGTTCTCTGTGCTCGACTCCCTCCCTGCCTGAGCAGCTACAACTAGAGTTAGATCTAACCTGTCCACGGGAAGGGGGACATGGGGAGGGACATGTCTAAACTCACATCCGCATCAGAAGGGAAACGCTTACAGACAACTTGGTCATAACTTTGATCATTGATGAGACCGGAAATAGATTCTGAAGGTGCTAGTTCAACAAAGGAAAACCATAATTTTAGATCAAGCTGAGTTTATTGCCATGTGGCATCTACCAGAGATTCTACATTGGGTGTCCTAATTTGCGCACCTAGGAGTCATTTTAATTGTTTGCTGGTGGGTTGACAGAAACTTGGACTCATTAGTGCTCCGTATTAAATGTAGTTGAGTTGCCAGAAATTACAAGGTTAATCTAGAGAAAGTAATTTCAAAGACCAAAGGTGATAGGAATGTTGGAGTGGATTTATCACGACTGCCTCCCCCATTTTCTAAATGTGTCCCCTAAGAGGAGACATTTCCATTTTAAGATGATGGTAAATATACCAGAGTGGGGGCCTCCCTGGTGGCGCAGTGGGTTAAGC
Organism: Galemys pyrenaicus; assembly: GCA_019455555.1. NCBI lineage: Eukaryota > Metazoa > Chordata > Mammalia > Eulipotyphla > Talpidae > Galemys > Galemys pyrenaicus. The sequence goes on along the minus strand of JAGFMF010011645.1, from coordinate 6,137,447 downwards.
AACGCACTATGAAGCAAACCGCAGCCACTGCAGCACGAGTTCGATCCCTGCCGCCGGCCAGGGAGGGGACCCACTTGGCGCAGCAGACCTCTCCTGCTGTGCCCGCTGCTCCCCTCAGCAGTGTACTTCAGTTGATCTCCCTGTTCTGCTCCCCGCTCTCTGTGGTGAATCCTCTCACCCCCCACGCCTCTGGCCTGTACCCCAGTGCTTGTGTGCATGGATAAATAAATCTTTAAAAAAAAAAAATACACCAGAGTGGGACAAAGCCAACCTCTTTTTATAAAAAGCTAGAGTGGTTGTTATCTGTCACCCAAGAACGATAGTAGAAAAAAGCTATAGTTGAACATGAAATGCGCCATTTCTGTTAGATTGGGAATGGCACCAGATAACAGACCTGGAACAGCACTGATTGCCAAGGCATGGGGAGCCTGGCGGCCACAGTAGACCATTGGCCAGCGACTAATCAAGATGGTCTGACTCACGGCATCTTTGATATGGCAGCTCATGGGGTCCCAGAAGAAAAAAAGATGATCATGCTAATAAGGCCTCTGTTCTGATTTGACAGAATTGGTGAGCAGAGTTCTGATTTCACACCATCATGATTAAACTGCAGTCTGTAGCAGATCTGCCTCATTTACCACCCAACCATGGTTCACTCACCCCCACTCCTCCATTCTAACGGAAATCCAACGAGACTTCTGGAGCAAGAGTCCCTGCTCCAAAAATCAATGTGTAGTGGCAGGATGGTGGCACTGGAGGCAGGGTCGGGATGGTTCTGGGCAGACGGGTCAAGGAAAGGGAGTCTTGGAGCCCTCGGTGGCTTTTCATGCTTTATTTAGTAGAGGTGGCCAGGTATATGGCAGGCAGGGGTGCCGGGGGGCCGGGAGGCTGGCAGGCCTCCCAACCCCCGGCACATCTCACCCTCTCGACTGCTTTCTACTGCTGCTCGTCGGTGCTCTCGCTCGGCCCTCACAGGTCTGGCGTCTTCATGATGCCACCCATTTAGGCCCGTGTCCAACACAGGTGCACCCACTTGCGCATGCCCACCCTGGAATGCTTGCAGCCCCGCAGGTGTCCATCATCAGTGGTGGGAGGGTGGAAATACCTAATCAACCTTTACCCTACACAATGTCTAAAGAGTCCCTCTGTTGCTGGACCTGTCTGCATGTAGTTCTGGCAGCTCAGTTGCCAACTCATAATCCTACACGCTGAGAAGGGCAGAGCAAAACAGGGACACGGCCCAGATCCTTAATGATATTTTTAGGTTGTTGAAATACCCAACCCTGGTATTCCCCTGCCTTCGGATCTTTCATCATTTCAGATACATTTTCTTATTGTTTATGCCAGCGAAGACTTTCTGTCATCAGTGCCTAAAATATCCTAATGACACTTAGCCTCTCGCTCAGTTCCCAACCCCGAGGCAGTGTGCAGACTCAGTTCTCCATGTGTTAAGGGGAAGCCGAGTGCCCTTCGGTAAGAAACCTGCAGCTACATGGCAATTATGTCCTGAGTCTTTCTTCGTGAAGCCCCCATATTGCCCTGCTACACCTCGCCAGAGTATCTGTGTACTAGCAAAAAGGAAATCCTAGAGTGCTTCTCAAGATTATTAGACACTTGGTTGGCTCTAAGCAAAACCTGAAGCTCTGGAACACTCAGCGTAGGGTTAGGGCACTAATGGGGGCAGGTAGTAAACAGAGTTTACCTGACTCTACTGCATGGTGCACCCAGTGGGATCTGAAACCCAAGCCTTTGGTCATTTTCCCAGTCCCTGGCCATATGGCTAGAGTAGACATATTTAGTCCTTGGCAGGCTACTCAGCCCTCTGACTAGAGAGCAAGGGAATCAAAGCTTCTGGACAGAAGAACCAAGTAGAACACCTGGAATCCCTCTCCCTACCAAAGTGGCAAAAAAAAAAAAAAAAAAGGAAGACTTCCCCCATGAGAGATTCACAGAGATTTGTATCTTCCTTAAATATTTGAAGGATGCAGACACAGTGATTTCTCTCGCATCTGATTTAAATGGCCAGTTTGGCTAATTTGCAAGATAGCCAGGTCTCCACAAATGGCCGTGGATAATTATAAACATAATCAGGTGGTAATTTCAGTTATAAGCATTGCTTCAGATGGTTTTCAAATGGAACAAATCAACATAATTCCTGGCACCTGTGATGCAGCTCCCTCCCTAAGTAGAGAACACCTGAAGCTTTCACCTGGTGCAGACAAATGTAGCCTAACACTATCTAGCTGTAGGGGTGTGTCCTCAAATATGTGCTACAAATTAATTTTCTGAGACCTCGATCGCTTCACCACTCCAGCAGTACACTGGCTCACAATACGCTGACATGATAGGATGCGAAGAAATAGTGATTCACCAGATGCCTTAGTAAGATACATCTGTACTGAAGTAAAACAGTGTCGCCAAAGCGCAAGGTCCTTCTACCTCAGTGGGAGAGGACCAAGGGTGGAAATGTCTGGTCATTATCTCCAAATTAAAAGACAATTTTCTGTACCTTGTACCTCTTACAGTGAAGCAAAATGGCATAATTCTGATGGTCTCTGTGCATTTTAGAAGCAATTTGGTTACTGTTCCAGTTCATCTTCCAGGAAACCAAGATGGTTGCCAACTTCGAGTATAACTCAGAGGAAGTGAAGTTTCTCTAATGAATTCAGAGTGCAGTGTAAGCATCTTTTCACTAGACCCTCATGATCCACAAGACCCAGTGGCATTTAAAGCACCTTTGGCAGATAGGGGGCTGTGTGCAATTTGAAGCAAGGCTGGAAAGAAGTATAGAACAGGTCGCTGAGGTTTTATAGAAAGTCAGTCTATTCAGCAAGTTACCATTAACCTTTTAAGAAATAACTCTTAGGGCCTCCCTAGTAGCTAGGGCGTTTAGGCTCAGCATGACTACCGCAATGGTCCACCGCAACAGCCTGAGTTCGATGCCCAGCCAGGGAGCTGACCCACACAATGCAGCAGACCTCTCCTGTCTTGCCCACTGCTCCCCTTAGCAATGTATTTCTGCTCCCCACGCTGTCTCTGGTGAATCCTCTTACCCCCCAACCCCACATTCCTGGCCTACACCCCAGTTTTTCTATACAAAAATAATTTTTTAATTAAGTTTAAGAAAAATAGAAATAACTCTTAGTTTAATACTAGGTTCTAGTAGAATGCATGACCATCAAACACCAGATAATTATGCAACCTGAGCTATCTTCCCTGCCCCCCCAGAAGAGGGCGCTATCCAACCCACTGCTGCAAGTCAGGCAGGCCCAGTAAGGCCTAAGTAAGGACTAAGCTCAAGAAAGTCCTGATGGCACAAGTTGAGCTTCATGAGTGTATTCCCAGTGTGCCTATTTTTAGGGTGTTAGTACTCCTCATCCAAATACTTCTATGGCTGAGATGCCATGAAATCTACAGAAACAGGTATATTCTTTGACCCATACATAATGCTGTTTCTTCTATAGCCAGAACACATAAGTCCAGATCCAAGGGGTAGGAAGGGGAATGGCATTTCTCTCCATGACACTAAGTGATATGTTAGCAAGTCTTTTTGCTTCCAATTTTTGTGACTCTGGGTATTAAAATTTTAGCATCCAAGAGCAACTAGGTCTACCAGGAAATACAACTGTTAGTTCATTGACTTGAAAGTTGAGGCTCTAATCTAGTCATTTTTGGTTCCTACTCCCACTGAGTTAACAGGTAAAAAAATTTTAAATGTCATTTTTGGTTCCTACTCCCACTGAGTTAACAGGTAAAAAAATTTTAAATGTGGTTATGTGTCTAGAGCACTTGGTCTGAATCACCAAGGAGGAATAAGATTACTGTAACACATTAAGTCCAGGAAGAGTATGAATTGAGCATCAGGGACACCCTAAGGTGACTTACGGTACTTCTATTTCCAGTGGCAAAAGATTGATGGAAACCATTGCAGCCCTATGCAGATAAAACTACTAAAGACCAAATCCCTCAAACGTGAGTGTTTGCATCACCTACCAATTTTAGAAACCTGGACAGGCTGAATAAAATTTTTAAATAGGCAAGTTAATGGAAGAGAAAAATCTTAAATACCAACCATAAAGAAACTATTAACTATATTTCAAGTATAGTGAAAACAAAGATAGCAGTACCTATGTGAATTATTTTCCAAGTTGTAGAATGCATATATTTATCTATTTTTATATTTATGCATTGTGTGTACATTTTATATTTTAACGAGTTACTTTCCATCCTTCTCCCTTTTCATGATTTTTTTTCTGTAGCATACGCTCTTTGTGATTAGGATCACAATTTGCTCCATAAATTTTATAATATTAATGCAAATTCATGCCAGGACTTGAGGAGCAACGGCTCTCAACCACAGATCCTAACCCTAAAGCAAGTTACAACATCTGATGAGAAGCTAGGGAGAAGATAAGTTGCTTGGGTTGAGTCAGAGATAACTGAGTTACATTAGGCAGGGCCTTTTATCTTTTACAAGTACAAACTTGGAAAGAAGAGTGTACATCGGTGTTGACCTGGGAAAGGAGTGGACTTCAGCAGACACTGGCCATTCTATTAAGACTATGGACTATTTCCTACATGGGAAAAATCCATCTTATGAGTCTTCCTCCCAAAGCAATAGGGCTTAAAACGACAGATACCTAGTTTCCCGGTGACCTGGAACACACACCTTGAATTTTTAATCACGAGCTAGTGATGCAAAGAAACAGGGATAGTAAAGAACTTTCTCTCTGGCATCTTTGGCAATCTAGCATAAATGAATTCCCGGCACAGCCATTGAAGGGATCCTGGTAGTAATGAATTTAGGATCCTGTTTCCGGGTAAGTAGCTCTGATCATTCTATTTCAATCCTCCTGACAGTCCAATGTCTTTTATATAAATTGCTCTCTTCATATCAAATTAGCAAAAACTGATTTTGTTTTGCATCATGTAAATCAAGAACGTGATTGATATACAAGGTCACAGAGTGAGCTGGTGCGTATATTTTCATAAATCAGATCTATTTCTGTATAACAAACCACCCCCAAACTAGTGACGTGAAACACTAACAATTTGTTAATTTATTTCTGATAATTTTGTGGGTTACCTGATGGTTCTTCTGGCTCGAGCTTCACTGTCACTCACCTGTGGCTGGCACTCTGCTGGACAGGTGGGTTGGCTGACCTTCTCTCTCCACAAGTTCTCCCGTCCTCCAGGGCACTGGGCCTGGTTTCTTCATGCAGGTGATCTGAGGGTTCCAAGAGAATTAGAGCTGAAATTAAAGGGCCAAAGCTTAATACCAAAACCTTTAGCCACACAGGTTAGTGTGCTACATTCCATTCGTCCAATCAAGTCACAGGACCAGTCCCGCAGGGGAACAGACTTTGTCTACAGGAGAAGACAAAGCCTCATTGCAAACAAGCCTGCACAGAGCGGTGGGGGAAGTTACTAGAATCACCTTTGCAGACAATCTGGTATTTAAGCTTGCACAGAGCGGTGGGGGAAGTTACTAGAATCACCTTTGCAGACAATCTGGTATTTATTGGATCACATGACGGAAACGTTCAGAATCCAGAACCCAGGTGGGATCCAGGTGCTCAGACATCGTCAGGCCTCTGTCTCTCTCTTCGCTATGCACTTGACTGGAGGGACAGTAATGGCAGCTCAGGATCACAGGGCTCACACAGGCAGTGGCCACGGGACAGCTCTACCAAGACCACTTAGAATGAGGGTTCCACCAGAAAGAGAGCGGACGAGACAGCTGCAGGGCAAACCTGGAATTCAGATGTCTTGTCTCCCGGACCTGGGCTCTTTCTGCTTCAGAAACTGCCTGCAATTGTTTCACATTCCAGAAGGCACACGGGAAGGACTGGAGCCACCATCTTAAAGGAAACTGGAAGGTGGGACTGTAGAAATGGTTGGGATGGTGATGCTTTTCCTCCTGCAAGTAATTCACGACTGTAGCGGCAGGATGGAGGCGGCACTGGAACAAGGTTCGGGATGGTTCTGGGCAGACGGGTCAAGGAAGGAGTCTCTTGGAGCCCTTGGTGGCTTTTCATACTTTATTTAGTAGAGGTGGCCAGGTACATGGCAGGCAGGGGTGCCAGGGGCCCCCAGCACCCTCTTGGCTGCTTCTCTATCTCTCTGCTGCTGCTGCTATTGCTGCTGCTGCTCATTCTGTCGGATCTGTTGGTCGGTCCGGTCCTCGCAGTTCTGTCCGCCGGTCCCCACAGTTCTGGCGTCCTCATGACGCCGCCCATTCATGTCCGTGTCCCAACTCAGGTGCGCCCACCCACGCACGCCCACCCCGGAACGCTCACAGCACCACAGGCGTCCATCATCAGTGGAGGAGGGTGGAAATACCTGATCAACCTTTACCCTACAATGACCTTCCTGTATTTTGAGTCTGTATTTTGCTTCCAAAATGGGACAATTGGAAGGAAGACATGATCACCTGCATTACTTGTATCGCTATAGACTGAGCTTCTTTAAACACTGGGTTTGAATTTTGCCTTCCACAACCACATATGCCTCTCTGAACTCGTTTCTGAGACAGGCAAATTTATACATAATCTAACTCTCCACTTAACTAGTTTGGTGACTAACATGTGGCTTCAAAGCTTTGGTATTAAGGTTTGACCCTTCAGCTTTAGCTCATTTCTTCTTTGAACCCTAAGATCACCTGTGTGAAGAAACCTGGTCTAGCGCCTGGGAGGTGGAGCAAGAAGGCCAGTCAACCCATTCTGTGAGGCTCAACTATAAAGCAGGACTGGCACTTTCTACAATGTGGAGGCAGCAGCCTGGGTGCAGGGAGAGCACCCAGCCACAGGTGCCATGTCAGGCTGTACCCACACCTTTCCCACACCTCTCAGCGTTCAGCTGTTGCAAATGACTCATAAAAACTCCAGCTAGCGAGCGAAGGTCTTCTGCCTGCTTCTTCTCCATGAGGCTCTAGTACCTGCTTCCAGATGCTTTCTTTGATCTGAACTGACTCTGTCCCCAGCCTGTGGGTAATCGTGGCCTCACTGAATTCTGCTCCTGATCCCTCTGAAGCCATGTTAATTAAACACAAAGTTGTCACCATGTTCTCAACTCAGCCATCTTCACTGTGTGCAAAAGCCCACCCCATGTTCCAGCAAGCTTTGTCCTGTCCTGCTTAGATCATTTTCCCTACATGTTGGCCAAGTCCCAGACACAGCCAACTCCATCCATCCCTCCTGTTCAAAACAGAGATGGTTCCCCCTAGACCCTTCCAGCATCACTTTATCACAGGGAGTTGGTGAAATGATGAGGATACACCCAGGAAAGTGCAAAGGACTGATTCATTCACCAACAAGCAAGACATCCAATATGCTGGGCACTTTTTGTTGCTAGGAATAAAGCAATGAACCAAAGAGACCAAGTCCCTACTTTCATATAAATTACATTTTAGTGTGTTAGTTAAGACCAGTGGTTTTCAACCTTGGTCATTGTACTGGAGGCAGGTTCGGGATGGTTCTGGGCAGACGAATCAAGGAAGGAGAGTCTTGGAGCCCTCGGTGGCTTTTCATGCTTTATTTAGTAGAGGTGGCCAGGTACATGGCAGGCAGGGGTGCCGGGGGGCCGGGAGTCTGGCAGGCCTCCCAGCCCCCGGCGCACCTCACCCTCTCGGCTGCTTCTTCTCTCTCTCTCGCTGCTGCTGCTGCTGCTGCTCTTCCTGTCGGTCGGTCCTCGCAGTTCTGGCATCCTCATGACGCCGCCCATTTATGCCCGTGTCCAACACAGGTGCGCCCACTTGCGCATGCCCACCCTGGAGTGCTCACAGCACCTCAGGTGTCCACCATCAGTGGTGGGAGGGTGGAAATACCTGATAAACCTTTACCCTACAGTCATACATTAGAAATACCTGGAGGATTTGAAAATTCCTAATAGCCAAGTCATATATCAGACCAATTAAATAAGAATTTCTAGTATTCTTCATAAAGATCTCCAAATGATTTCTTCGTGAAGTCGCAAATATTTCCTCCGATGCCTCAGAGGAGCCATCGTAAGCCCTTTAAGTAGTCTAGGATGAAGTTTGTCTAGAGTGACTTTCATTTAAGCTTCATTAATGGAATCTCTGCAAGGAGGGCGGGCACTGTCCTGTTAGGCTTTATTCTAACCAGGTTACTCCTCGGTGATGCCTTAACAGGAATGTGGCTAAGCCAGTGAGGAGGTAGGTTGGTTCTGACGCCCTGTCACTTGGGGAATTGAGAAAGAGTCTCCTAGGAGGAAGACAGTTCTGGGTGACGGTACAGGCTTTCTCCAAACATTGTCAAGTTTCCTTGGGTTGTCCCACCAATGGGCAAGGGGCTGCAGGAGAAGATTTCAGTCCAGTGCAAGGCATCACTGTCAACAATCACATGTATCCAAAGATGTCAGGAGCTGCTCAGGGCAGACAAGATCCATCACTGGGCACTCAACATTCATTATCTGGACAAATGAGCAACAGGGGAGCCAGGCAGGAGACCAGGACTGAATTAGGAACTGATCTTTCGCCAGGGAGAAAACCTGAGCTCTCCAGAGAAGGAAGGGGACCAGCAACGATGATAAAGCTCCCAGAAATGATGCAGTTGGTTGGAGGTTCAGGGCTTATCCCCAGGAGTCTGCTCCCTGACACAGCTGCACCCAGGAGCCAGATGTTGGGCTGGGTGTTCTTTAGAACCCCTGTCAGCCCTTCAACCTTCAGATTCTACAACAGTGGGTGTCAGAGAAGCCGCTCAGGCACAGGCCTTAGGAAGCATCCATGGCGTTACGAACAAGGACCGGAAGACAGACCGCCATTTTCATTGTGTACCAGTGTGACACGGACAAGTCGTTTAACCTTTCTGTGCCCCAGTTTCTTCATCTGTAAAATGAGGAAAATCAAATTACTTCCATGGGGTTGTTGTGAAGATGAACGAGGTTCCTTTTCGTGTGTAATGAGCTGGGAAGTGCACCTAGCATACACCACTTGCCCAGTAAGTGTGAGAGCTGGTCATTTTCAGGAAGGACTGCTGAAGAAAGAAACTCTTCTTGTCGTTGGCAGGGATAGTAAACTGTTTTCCCTACAGCAGACCAGCATCATTTGTCCCTACAGGAAAGGGACACCCAGTTTGGCCCCAAGTGAAGCTCACCACCACACCTAGGGGCTCTGTTTACCAAGCACCCAGAATCAACCAGAGAAGATGAAACAAGACATCCTCTAGATAGTGACGTTACTGTATCACAAACTACCCTGCACCGGCGCGCACATACACACATGCATGCATGCGCACACATGGATGTGCAATTACACACATGCACACGTGTGTACACACATGCAGCATCTAAAAGTCTTGAAACTCATCTCTTGCCTTTTGATCACGTTGCCTACCCCCCAAAAGGAAAAGAAGCATCTCTAAAGAAGAGAGAAAATCGTCACCCTTGGAGTACAAGGTTGGCACTTCAGGTTCTGCAGAAGCCCTCCCTGGAAGGAAAGGGGTGGTTAGGGTCAGGTCCTCTCCCAGCTGAAGGACTTGGTGGCTCTGCGTGGCCGGAAGGTCACATCATCCCTGGGTCTCCAGGAACCTGGATCACCACTGTCACCACCCTCTCCCCACAAAATTGTTCAAATAAGTCTCAGAGCTGACAAATGTCTAACCCCACTAATTCACTGCCTTGTGCGCTTCTGTTGGGGGCTCTCTGGTAGCTGGAGACTTGTCCTTAGGCTCAGCTGCGATATAGAACTAGGAGCCCCTGAAACTGATGAGAAAGTTTTCAGATTAGGTGTCTCCTCCGTCTCAGCAAAGTCTGGAGTTGGCTCTTGGACCCAGGAGCTCCTTATCCAAGGCAAACAGTTCATGAAGAAGAAGGAGCGTCAAGAATTGCACCTCTGCCTGGCTCTTGAGCGCCACCCTTCCCCTGATGGAAGGTGATGGCAAGAGGGAGAACTGGGGTCTCGGCAAGTTCAGTTCCCCCAAAGAAAGGAGAGTTGTAAAGCAACAAAGTGACGGCTCCACGGGGCTTTGAAAGGTCTTGATTCTGGGGGCGGTTCTGTCAGCAAGGAGCTGGTTGGCCCTGGGCAGGTCTCATCCCCTCTCTGGGCACAAATTCCCTTTTTACAAACTTAAAGGCTGTGCTCAGATGTCGGAGTGACACAGCCACTCCTTCTAAGAGTGGCTTGTCTGTGAGTACAGGATTCTAAGAAAACTTGTCCACCCACGTGGTCAAGAGCCTCAGAGGCATAAAAGGGGGAGAGGGGCCAGAAGTTCTAATTATTCAGAACTTGTTGGAACCCTTTAGAATTATTAGACCCCTCATGAGTCTCCAGGGCAGGATTAGAGGAGCCAGCTGTTTGCCCGGGGCGCAAGTGAAAAGGGATGAGGGGTAAAAGTCACTCGTCTTTTTCATATTTTTCAAAAAGACAGCAAAGCAATGCGCTCAGCCCCCAGAAATCCTGCCCTGGGTCTGCAGTATAGAGTGAAGCAGCGGAGGGCCCCACAGGCCCCCAAACTGCGCTTGGTTCCAATTTGAAGCCATCAGAGCTATAACTTGAATTCTGCACAGCCCCGGTCTCGGGGGGGCTAACAGCTCCTCCTGGCTGCCTGAGAGATTATTCACTTGAATAAACCCAAATTAGACCTAGGAAAGTAGCACATTTCTCTTTACCCCGCAGGCGTGGAGAGAGCTTTTCCACTGCTCCACACTTCCCCTCCTCCCTCTCCTGCCCCCGGAAGTCACAGCCCTGGACAATTCTGGGGACTCAGCCCCTTCCAGAGTTTGTCAGAGACACCGGAAGACATCCTGACGTCTCGCAGTGCAACAGCCGGTTGTGTGAGATCGGCTCAGAGAGGGTTGGCCCGGGATAAAGACAAGCCCCGGACCCATGCCCAGGGGTACACAAGGAAACCTTCCCGACTTCTCCCCTTGCCCTGCCGCTCAGCCCTTCACACACTAACTACAAAGCAGCTGACTGTAGCGCCCCCACTGACCATGTCAACTTGTACGCCCATTCCTACCCATGGCTGATTGGCCCAAGGGTGGAAACATGTGACCCAATCTGAGCCAATCAGATTCTTCCTGCTGGGACGTTGCAAACTCGAGCATGCGCAGACCAGGCAGCTGATACACGTGCACTGTCCTGGAGATGTGACCCAGGAGGGTTTACTAGCGTGGACTCTGGAGCTGCCCTAATTGTCCAGTCCTATGCACAACCACCATGGCCTTCACCTTGATCTGGCTGGAGTGTTTTCTTCTAAAGATACTTGACTGGCTAAAACCCCCTTAGCCCTCTCCCCCTTCCCATTCCATACCTTGTACATCATTGCAACCACCTTTTTCTCTTTGCCCAACCTTTCCCCTAGACCAGAAGCTCCTTAGTGTCTCTATCATGGCTTAGTCTCGCCTTCACCTCCCACACCCCCTTCGCGTGGCTAGCTCCCAGGTGAGACATAAACACCCCCGTTTAGCACTCCCTGCACCCTGCTCCCTGCACCCTTTGGGCAAAGTACCCCTGGAAAGTGTTCCCACAGCACCAGTACGGCTCCCTCAGGAAAAGTGCTAAGTACTTACTTCCCTCCCAAGAGAATGTAACTCCTTGGCCTGATTGCTGTTCTCACTCCAGCACATGTCCAGTGCCTGGGACACAGAAAGCGCTCAGTAAATATTTGTAGAAAGAATAAATGAAGATATATACTCCTCTCCTTCTCACAGTAAATATACAAATTATCTGGTTCAAATTATTATTCACCTCGGAATCCAATCAGTCAACAAATTAGTACTAATTGGCAGGTCAAAAAAATTGTATTAGGCCCTATGCAACTGGGGTAGAGGCAGAAAACACGCAAAGAAGAGGAAGTGGGGCTTCTCATCAGAAGTAGAATCTATAATAGGTTCTGGCCTGAAGCATCCTGTGCCTCTATTTTCTGCATCTTGAAAATGGACAGATAAGGATTATCATTTATTGGGTTTGTAACAGAATTTTGACTCACTGGGCAGAAACTTCCAGATAGTGCTAGATTCAAAGAAGGGTTCGAAACCCTTAGGCAACTTGCTACACCCAGGATGGTCAATACCTTGGGTGCCAGTCACCTCACCTCTGGCTCCTGCCGGCTTCAGAGAGCTGCCGCAGAGGGTCACGGCCCAGGTAGGTTCACAGGAGAGGGGGCTGTGAGCTGCTTTTCCCAAAGGGCCCTGTTGCTGCCATCCCTGCTACTCTAGCACGTGCTGGGAGGAGAGAGAGGGCCCTCTCCCCTGCCCACAGGCTAGCAATTACACAACGAAAATTGTCTCCTGCAAGAGGCATTGTTGTCCCGATGTCATTTCAGCATAAAATAAATTGCACTGCCCATCAGCCTGCTGGGGGCCAACACTCGCTGGCAGCTCCCACCGGCTCCCGGAAAGAGCCTATTCGGATGTGAAGACAAGTCAGCCAGCTGCAGCCAGTGCTCGAGCGACCCTTCAGGCCCGAGGAGCACAGGCTGTCAAACAAGGACCCAGTGCGTGCTTGCAAGGGCACGGCTTCAGCCTGGCACCAGCGACAGCTCAGCCAGGCTGCTCTCCTATTTGTCAAGTTCCAGCAGAGAGCAGGATAAACCACTCAGAGTAATACGGGGCAGCCAGGCCAGCAGCCCAAGTGTGTTATCTAGACATGCACATGCGTGCTGGGTGTGCAAACCTGACAGTGTCCCATTCAAGTCTCATCGCCCTCTGCCTGGGATGGTTTTATAGGTCCCTGACCCCGCGTTCTCTCTCCTCCACGTCCCTGCCCATGCCACAAGACATGTTTTTCCAAAATCATAAGACTGATGTGATAAACTCATGGGAAATAAAGTCTAGTAGTCAAGGTCCTCCTTAGCACCAGGCAATCTTACTAAACTCATCAAACTCCCCTTCTGGCACCGCACTGTGGGCATACCGCAGACCGCTGCTAAATATGCACTCCCCATTTAAGACGTTTAGATCCTAAACGTTAAGACCCTCTCTTCCTCCTTCCTCCTCTCCTTCTCCCTCCTCCCTCTCCTCCTCCTTTCCTTCCTCCTCCTCCTCCTCACCCTTCCTCTTACCCCACTTCCCTCCTTTCCCCCCACTCCTCGCCTCCACCCACTTCGCTCTCTTATAGCAAGAGAGCTACCAGGACTGTCTTCGGGGAACAGGGACCGCACGCATAGGAGACCACTGCAGCCCAAGTCTCCCCGCAGGTCCATAGACGGTAATCCAGACTGCCTGTCTCCACTGGCAAGGCTTGAACCGAGGAATCCAAGAGGCCACGGCGTCCTGAAAGCAGGGGCCTCCACCTGGTGAGGTGCAGGCCTGGGGGGGACCCTGAGCAACGAATTCGTCCAAGGATGAGGATGCGAAGGCAGGACGCCGCCCAGGAAATGCCTCTCCCAGCCTACTAGAAGGGAATGAAAAGGAAGCGTATTCAAAGCACACAATTACTGACTGGCTAAATTAATTGTTGCCTTCATTTAAATTGATTAGACATTTTAATTAGCAGGGTCTGCTTGTTTGCCGAAATTGAGTTTTTGGCATGTGGGGTGTTCCATGCGCCTGTATGTTTGCTCTAGCGGAGCGGAGGCTGGAGCAACTCTCTGGGTGCCATCTCCGTGGATGCAAGGAGCCGGCAGCCTGGGAGGAAGCAGCCTCCGTGGCTCTCGTCCTGGAGCCGCGGGAAGACGGGCGTTCTCACCTGTCCTTCGCAGGTCGCTGGTGCAGCTGGAGAAAACATCTGTGGGCTAGAAGCGGCTGCGGGAGGGAACGCGAGCGTGGAGGGAAGGAGTGTATGCGGGAAGGAGCTGACTCCAGAGCTTGCCTTTGGTTTGTACTAGATGTGGGAACCGCGTCTCCCAAAAAGGCCTGCAGAGCCTGCGCCCCCAGGGGGCAGCAGATCACCACCCCTGGGAGCGGCCCCCACTCATTCCACAAAGGCGGGATGCGCAGACTGAATAGGAAGAGCAAACTCAACTGAAGAACGAAGACGTGGACCCACCTGGGCCGTGGGAAGCCAGTGCCAAGAGGGTGGGAGGAAGAAGAGCTGGGTGGGAACCGGAAGCGGAGGGTTGGCAAGAACCGGGGGAAGAAACACGTTGTCATCAGTGTCAGGAGGGAAAGCAGGAGTCAGGGGCCACCAGCAGGGGGCAGAATTCCCACGGAGATCCAACAGGTGCAGGGTGGGCCCACCAGAGGCCCCAGAAGCCACTGGGAATCCAAACTTCCCTGGAGATCTAGGACACCGGAGAGGAAGTGTTTCCCGGAATTGCCCCCAGAGCCAAGGTTCAAGGGGTGGGTGAGTACTTTGCTGAGCCTCGCTGGGACTGGGGTGCTGCGGGGTGCTTCCTGGGGGTTAAAGAGAGACCCAGAGATAAAGGAGACCAAAGGAGGCTTGTCCTGGTTGTAGATTCTTGCTAAGTCGTCCTCCTTAACTGTAGGGTTTCTATGTCACTAGGTCGGGCAGGTGAGTTTGGATCTGCATGGAATTGCGGGGGGACAGAGGAGAAGCAAGACCTGTCACTGGCAGGCCACACCCCACTTCCCCACAAAGTTCTCAGCTTTGCACAGAAATAACTTGAGCCAACAGGAAGGGTCAAACTGTGGCCTGCCAGCAGGCCACCAACTTCTAGCAGGTGGTGCCCTTCTGTTCTTGCCTCACTGACCCTCTCAGAGCCTGGAGTAGCAGGAGCTGAGGAGAGACCTGAGCCTCTTTGCAAACCTGAAGTAGATCCGTTCTTGCCCTCCCACTCTGGCTGAGGCTAGAGGCAGAGAGAAGGGCGGCTTTGATTCTGCATGGCGAAGTCTGCAAGTGAGTTGGAATAACAATTCTTCCCTCCTTTGTAAGGCAAGTTTCACATTGTTACAAAGCGATGCAGCCACCAGCTGGTGGTTCTACAGCTGATGGAGCAAAGTGATGGGTTTATCTCTGGGCAGGGAGGAGATCATCTCATTTGCTTTGTCTTTTTGATCAGGGGAGCAGGTAGAAAAATGGAATTTCATGCATCCTTTATACTGCAAAGGAGGATAATGGTTATTTAACATCTCCTGAGTGCCAGAAAGTTGCTAGGCACCTTGGAAAGCCAGCTTAGAAACTGGATTCAGAGATAGGCACTAAAGAGTGACAAGAAAGGCAAGCTTCTAAGATCATATTTTATCTATGCCCATCTCGTGCATTGGGATAAGAGTACACATAGAATATTCCAGAAAGAAGGGCATATAACCAAATCTTACATTTCTCCCACTGGTCATTTTGGAATGTAGCTCACACTCAGTGAATTCTCTCTTTGTGTCACTCCCTACTTCCTCTCCTCCATCCATCTCCCTATCTCCCCACACCCATGTGCCCCAGCCTCCCCCTACCTCTGTACACACACCTCTGCCCCCTTTCAGGCCTTCTTTATTTGTGTGTGTATCTGTGTAGGAGAACTAGGTGCAGGCCAGAGGTTCAAGGTGGGGTGGGGGTAGGAGGGATGAGAGGACTCACCAGAGACAGAGCAGGGAGCAGAATAAGCAGATCCACTGAAACACACTGCTGAGGGGAGCAGCAGGTGAAACAGGAGAGGTCTGCTGCGCCATGTGGGTCCACTCCCTGGCCGAGGATTGAACTCAGGCTGTAGGGGTGATGCCACTGAGACTTAACCCCTAGACCGCCAGAGAGACCCTTTTCATTCTTAATATTTGGAGGGGTGGGAAGTAGCAGTAGGTACCTAAGACCTGTCCTTGTCCAATGAGAAACTGAACACCCCTCTGCTACCACCACCTCAACCCCTCTGCACCCATCCCACCAAGATGCTTCTCCAAGGACAAGAGGGTTAGCCAACTAGTGCCCTAAATCACGCTCTCCTCTGGCCTCAGTTTCCTGGCCTGTGATGCGATAAGGTTGAAGCAGATGACGTTTATGATGCCCCACAGCTGTCAGGACAGAATGACTCTCGAAAGAAACAGTCTATTTAAAAGGTTTGGATCAGCTCCCGGCTGCTAAATATTGTCCCAACCTCGCGGTGTGTGTGTGTGTGTGTGTGTGTGTGTGTGTGTGTGTGTGTGTGTTGGGGAGGGGCCAGAGAACTGCTGTAGCTGTGGCCCCAGGTTAAGGAGAGCAAGGGAAAAGAAGAGAAAGGAAAGAGAAGGCTGCAAGAAAATGGAAATTCACGTGACCTTAAGACTCCTATTTTCAAAGGTGTCTTCCAGGCGTGTGAGGTTATTTCTTCTGCGCCTGCAATGAAAGCAACTTAAAATGGAAAGTCTGAGTGCCTTGGGCTGGGGAGAGCTACTGATGGGAGCCGCCCAGCTGGAGGCTGGGTCTTTGGGGAGCACAGTCATCCTGCACAAGGTCCCAGAGAACCTCCCCTGGGAAGGGGTTTGCCGGCCCAGGAGGGGGCAGAGGGCCCCCGAGACAGGAACAAGCAGCTCTGGGAGAGCCTTCCAGCAAGCTCCAGGTCCTGCTCAGACTTCTGCACCTACGGCGCCCTGAGGCCTGCAGGGCCGTGGGGCAGGGCGCCCTTCCTCCCTGGCGCCAGGAGACAGACAGGAAGATGCTGTGGCAGACTCCACGGGCACTGAAGCCGGGGCAGCATCAGGAGGGAGAGGGACGTGGTGGTGCGAGTGGAGGTTTACCGGCTGATGGTGTGCGTTAGCTCGGTGTTAAGAGCCTCTCTTCCTTGGCTCAGGCTGAGAAGGAGGTGGGCGGCAGGCGTGGTTCACACCTCCCTGCGGCCCTGGTGAGGCTGCTGGGATATCTGGTAGTCTCCTTCTCTGGGAAGGGGGTACCATGATGCCCATTGTGTGGGGTTGCTTGAAAGTTAAGTGAGAGCAGCTGATGCACAGCAGCCCCTTGACCTTTTTCCTTCTTCCCACTGAGCACAAAGCAGCCACCTTCTTGGAGCCCAGCATACTCGGTGAGCTTCCAGGTCCCCTGCCCCCCTCCACTTGATGATAAAAATAATATTTTTTGTTTTCGAAGTGCCTACTCTCACTCAGAGACTTGACCTCGGGCTTTACCAGCACCAGCTCATTCAAGTCTTTTTTTTTTAATATTTATTTATTTAAAACTTAATAAGACCAAAAAGCCGGGATAAACCAAAGGGACCATGGGGGGGGAGGGGAAGGGGAGAGGGCAAAGATGGGGAAGAGGCCAGAGGGTGCACAAGGGACTGAGGTGATGGTGCACGGGTGAAATGGTGGTGGGTACCCCTTGGGGACTACAAATGATGTCAAATAAAACTAATTTTAAAAATATATATATTTATTTATTTATACATACATACACGAGCTGGGGCACAGGCCAGAGTTGCAGGAGGTGAGAGGATTCACCAGACACAGAGTGGGGAGCAGAACAGGCAGACTGACTGAAACGCACTGCTGAGGGGAGCAGCGGGTGAGGCAGGAGAGGTCTGCTGTGCCCTGTGGGTCCCTCCCTGGCTGGGGATCGAACTCAGCACTGCTGTGCCATGGATGCTTCACATGCGTTGCTCAACCCTCTGCACTACCAGGGAGGCCCTCATTCAATAACAGTTTAGGGCTATTGGCCCATTGGGTAGATAACTGAACCCCAAAGAATTCAGGAACGTGTCTGAAGCTCTTCTGTTGGCAAAGGCAGAGCTGGGGCTGCACTATACAGCCAGACCCTTGGTCTGGCTAATCTCTAACTACCCAAGCAGGGGCCAGAACCCAGCCTGTTGTCCTGCCCAACGCCATGTGTGAGGAGGGGGCACCGGGCAAGCTGGGAAACACTCTGGCCCAATTTAAAAGGCCATATATAATCATTTATGCAAATGCCAGGGTTCTATTTGCCAAAGACAGTCCAGGTTGGGTTTCATTTGAGAAGCTGGAGAATGTGGATGATCCCGGAAAGCCGATTAGCACACAAAGGGATGTTATCCCCGGCAGGAAAACCTGGGCAGGCACTGAAGATAGTAAGAAAATTTACTCTGTGCAAACTATTCAATTAGAGAATCAGTCAGTGGGTTTAGGAACAAGAATGAAGATGAGGTGGGGAACCCTCCCTTGCCTCGTGGGCTGGCAGCTTTCTGGGTCAGGGCAGACTTAAGTATCTCACAAAGACCTGGACACCCATTGCCCAGCACAGAGCCCTTGGCAAAGGCCCAAAAATAGCTGGATGAATAAATGAATGAATGAATATATCAGGGAATAAACCAACTAAATAATTCTCTTCCCAGGAGATAGGAAGGAACCTGGCATGTTTGCCAAAACCCCATAATCTCAGGACGCTCAGAGAGAACCCCAGTCCTCAGGGGAAACTTGGAAGAGCATTTCTTGACAGCATAAATAAGAAACAGCTGAAGAAGCTTGAGGGCGGAGCTGCCACCTCCAAGATTCCTGAATAGCAGACCGGGCCCTGGGGCCCACAGGGGGCTACAGCGTGATCCTCATCATGAGAACCCTAAAACGAGAGAAAAACTGAGCCAGAAAGGACCCCTCCGAGTGGCATAGATGTCAGCACTCACATTCTAGAATGTTTTTCTAGATGTTGAAGTTGCAGGAAAATCAGGATGGCGACCTTCTTCTTGCCCTTCTCCTCCATCCTGACCTCGCCCCAAATCTCAGGCACCTCCAGTAAGCAAGAGTTCTGAAGGTCATCCAGGCCCTCACTCAGGGCCCCAGGGCGATGGTTCTGAGAAAGGGGGGTGTGTCAGAAAGCAGTAGCCCCCCGTAATAAGTTGGCCCTGTTACAGGGCAGGGAGAGGAGCACCCCAGAATCCCCAAGCTTGCCCTCTCTGAATGGGTTCTGCCAAGTTGGCCCCATAGCAGCTCCCATGGAACAGTGGCCTGGAGCAAAACAACACAAGGACCCCCTCACTGCAGGACGACATGTGACTCACTGATAACCCTCACTGCAGGGTACTTTTCCACTCAGGCCTGGCAGAGAGGGAGCATATAAAAGGCCCCTTGCCTGTACGCTGGGTGCATCATTCCCAGTGAATTTCTCCCAGGAGTGTAATAAATTCCTTCTTTCCTTCTTACTCCTGTCTCTAGCCTAATTCTATCCACCACCCACCTTACAATTTCCACAGAAGCCAGCCTGGGGCACGGGCACAGTAGTCACACCGCAGGACAGTCCCACCCAGATGTGGCCTTTGCCAGCCCTGTCCCTGTGCTCTGAGAGCCCCTCTACTCCCAGCCCCATGGTCAAGACAATGTCAAGGTCTTACTGTGTGGTGGGACCTGGTCTGCAGGTTCACAGGGATTATCCCATTTTATCCTCAGAATAACCCAAGGGGATTTGCATACAATTCACCCCATTTTACACGGGAATGTAAAACGGGAATGGCACATATTTAAAGAACCCAGAATTTAAAGGCTCCAGGCATTAAAAGTATTATGACATCACCTGGAAAGATAATACCAAAAAAAAAAGCCAGACCCTATAAATGTAAAGAGATCCACAAAGTTTGTAGTCTGCCCATGATTCTTTAAAATGTACGTTTTTTTGGGCCTCCCTGGTGGCACAGTGGGTTAAGCAACGCTAACTCTGAAGCAAACCGAAGCCACTGCAGCACGAGTTCGATCCCTGCCGCCGGCCAGGGAAGGGACCCACATGGCGCAGCAGACCTCCCCTGCCTCGCCCACTGCTGCCCTCAGCAGTGTGTTTCAGTCCATCTGCCTGTTCTGCTCCCTGCTTTGTCTCTGATGACTCCTCTCACCTCCCACGACTCTGGCCTGTACCCCAGCTCTTTATGCATAAATAAATAAATCTTTAAAAATAATAAAATGTACATGTTTTTAAATAATGCAGATATTTCATTGACTATTGAGTAACCCACCCAGATGTGAACCCCAGGCTGAGCTCTTCGTCACAAGCCCCACTCCTAAGTGGGCTGTGCTTTTTCCTGGCATCAGTGCTTCCTAAGGCCCCAGAATTTCCAAGAGACCCAAACACCTGTTTTTTCTCAACGGTGACACAAAGTAGATATTGCAAGAGGTAGTGAGGTGATGGGGAGGATGACTCCAGGTGGTTGAGCTCACATCTTCAGAAAGAGATTATAGGAAGTAGGTGGGTACCCCAGCCATGGGAGCCCCGATCTGAGCCGATGTGACCCTTGCAGAAGGGCACGCCCACCACCGCCTGCAGCACCCGTGGGAAGAGACTGCCTTTATCTTCCCAGAAGCTGACCAACCCTCGCCTTGGAACTCAGCGCTGGGAAGGAGCTGCCACTCAGGCTTGGGAGACAGGCGAGGTGGGGGTAGACGGAGCAGGTCTGCCCCTGAAGAACCCGCGGGGGAAGAACCCAGGCGCGCTCTGGAGCTGCCTTCTTCTCACTGGACTGGCTGAGTTCGATGTAGATGAGGGGACCAGGTGTCATGGAGCGACCCCAACTGGGATGCCCAAGTCCAGAGCGATTGGATGAGAGGGGTCAACTTGAGTTTATCAAGTCTGAGCCGTCACCCCTTCAACTGCATTTCGTGTGAGAGGCACGTCCTGCTGTGTCTGCCTGCCCCCAGCACCACCCCCTCCCGACACGCACCTCCTTTCAAGAATCACCCCGTCGCGCTGGAGGGAGCAGTCTTGCACCTCCACTGTGGCTGTGATCCTGCCCCCGTCCAGAGCTGAGGGGCCAGAGGGGAACACTGAACCTCAACTACGCCAGTCACAGCTCTCGCCTACAAATACGGACTTGAAGCACTGGAGCCCCGACCAGTAGCCCCGGAGCACAGAGAGGTGAGTGATGCCCAACCGGGTGGCCACGTAGTGCCCGGTATACAGGGAGCAGAGGAAACTTGCCGGCTGGGAAAGACAAGAACGAGGCTGTTCCACAGAGAGAATGGTCATCTAGATGGACAGTGACTGTCCCAGACCATGACAGTTGTCAAGTCTCTTCCTGACTCTAAATGAAGCCCACGTTAATCTCCTGCCCTTCAGACTCCTCTGCACCCTACAGAGTCTCCTTCTTCCCTAGTCAATTTCCTAAAGTCAGTTTCCATTATTTGCAATCAAAAAAGGAGTCTGCAAAGCAATTAACATTATCTTTCAGATTAAGCATCTACTAATGGTTATTGAATACCTATTAGGTGCCAGGCCAAGTTCCAGTAACACTGCATGATTCATCTCACTTCTCATCATCTTCATCAACAACAGCATAAACATTAGTATTGGACAGTGTTCGTGGAGAACCTGCTTTGGAACAACACAGGCCAGAGCACAACATGACTCCAGCCAGCTCCATGTGCCCTGATGATTTTCAAGACAGGCATTCTGATGTGAAGACGGATGGACGGGGCATTCAATTAAGACCGGAAGAGACAGTGAGATATTTGCCTCATTATCAGGTCAG
The DNA here is from genome assembly GCA_019455555.1 of Galemys pyrenaicus. Classification (NCBI taxonomy): domain Eukaryota; kingdom Metazoa; phylum Chordata; class Mammalia; order Eulipotyphla; family Talpidae; genus Galemys; species Galemys pyrenaicus. The sequence continues at coordinate 6,116,208 of JAGFMF010011645.1, read as the reverse complement.
AAGGAAGGATGAAAGCCAGAGTAGCAGGGAAGATAAGTGAACAGCTGAGGGCATTCTAGGTCGGAGTGGGGAGGAGGGGGTAAAATGGGAGCGGAATCCCAGGTAAGGGAAAATTCAGGCTCGCTGCATTTGAACAAGGAAATGCATAGAAAGGCATAGACTGAAGGATCGGCAGGCCCAGGGCCTGTTTATTCTCTGAATTTGGGGAGGAAGAACTGGGGGGAGCTGAAGGCAGCCGGTGAGGTAGAATAACGGAGAAAAGGCAAGCCAAAAGAACCCTTCCGTGTTGATAAATGATCCACCTGGAACATCTCGAAAGCATCCAGGATGCAAGAGAGAGCAGACAGCTGGCAGGAAGGAGGGGCTGGAAGAAACCAGCATTCAAAGGGAAAGAGCACTCGAGACAGAAAATTGAAGACGTAGAAAGGGTCAGAGGGACCCAAAGGTAGAGGAAAGAGAGGAAGACAAGTTAGAGGAGATAAAGGTGCAGAAACGAAAGACTGAAAAATATAAACCAAGACCCCCAAACAGAGTGCTAGCAGGTCAGAGACAGCAGGAACAGAAGACGAAGAGTAGAAACTTCGGAGAGAGTGGGGGGGTCAGCCCAGCCCTGGAGAAACAGGGTCTCCTGCCCCCCTCACCACTGTCCTTCAGACCTTTATAGTCTCTTAATTTCTCTGGACACTCTTTGCTCCTCTTCCTTCTATGCGTGGGTAGCTGGTCCCTGGGCTTTGCCATACTTTTTTCCAAATATCGCTAACATTATCAACCGCTGCCACCCTGGTGCCTGACACCAGAGCTTGGCCTGTGCCAGCTCCAGGTGTGGTCTTTATCCAGGTCCTCATCACAACACGTCCCCATTACCTACTGCTTTACAAAGAACTTACAAGACGTCCTCTGACCCTCCCAGGTGTTCCTTGAGTTAGCATTGTCATGCTCATGTCAAATCCATTCATTCTCTAAACCAATACTTCTTGCGTCCTCTTCCCAGTTGCATGCTCAGAGCTAATGATTCAACACTGAACATCACAGGTACAGCCCCCGCCCTTCTGGATCCACACATATCAGGTGACTAATTACAACTGTGACGAGCACCACAAGGGAGGAGCAGAGGGGCGTGAGCTGTATGGTGGAGGTGCAGACTTAACCAGGCTACCCCCGTCGCTTCTTGGCCTTTTGGCTAAGATCAGGTGTAATCAGGCTACCTGGGCAGTCATTTAGCTGAGCTCTGAAGCAGTGGGCGCCCCGAAGAGTGGAAAGGTTATCAGATCAGCCCACAGTCTGTCGCTGCAGATCTGGGCTCGGAGCTGTCATCTCAGGGCAGTGCCCTGTCCCTGGTGCTGCACGCCCGGGGGTAGGCATCTCTCGAGCACGGATGTACAAGGTGGGCACACTCTCTTGCCTTCGGGGGTGATGCCTCTATTCCACAATCGCCATGGCCTATCACATCGACCCAAAGTCTCCACCTGGACCCCAGGCCTCTACAATCTGGTCACACCTCCCTCCTTCACCCTTGTCCCCACGCTTCTGCAGCGCATGCTCTGTGTGCTAATGGGCTCGTTCCCTCGCTGGAACGAGAGCAGTAAATTTCCATCTAGCCATGGCAAATGACACTGCTGCTCTCCTCTCCATCGCCTCACTGTCCCTGGACAAGGGACATTCTTGAATGTATTTGCATATTTATTCATCCTTAAGCTTCTAGTCTACGCCAAGCATAAGTCCTGCTTGTGCTATTTCTCCTACTTGAATTTTCATCCCCTTTACTTTTCGCTAATCTAAAGGCTACTTACCTTGAGCTTTGTCTCCTCCTCCTTTGAATCCCTGGCACGTTCTAATGAAAGGAATAGAGAACCCAAATTCAGACACACAGTTCAAGGCAACTCATGATTAAATTTTCTTAACCTCGGATGTTCCATTTTTAAGATGGTGAAAGTGATTGCCTGCAACAGAAATACTGGCATAAGAATCAAATTACAAAATAAGTTTTTGGATAAAAGCACTTTGTAAATTGCTGTCTGGACTCAAAGAACAGGAGCTAAATATGTTGAATGAGGAATATGAGTGGAATCTGAACTGCATAATTGACTCCTAGCTCATCTCCTATAGGTGTGTTCCCAACATCAAGGACTTATGCTTTCTCAACTTCAGTCACGTGTTAGTCTTCTCACAACTAGATTGCAAGCACTTTGAGGAGCTCTCTTAGCACCCACAGAAGTACCAGGCATTTGGGCCTCCCTGGTGGCGCAGCGGGTTGAGTACCGCACTGTGAAGCATCCACGGCACAGCAGCGTGAGTTCGATCCCCGGCCAGGGACCGGACCCACATGGCGCAGCAGACCTCTCCCGTCTCGCCCGCTGCTCTGCCAGCAGTGGATTTCAGTTGATCTGCCTGTTCTGCTCCCCATTCTGTCTCCGGTGAGTCCTCTCACCTCCCTTGCCTCTGGTCTATACCTCAGCTCTTGTGTGCATAAATAAATAAATGTTTTTAAAAAGACAGTACCATGCATTCAGCAAATGGTCTCCACACTGGTGACCCCTCCTGAGTGTAAGCTGTGTCCAGGAAGTGTTGACCCCAGCAAAGGGGAGGTGAGGGGGAGACAGGCAGAAGAACCCACAGTTTGACACCTGGCCAACGGCTACCCAGAGTTGATGCCTGTGAGGTAGCAAAGAGATGGGACACTGGCACGTCCTGCCCCAAGTCCAGGCTACCCATGCCTCAGACCCACCTGGAGGCCCAGCACCACCACACCTTCCGAAGAAGAAGAACCCCTGCCAGTAGACCGATTTGTTCGTCTGACTTGTTTTTCTAGTAATTGCTGGAGTTTCTGTTCCCTTTGCCAGTCTCACTAAAGTTTTTCTTTAGTCCAGGAATTATAGCAATTAATTTCCATTTAGTCATGACAAACGATTCTGCTCCCCCTCCCCCCACCACCCCCACCTCCTTGCTCTGAAGCCTCCCTCCAAGAGGCGGCTCCAGGGCCTTTCCTTCATGACAGGGCAGCAGGTTCTGGCATTTCCAGTCCCCCAGGGCACCGCAGAACAGACTCACAGTGGCCTGAGGGCTCGCAGGAGCAGAGAGGAGAGGGTGGGAGAAAGGGAAGCACAGAATTGGAGGTCTCACGAGCCAGCGCTCCCCAGGTACAGTCATCGATGACAGAGAGCGAAACACCAGGAGGAAATGTGAATAATAAGAGGCTGATGGGAGAGGGGAAGGAGGAAGAAGCAGAAGATGTTCATTCGTTGCACTGATTCGAGGGGAAAGATGCGTGATTAAATAATTCACCCCCAAGGAAAAGGCGCCTGCTCCTGCTTCCCTTTCTTGGCAGGAAACAGAGATGATTTCTTAGCCCAGCGGTTTGGCTTGCTCCATCTGAGCTAGAGGTTGTTATGGGGGGCGGGGGCACTCAGAAATGGGGCTCCTCAGCTAACTCTCAGGAACACACCCTGGTGGAGGGAACATGGACAATATCCAGGCGCGATGGTCCCCTCGCTGTCTGGCTCACGCCTTGGCACTTGCTCTCAGCGTGGAGCTGTGCCCAGCTTGGTGAGGCTCCCGGCAAAACGCGACATAAAATCTTCCATGGCCTGAGCACTGCCCGGGGGAGCGGGAGGCGGAAAGCGAGGTGGGGCAGGTAGGAGCCGGCACAGGCTGGGAAGTTTTACCTCCTCCAAGTGAGTAATCCTCGTTCTCAGAGTCAGAAGTTGATTGCGGCAATATTCAGAGATGGAAAATGGTGTTCACGCTATTCCCGCTGCGGGCTGGCAGCTCTGAGTGCCCCTGACTAACCCACATCTGTGGCACCCCTGGTCCTGCCAGGCATGGAAGTTCTGGAAAGGAAGACACAGTCCTTCAAGGGTCTCTCAGTCTGGATGGGGAGACAAAGTGTCCTGTATTCATTTCCACGAATAGAGTAAGAGCTACCCCTGGGTGTGCAAATGGTGTGCAGATAGGGGAGCAGGGCTGTGGGTTTCTGGAAGGAAGTGGGTGCTGGAGCCTCACCTTGCAGCTGGCTCCATTATCTGAGCGGGTTCAGGAGGGGCCCTAGGTCGGGTGCCCAGATGCTCTAGCCCAGCCTCTGTGGCCGGTTCACAAATTGCCCTGATCTTGCTGCCCTCCTTCCTGCTTCCGTCTGCAGCCCCACGAACTCGTAGAGAGGAAGCCCCACACCGCAGGCGCTACCTGCTGGAACAAGGGGACCCACAGGTACTTGACAGGAGAACATCAGACACTAATTAGAGCCCACAGACTGTGACAACAGGACTTGGTCCTGCCAACTCATTACCTTGTTTTTGGCAGGTAGCAGGCAACTCTTAAAAGCTTCTCTTTCAGCCTGCTCTTTTGGATGAATGGTGTTAGAATAAAGTCCAAGCCCAGGCTGGGAAGAGGGTCCAGCTGCCCCGGGGTGGTGGGGTGGGGGTTCCTGCCATCAGGCTCCCCCCACCCCTCTGCTCACATCCTTCCCTCATTCTAGGTCAGGACATCCACTTCCTTTTCAGCCAAGGATTTAGTAGCAGCAGCTCTTTTCTCTGTGAGAAGTAGCCCAGGGAGAATTGAAAGCCAGTATCTCCCAACGGAGCTGGAGAAGTTGAGGTCACACATCCATGCTGAAATTCTGAGAAAGACTGAAGCTCTCTCCTCTGGCGTGATGCCAGGCCCTGCTCCCTAAGTAGACACTGCCACTGCGCGTCTCACAGCAGCCCTGGAGAGCATCGCTCGACTCTGCTTCCTCTCCCCATGGCTTTCTGAAGGGAAGCTGATGTGTCTAAGATGGAGACGCCCTCTTTCCTCTTTCCACAGCCCTGTCTGCCTGGTTTTCCGCTCACCCTCCTGCACTGAATGGGGCTGCATGTCTCCATTTGCCCAGACGAAGCATTCAGTGCACGCGCACACACACACACACTCACACACACTCACACACCATCCCAAGGAAGGCAACCCAGCAAGCTGATCAAATTCACCAAATTTAGCAAAGTTTAACTTACGGATAGTCTCCTCCTTCAAACAGCCAAAGCTATTTCTGTGACCGGCTCAGAAATAAGTTTTTTTCCCAAAGTAGCTACTTCCATGTGTCAACACACAGCCCTACTCACAGAGCCCTACCTGACTTGAGCTGGGGTAACAGGAAGAAAGGGGGCATCCTGCATGGGCAAGGAGTAGAAGGGAACGGCCCAAGTGACTGTGGGTTTTCTTGCACCTGTTTATTCTGGGTTGGAAAGTCAATGCAATTAGCAGCCACGCTCTAAAGTTGAAGGCCAAGTGGCAGTATCACAGGGTCTTCCCTCCCGTAACACTCAGTTCCCCTGGGGCCTCCCTGGTGGCGCAGTGGGTTAAGCAACGCACTAAGAAGCAAACCGCAGCCACTGCAGCACGAGTTAGATCCCCGCCACCAGCCAGGGAGGGGACCCACATGGCGCAGCAGAACTCTCCTGCCTCACCCGCTGCTCCCTTCAGCAGTTTGCATCAGTAGATCTGCCTGTTCTGCTCCCCACTCTGTCTCTGGTGGATCCTCTCACCTCCCACACCTCTGACCTATACCCCAGTTCTTGTATGCATAAATAAATATTTTTTTTAAAAGCCTCGGTTTCCCTAAGAAGCAAGGCACACAGGGACCTGAGGCAGCTTCTAAGCCAAAGCCCTGGAAGTCAAAGGTGGACGCGGTGGGCGTCAGACCCTCAAGTCACCTGACTCCCAGGTATTTGGATGTCTCATAGTCGGTGGTTCCTCCGACGTCAGGTGCCACAGAGAGGGAACGGCCAAGACCGGCAGCTGGAGATGCTCAGAGTGATAAGCCCAGTGTCCCCAGGACCCACTCCTAAGCTATACTTAGGACTCTCTCTGGGGTACAGTTCATGGTACCCCCGACGAGCCCCAGAGCCCCAGCACTTAGTGTCCAGCTGCTATGCACTTAATCCTTTCCACGGAGAATGCAGATAAGGCGAAAACCAGGGCAGGGCCCGGAGGCGCCTGGTCCAGAGTCACGGCGGAGGAGCTCACGTGCACCGCTGTCTTGTGTTGCAGGGAACAGCAACAGTGAGAGCTACCCTGTGGGACCCCTCGGAAGTTCCTCACCCACGTGCCTCATTCAGTCCTCGCCACGACTTTAAAAGTAAGGACTTACACTTGGAATCTTTCAGATGAAACTGGAGCGCAAGAGGTTTGAGCCCAAAGCCACACGCCCGGCAGGCGGCAGCAGGGCTGTGCATTCACGTGCCAGGTTTCAGGAGGCTCTGGGCACCCACGTCCTGTGTCCACTGTGGCACCTGCGTGCTGCGACCTGACGTCGTCCAGTTACTTAGCCTCTCGGAGCTAACTTGGAAAGGTAGAGCACTGACCGCCTCACGCGGCTGCCGGGGGTGGGGGCCGAATCATTGGGTCCAGCAGAGCCGGAGCACGCCCTGTCCGCCCCGTGGCCCCTTCCCTTGCAGGGCTCGGGGTAGGGGAGAAGCCAGGTACGCACACGGGCCCCAAGCTCAACAGGACCTCCACCTCCACACCAGTCAAGGACGGCCTCCCCTACCTCACTCTGCGATGCGGATGGACTGAGCTCACACAAGAGCATTTAGAAGAGACCTTGGCACGAAACACACACTTGGTAACAGTTATGATCATGATCATCGGCCCTATTACGTGGCCATTAGCGTCGCTGGCCCCAGACATGTGCTACGCGGGGCTTGAGACAGCTGGGTAGAGGGACGCTTGTGAGGGGGTCCAGACGGGGCCGTGGGCTACAGCTCATGGGTGCGCCCAGAGGGGCTGACACAGGGGACTCACGGGAGCAGAGAAACAGGATCGGGCCTGCTGGTGGGCAGCGGGAGCACTGGGCCAGAACTCGAAGAACTCGGCCCCGTCTCCCTCAAACTAAGGCCAAGGAAGGGCACGAATCTTCTCAGTGGCCGTGGTAGGGCCCCAGGCCTGCAGGGTCTGGCCTTCGCGAGAAGTGATCAGACCTGAGCTCTCAAAGAACTAGGAAAGCTGCCTCCCAGGAACCTGGCAGGGTCACCCCACGGTGCCCCCCACGACCCCCAAACCAACAAGCCCATAAGGCGCTTTCACTCGTGCTCCCCCACCGTTCCTGAACCCTGGCCAAACTGGCAGCTGTTGCAAGTTAGGTGTGGGATTTGTGTGCTCTTTGTAATGCTGCCTTATTCTTCTTGAACTTGAAAGCTTTAGTGGGCATTAAATGCCAGCATCGGCCACTACTTGCACTCCCGAGTGAAGGAAGGCGAGCAAGCGAGCTTCAACGTGCTGCAAAAAGTGAGGTCTGAATCATTTATGAACAGACACCACGGAGGCCAAGAGCCAATGTGAGGACCAGGGCTGCTTCCGGAAGGGAAATGGTCGTGAGGGGAGCGCCAGCTCTGGCCTCAGGCTAGCTCCCCACCAGCCCTCGTTAGCAGCATCCCATGAATCACCGGCCTCTTCATTAAGACATCCTGGAGGTGGGGGTGTCACGCGGGGAGGCTGCTCACGGAATCTGGACAAAGCCGCCTCCGGCAATTATCTCTCAGCGATAACAGCGCCCTGTCCTGGCTGCCAAGGGCTTGTTCGGCCCCAGCTTTGTTCTTCCCGGAGTCTTTCTAAGCGCGTGTGACCAGGTGGGGGTGGGGGGGTGCCTGCTGGTAGGTGGGCTGCTTCAGTGGAACAAAGTCAAGTGAGTTGTGGAACCCAGCCACTTTCTCAGTCTCCGGTTGGGAAATGTGCAGCCGCAGCATCCAAACAGCTCCGGTGAGGGGGTCTGTTCCCGGAATCACGAGCACAATCCCTTCCTTAGAAAGGTTATGACGGGGAACAGAACGTTCGTTTCAGCATCGTGGGATCGCACTGCTGGGAGGAAGAGAAGACAGCGAAGGAGGCTGAGTGTTCTGGGCGCCCGGCAGCAGGCCCTTCTCCTGCCACCCTACCCTCCGCTCCCGCTCGCGGGGATGTCACGGGCTCGCCAACTGAAGATGCAGCCCCCGTCCTCATCACGGCCGCAGGCACCACGGCTAGTCACCGCTTCTTGGATCCCATCTCGAGGCACCCGAGAGCCTGGAACAACAAAACCCGCCTGTCCAGCCAGCCCCACAGGGCACAGGACGTCCCCAGCCAGCCATGACCGGACAATGAAGAGGGTCACCCACAAACGCCTCTCGCTTCGGCCCCAGGCAGTCTCTACTGCAGGACATGAACTGTTTCAGCAGCAAGAGCCCCAGGTTTCTCCTCGGGCTGGGGAAATCAGGCTGAGGGAACAGTGGGGTCACCCAAAGTGCCATGTCCTCACCTGGCAGCCCGGCTCCCCCCAGAAGAGAATGTTGTCTTCTTGCCCAACCTTTTTTGGCTCAAAGCCCCCTCCTGGAAAGTTCTGGGGAACAGTCGGAATGTCGGATCTGGAGCTCTGGAAAAGCCTGAGTGGGGCCCCCGAGCAAGCACAGTGGGTGGGGGAGGGGCGGGGGCTGGGCGCAGAGGGCGCAGAGGCCCCAGCCCAGGGTGGACGGCCCGAGGCGAGGGCCTCAGGATGTGGCCCGAGCGGTCCTGACAGCAGCAGACTCGGGAAGCAGAAGGCGCTCTGCGCAGAGAGGGGAGGGTCTGGGCTTAGAATGAGGCTTTGACAAGGAGACTCTTGCAGCAGCAAACAGTGAAACACAAAGCTGCGCCCGCAGAGTGTGGCGGGCTGGGAGTCCCCGGATGCCGGCCGCCAGCGGGGAGTCCCAGAGAGTGAACCCTCTCTGGAGAGTCCCAGAGAGTGAACCCTCTCTGGAGGGGGCCTGCGGGCGAGAAGAGGAAGTGGTTGCTCTGAAGACCCAGGCAGCATCTGCTCACTTCCCCTTCTGGACCTGACAGCTAAGGAGGTTGCACTTGGTGTTCCCCAAGCCCCTCTGGCTCCGCCATCTCGGGCAGATTCTGCGATGATAACGAATGTCGAAGCAACGGGAAAACTGAAAGGAGACCAGGGAGATGAGAGCGGAGCTTGAGGGAGCAGCGCGGGCCGGCGGGGGGCAGGGGGCGGGCAGCGGGCGGCTTCCCCCAGCTGAGCTGTGGGCAGAACTTCGGAGCTGGCGCCGTGGGCTGCGCGAAGAGGAGCATGTGCCGAGGCTCACACGTGCCTGTCTCGTGAGTCTTCAGGCCGGTCCCAGGAGCCCCGGACCGATCGGGGCCCTTTGACGTCGAGCCTGAGGTGGCTCTGAGCCCCCACACAGCCCGACCCCACCCTGGACAGCTCAACTCCAGAAACAGCGCCGCAAACCTCTCGTCTCGCTGCCCGTGGACCGCCCTCGCTGAGGTCCCTGTGGTCACAGCCAAGTCTGCAGCTCGTGCCTGTGCGGGCAGGGCCAGCCCCAGCCAGAGCGTTAATGGCAGTGATTGAGTATCTTGTAAGTGGAATATTGTATATTTTCCAAAACCAAATGGAATGTCATTTTTTTTTTCCCAAGAAAGAGAGGCGACGTCACTGTCTTCGTTCCCCATTCAAACCACATACTCCAAGACAAGCAGGATGAACGGGGCTGGGAGATTCCCTGGGAGAAGGCGAGCGAGCGGTCCTTGCTTCGTCCTGTCCCTTCCAGCCTGGCGCCACGTTGCTGCCCCCCTCCTCACCCTGAGCCCAGCGTCCGCTGGACCCCTCCAGCAGCCAGCGGGGATGGGCGCCTTTCTCTGACTCCTGTGTGGTCTCCGCACGCAGGAGATGAAATCACGAAGTCGCCCCCAGCCTTCTTTGTTTCCAAGAACACGGAGTACCAGGCGTGGAAAGTTTGCTCTCAGATCTCTCCTGAATCCGAGGCCTTATTTTCCTGAGGAATGCCTTCCTTTGTTCAACCCGAAGTCCAGCCTACTGTAGATCCAGATCGAGTCCTCTAAATGTCGACTCTGGTGCAGAAGGAACTCTGGCTGGCCGCCCCCCCGCTGGGTAGAGGCACTGCCTGTTCCCAATATGAAAGCCGCTGGGATGAAGGGCCTCGGGAGCCCTGGACCAGCATGGCCGACCAGCCCATCCTCTTCATGCGTTACTGGCCGTGCGAATGGAACTATTTGATTAGCAGGGAATGCTAAGAGGCCCCTTCCTTTCTCAATACCCTCTTACATGCTCCAAGGCCACCCACATGCTCCGCTACTTTGCATTTGCCCTGCAATCTTTCATGCCAGTTGACTTTTCATCTCCAAATCCCTTTTCACATTAAACACAAACCCACACACTCTGTCCCATTTTCCTTTGAAATAAATCATAAGCCCATGCCAGAAACAACTCAGGGTGTTCTCCAGAATTTGTAAACAGCATTAAAGTCTTGTGGGAAATGTCACAGAGTGTTGGTTTGAATTTATTAAGTAATTTCTCAGCTTAAAATATATTTTTCCAGCCTGCTGTCTGACAACATTTACCTCTAATGGAATTTTATCCACTCTTGATCACTAAGCACACGCCCGCCCCAGAGTGCACATTCCCAAGCTCCTCTGCTCAGCTCTGCAGCAGGGTACATTGCAGACACACTAGCTAGCCTGGCTTCTCAGCAGGGAGCCCTCAGCCTCCAGGCCTCTGAGACTGCCCGGCGGTTGTATATTTCTGAGGCTGCAGCTGAACTTACAAACACACTAACAGCCACGTCCAGCTCACAGCGCTGGCAGGCCAGAGGATGCTTTGAGAAAGGAACTTGTGTCTTCCCAGATCTCCACCGACCTCCAAGTTACCCCAAACAAAAATACTATTTAGAATAAAACCAGGACTTACCGTACAAAAGAGTTTCACAACAAGTCCCCTAGTCTGCCTCCTATTCGTCAACCAATCGTTGTCCTTAAGTCAGTCCTATTTATAAGATGTTGGCGCTGCCCTTGGTTGATTATAAACTCTGGTTTCAATGAATCAATCACATTACCGATTGGTATAGAGTAGCTATTTTGTACCAAGTTTATTTTTTTAAGTCTTTTTTAAAAAGATTTTATTTATTTATGCATGCAAGAACTGGGGTACAGGCCAGAGGTGCAGGGGTTAAGAGGATTCATCACAGACAGAGTGGGGAACAGAACAGGCAGATGGACTGAAATATACTTCTGAGGGGAGCAGCGGGAAAGGCAGGAGAGGTCTGCTGCGCCATGTGCCTCCTTGGCCGGGGATTGAACTCGTGATGCAGTGGCTGTGGATAGTGCAGTGCTCAACCCGTTGTACCACCAGGGAGGCCCCTGTACCAAGTTTAAATGAAGTGAGAAAACAAAGAGGCTGTCAGCTGGTGTCCCTCCAGGTCTTCCTGGGGCTACTACCCTCCACCTATGGCCACAGGCCTGCTTGTTTCCAGGGCCCTACCTGCCCAAGGTAGGAAGTGCTGCCCAGCAGCATCAACCCAGCATTTGTTGGGACCTGGATTGGTCACAGCGCTGTAAGCCCAGTATCCCCACACTGAAGCTCTAGGTCTCTTGCAATGCCGAATGTCAGCTTTCTTATACTCTGCACCACACAAAGGACAGGCCAGAAGCATACTGACCGAAAACCTGAACCCTAGAATCAGAGCTGGAATCCCAGGTCTGCTGCTCAGCAGCTGTGTGACTTTCGAAATGTTGCTTGGCCACTGTGTGCTTCAGTTTCCCTACCTGTAAGTGGTAGAAATATTTGTGCCTAATCTAAAGGGAAGTCCTGACAGTTAGAATGACAGCAGTAAAAAGTATAACACGGCGGTTGTTGTTCTTAAATGATGAATTATGAGCAATAGTTTTTATTCTTTTTTAAATACTTGCTATTACTTTATTTTCTGGTTACAGTATACCCTTTGCTTCCCTTCTTCTAATCAGACACACAGATTCCTCATTCCTAAGAGCAGCTCACTGTCAGGTGACGGGGGAGACGCAGCCATCCAGGCTGAGGGGGTAAGCAGCTACTCCCCTGGCCCTCCCGTCTGCCCTGTGCTAAGGATACAATGACAGAATCAGCTCTCAAAAAGTTTGCATTTCAATGGCCGACAGGCATATGAAAAAATGCTCAACTTCTCTTGTCATCAGAGACATGCAAATCAAAACCACTATGAGATACCACCTCACACCAGTGAGAATGGCACATA
>JAGFMF010011645.1:6086459-6104141 GCA_019455555.1 Galemys pyrenaicus | reverse complement strand
GAATGCAAGCTGGTCCAACCATTATGGAAAGCAATATGGCGGTTCCTCAATCTACTAAGAATGGAACTTCCATATGATCCAGCAATCCCACTCCTAGGACACAAATACACTGATTCAAAAGAATACCTGCAGGGCCTCCCTGGTGGTGCAGTGGGTTAAGCAACGCACTATGAAGCAAACCACAGCCACTGCAGCACAAGTTCGATCCCTGCCGCAGGCCAGGGAGGGAACCCACATGGTGCGGCAGACCTCTCCTGCTGTGCCCGCTGCTCCCCTCAGCAGTGTACTTCCATTGATCTGCCTGTTCTGGTCCCCGCTCTCTGTGGTGAATCCTCTCACCCCATCACACCTCTGGGCTGTACCCCAGTGCTTGTATGCATAAATAAATAAATCTTTAAAAAAAAAAAAGAATGCCTGCACCCCTATGTTTATAGCAGCACTCTTTACAATAGGGAAGACCTGGAAACAACCTAAATGCCCAAAAACAGATGAGTGGATCGGGAAGCTATGGTACATATACACAATGGAATACTACTCAGCAATCAAAAAAGAAAAATTAGACACATTCATAGGAATATGGATGGAACTGGAAGGGATTATGCTCAGCGAAGTAAGTCAGAAGGCAAAGGAAAAATACCAGATGGTCCCTCCCCTAGGAGAAATATAAGGGAACCAAATAAGGATCAAGGAAAGGAATAATAATAATAACAATAAAGACACAAAAATCAAAAATGAAAAGACAAGGACAAATTGGGGACACTTGGTGGGGAGGGGGCAGGGGGAGGGTTGAGGGCAGATAAGAGCACGGGGGACTAAGGTGATGATGCACTGATGACATGGTGAATGGGAATACACAGGGATTACAACTGATGTCAAATATAAATAAATAAGTTTGCATTTCTGGAACTGAAGGTAAAAGCTTCCCTGGTGGTGCAAGGGGTTAAGCAGTACACTATGAAGCATCCGCGGCACAGCAGTGCTAGTTCAATCCCTGGCCAGGGAAGGGACCCACATGGCGCAGCAGACCTCTCCTGCCTGCCCACTGTTCCCCTCAGCAGTGTACTTCAGTCCATCTGCCTGTTCTGTTCCCCACTCTGTCTCTGGTGACTCTTCTCATCCCCCACACTTCTGGCCTGTACCCCAGTTCTTAAATGCATAAATAAATCAATCTTTAAAAAAATTCACTCTCAGAAAATTTCAATATACAATACAATATTACTAATTATAGTCACCACATTGAGCATTAGATCCTCAGAATTTATTCATCCTACAACTGGAAGTTCCCACTCATGGCCAACTTCTCATTCCCACCTCCCAGGTCTTGGTTGCCACCATATTTTTCTGTTTCTATGAGTTTGACTTTTTAGGTTGAAACTAGTTTCAAAGACCAGTGTCATCACAGAAATTAAAACAAAGGTTAATCAGAATAATTATAAAAAGCATAGAAAAACTTGTAAGGAACAAGAAATCTGAGACAAAGTATAAATGAATTAAAAGCTACTGGATCTGAATAAAAAGTATAGAATTTGAAATTTGAAAATTTCTACTAGAAATTTTGTCCTGTTCTGGAGCATATGTTTTATTTGTGTATCTCCTTTCTCTAGTCTAAGAATATACCTACAAAGGAGAAGGAATAGCAAGGGCATGTGCTGAACCAAGCTCTATTTGGGATTTTTCATCTGGACTCAAGACAGCACCCAACCTTCTGTTTGACAACATTGCCTTAAACACATAATTAATTAAATGACTTTTCTTCACATCACATTTTAATTTGGGAAGCCGTGGGAGATAGCCTTATTTTTCAAGGAGATTTGCAAACTGTCTAAAGCCATTGGAAATACACCGACAGGTTCAAAGGGTTAGTTATATGTCTTGTAATCTCATCCTCTTTTTCAGCTGCAGAAGATGATTTTCTCATCTTGTCTCCAAACACTTGTCTCTCGATTTGTTTGAAAGCTGGGATAAACCACACATCTCTTTGTTTGCTTTGTACATTGGATTTTTAAATAAGTATAAAGAATGATGAGACTATGAAAATGTTCATTCCTGCTTCTTAAGTTCTGATGAAGCAGTGGGGCGAGGGGATCCTCCTACCTGTCCAGACCAGGGCTCAGGAGGCAGCTGCAAGGCAGGACGGATCGGAACCATCTGTGTGAGGAAGCCCGACCCTCAGGACTGTGGAAGGCAACAGTTAATGAGCAAAACACAGAAACAATGGAGAGCTGGAAGACAGGTAGGAAGGTCAAATACAAACAAACCAGAGCTGAAAATAAACCTAGGATTAATTATAAATGAATTAAACCTACCAGCTCCAATTAAACAGTCAATTTTGCATTTGACATTTGCAAGTGTGTTGGTGAGTTGCAATTTTTATTTGTGTCTCTATCTGCACCTCTGTTCTCAGAGCCTAGTCTGTGTGTATTTTCTCAACATTCATTAGGATGCTTCTTTTTCTTAAGAAAAATTGTTTTTTAAAAATTCATGTGATAGGGCCTCCCTGGTGGCGCAGTGGTTTAAGCAACGCCCTACAAAGCAAAACGCAGCCACTGCAGCACAAGTTCGATCCCTGCCTCTGGCCAGGGAGGGGACACACATGGTGCAGCAGACCTCTCCTGCCTCGCCCACTGCTCCCCTCAGCAGTGTGTTTCAGTCAGTCTGCCTGTTCTGCTCTCTGCTGTACCCCAGCTCTTGTATGTATGTATGTATTTTTGATCTGTACAGTTGGTTTTGTAAGTCAGGGCCCAGAAAAGCTGTTCTCAAATCTTTGTCGGCCTGGGCATCCCTAGGAGGCTCTAAGCCACTATGGCTGAGAATTTACATTTTTTATAAAATAAACTGTGGGATAAGTGTGGGAACCAACAAAGCTTGAGAACTGTCCCCCCAAAGAAGAGCCCCTCCACTCCACCTAAGTGAGGTGAGTCACTACTACTTGGTGCTTTAACTCTCTTCTCTCCTTCCTTCATTCCTAGGAACCCATTAAAATATAGGGCACTCTTTTTTGATTCTCCGGTATTTTAATGGGTTCCCAAGAATGAAGGAAGGAAAGAAGAGAAGCTGGAAGGGATTATGCTCAGTGAAATAAGCCAGAAAGAGAAGGAAAAATATCAGACGGTTGCATTTACAGGAGGAATGTAGAGGAAACAAATAAGGGACTAAGGGAAAAAAATAATGACAATAAATTAAAAACCAAAATCAACAGACAACTATAAATCTGAGATACTTCCTAGGGGAGGAGGGGAGAGAAGAAACAAAATGGGTGGGAAGAGCACAAGGGACTATGGTGATGGTGCACGAGAAATATACACTGTACAAAACTGAAAAATAATGTAAAATACATAAAAAAATAAAATACAGGAGACTCCCACGACTAATAGGAAGAACTCCTTGAGCCGCTGTCCTACCCTCCAGTTACTTATCTGGAGAACCTACTGGAAGGCAGGAGCGTCGGCATGGAGGTTCACTGGTGCCGCCAGGGATCCAGGTGGGCTGGGGCGAGGAGAGCGTGTCCGGATACATTACTGGAAAGTGAGATAAGTGGGAGCCTGGGCTTCAAAGGCCAGGGCAGTCTTTGTAATAAAAATGAGTCTTGCTAGAAGGTACCTAGACAGGGACTTGAATGACTGTTGGGTGAGAGAAGGCTGCAATTTGAGGTTGCTGGGCAATTATCAGATTCCTCACCTTGCAGGAGTCAGATGCTAATTAAAAGCTGCCTTAGGCTCCCACAGGCACTATCTAGTTCAACCTCTAAAAGGAAGAATTAAAAAAAAAATCCATAAAATTTAGTACCAACTTAATTTTTTATTCATTGTGAATCAACGCAGAAACCAGAATAAACCGAACACGGCGCTGAGTGTGTTTTGGGAACCACAACACTCTCTGGACGGGAATCAGAGCGAGGAGGCTCCAGCACAGGGCTCAGGCCCCCAGCTGGGCCCTTTCTAGTCTCCAGCAAGAGCATCTCCAGGAACAGGTCAGCGAAACCCAGAGCCACGGGTGTCAGCAAATCAAATTTGGGGTTCCACCCCTGCAGCTGGACACCAGGGCCTCTGTCCACCCACGGTCTAGTGGCTACCTCCGCCAGGCAGAGGAGGCCACAGGGCAAGACACGTGGACCTGCGGCCTGTGGTCGCCATCTGCCCCGCACCCTCCTACCAGGACACTGGAATTCCTGCCCTCGCCAGCCTGCTGTAGGTCCAGATGCCCGAGGTGGACAGTGCCGCCCCTGTGTACATGCCGAGGCCCACGGTGGCCCGAGGAATGCAATGGGAGAGGATCTAATAGGAGTTTGGGCCAGTGGGCAAAAGGCAGGAAGCCCCTTGTGAGGGGTGGAGAGGAAGAGAGAGAAGCTGGGTTAGGAGGGCCTCAGTTTCTCCTCTTGTCAAAACCATGACGACTGGGAAGGACTGCCAGGCTCCCGGAAACTGTGCCGTGCCACCCCAAGTGCTCCCCACAAGTGCCTTCTAGCCCCTGCCCCACAACCTGCGCGGTTAGGTGGCTGTTTACCCCCACACCTGGTTTCCAGAGAGAGGGGGTTCCGCGCTAGCCCTTGGGAGGAGCAGCAAAACCTTTGTCCTCTCCCCTCCTGGTTCTCCCCAAAGGAAGAAGAATGACTTCTGACCGGTAAGGTGGAGGAAAGCCGTGATTACAGAGCTCTGCCACCCCACCCCAAGGCCTCTCTTAGGGCTTCGAACCCGCCTGCTTCTGCAGGATCAGCAGGGAGGTACAAAGCGTCCGCATGCTATGGCCGGTGTGTTTTAGGCCCAGTGCAGGGGGCAGAGTCGAGAGGCTGCCTGCCTCTGCGTGGGCCGCAGGCATAGCTCTGCCTGTGCTCTCCATTCCAGCAGGAACGAGAGAGATGCCCAGCTCCAGAGCCGGAGTCACCATTGCAGGCGAGAGCAGACGTGTGCCTCCGCTCGAGGCCCGCATCAAGGCCACTTCCGAGATGCACCATGGGGACGGAGGGTGACAGCAGGAATTCTAAAAGGAGGAGAAAGGACTCTGCTTATCTAGTTAGGAGAGGAGACAGCCAGAAGAAGGGTGAGGAAGTAGAGAGAACAGATCGCAAGGACAACCAGAAGAGAACAGCTAAAGGAGATGGCTGGGCGGGAACAGTGTAAGAAAGAAGGGCATGGAAAGGAACGTGGCGGCTAGGGACTTGGCACTGGTGGAATTCAAAGTCGGGAGCGGACCTGGGGTGCGAAGATTTAACAGAACCTGAAGGGACTCAGCAGGGGGTGGGACCTGGGTCCAGAAGTCCAGCGATCACGGCTGGGGCCAAGCTTGGTCAAGCTGCATCAGGTGACTCAGCTGAGTGTCCAAAATGTGTCTCTTCCTATGCATGTAGACTGAAATCTTGCAACTCCCCTTGCAGTAGGAAAGGGGTTCGTGCGAGGACAAGGACTATACTTCTGAGCTGTGAAGGAACCATGGTGCCACGATCCCAAAGCGGAAATCTGAAAATGGGACCAACTCCCTGTTCCTGCAGACACAGGCCGTGGGGGGTCCCAGGGACCGCCAGCTTTGGTCAGGCACTGTGCTTTCAGGTAGCCTTTTATTTATCTAAATTATATATATGGCGGTTGTGGGGAAAAGGGTTGGCTCGATTGTCTTAGAATTCCCTGCCCTGCCTTGGATGCGCTCAAGACTCTCTGGATATCATAAAACTAACGCTGGCGTGCATCGAACGACACATTTGGGATTGTGTGTCCCCAGAGCTGGAGAGGTGAATTAATATGCAAGAGCGTGGAAGATGTGAAAAATGAAAAACAAAGAGAGAGTTTCAGGGTCCTGGGAGAGAAAGAAATTTAGGTGGAAAGAAAAGGCAGAGAAACAGAAGCAGATTTTTTTTAAGGGAAGTAAGAAAGGGAGAGAAGGATGGAGGAGGGAGGAGGGAGTGAGGGAGGGCAGAGGGAAGGCAGGGAATGATTGGGTAGGTAAATAAGGAAGAAAACAAGGAAAGGGGAAAATAATAAATGTGTCTAAGTAAAAATATCCTGATCCACATGAAAACAAGGGTATTTTCTGCATTTCATTCAACTTCTCTGTGACTGTTTTGTCTTAGAAAGCAGCAGGGAATGTCAAACAGCTGTTTCTACAGCTTCTGTCACTTTGTCAAAGCCGACCCGAGCGGCCTGATGCCTGTCCCCGACAGCCGTGCCTGCCGGCGTGCACCGAACAGATGGGCCGTCTGAGGGGTGCCGTCAGAGCCGCTGCCAGAGCCGCCGCCGCCTCCCAGAAGCCCCTCGCGGCGGGAAGCGGGACCCCTGGGAACGCTGCAGGAGAGAGATAAGCAAACACTCAAGGCAGCCTTTCTCTTGCATGGCTTTAAAAAGTGCCTAGTTTATGATTTTAAAGGAAAAAAACCAGCACAGCACCTAAGGATAATCTTGCCGCAGTAGAAACAGCACAAAACACAAAATCCAAAGCCAGGTGATAGGAACTTAGCCCCCCACCCCCAACTCTACCATTTCCAAGCTGTGTGACCCCAGATCATTGTTTACCCTGAGTCTGTGTCTCTAATTCCAAATGGAGAAGATTCAGGGGGCTCTCGAGGATTAAAGAAGCTGCGCCAGCCTAGCGTATGGGCGGTGAGCGAATATGTCAAGACCCCCTACTTGGCTGAAGAGAGACGCTCCAGAGATCTGTCCAGCAATGGGTGGACCAGCCAGTAGATACCTACAGACGCCGAGCTGCAGACAGAGGCTGGGTGCGCCGAGCCCTCAGTGACCGGTGTGTGATGGGTGCAAGGACTTCTCATGCCCCCTCCTGCCCCAGTCCTGCCAAGGCAAAGCCACTTGGAAGCCACTGAGGTGGGCTTTGCTTTCTCTCCCTCCCTTCCAAACAGCCCTTCCAGCTGCATTGCGCTTCATGCTGTCTCATCCGACAGGTCATGATGGGAGGGTCCCCCGGAGGTTGGGATCCTCCTCCCCTGGGAGTCACTATTCAGCTTCATGGTGTGTGGGGTGGGGTGGGAGTGGGGCACACGTAGGAGAGAACAAGTAGGAAGGAGACGGAAGCACCAGATTATAAGGGGAGAGTGCTAGGGTCAAAGGTCAAGGACAGTATAGTGGGGTCAGATCTTTCCTCACAAGACCACCAGTCAGTCATCCATGTGGCCCTTCCTAGGCTCCCGCTGCCTCATCCGCACCCTCGTCTGCACTGTTCTTCTCCCAGAGGACAATTGTGCCTGGGTCCTGGGGCGTGGGTCATAACCAGCGCTGCCCCTTTCACTGGCACTTTGCTTAAAGTTGGGGATCCGGCCTTGGCCTGGTCTCCCCACAGCCATCACTTGGGCCCGAACATTTACAGAGCCGAGAGCAAGATAGTTAGAAGTTATAAATCAAACTAACAAACTGCTAAATAAAGCACACTCTATCCTTGACAAATATACCTCCCTAAGCCTGGAAAGTCTAAATTTAGAGCCCTCCAGCGCTTGGAGCTCGCTCGTCGCCGGTACATGGAGCCCTGGGGAGATGGCTCCAGGCCCAGCCTGCCCCCAGCTCCTCCCGCTGGGTTCGGTCTCACTCAAGGGCCCTCACACACGTGGGCATCCAGCCCGCAAGTCCACTCCGTCCTCACCACACTGGGCACTCTGCCAAGGAGGCGCTGGGTAGAGGCCTAAGCAGACACGAGAAGCCAGCTCGTGGGGCCACGGGGGAGGAAGTGCAGACGTCCAGGAAGCTCCAGGGAGGTGTGGAAAGGGCCTTGGCTGGGCAGTTCTTGGCCCCAAGGATTCCATACCCTTTGGGAAGGGTTATGGCTAAAGGGGGGCCAGAATGGGATCCTCCAAAGTACAGCGTCCAGAGCAGGGCCCCCTTGGCCGAAGCACCCTGCACGCTCATCCCACCTGGCATCCTCGTGCGAAGCCACGCCGCTCCCACCCCAGGCGGTGGAGAAGCGCCCCCTGAACTTGCTCCTCCCTGGGCTCTCAGCAAGCCCGTTAGCCACAGTCACGCTGGCTGTAGAAATTTGGAGTTGGTCAGGCCCAAAGTCCCTTGGGAGGCAGGGGAGCAGGGCTGAGGGGAGGGGAGCAGGCTGGAGACTGAGGCAGAGTGAGCAGAGCCGGCACTCCTGGGGCAGGTGCCTTTGTTAGCAGGCCCCCACCAGATGTAACGGAGCGCTCTGCCGCGCTTTTCGCCGTGTTGAGGCTCTAATAGGCTCCCCGAGGAGCCGCCGGGCCCACGCCGCTGCTGAGCAGATGCTGTGTGCGTGCGGGAGCAGACCACGTGCTGTCGCCTTCCAGGAGCCACCGCCGGTCCAGGAACAGGCTCCCAAGGAGGCCACACCACCTCCATCAACTTCACAGCTGCTGCTTGGAAGGGAACGGCCCAGGGACGCCCGTGCCAAGTGTTCAGGAAACAGGGCACCCCCTGGCCAGCAGAGATTCCCAGGAGGCTCTCCCACGTGCCTCTGGCTCCACCACCAGTCTGCCAGAGGCTGAGGGTCCCCAGAGACAGTCAGCCATCTGTCCAGACCGCTGCCAATGCAGAGGCTCTGGGACACCGGGGCTGGGGAGAGGAAGGGCCTTGCCGTCAGACTGGACTCAGACACCCCTGAATCCACCGCCGTGTCGAAAGCAAGTGGCCTGGCTTCTCGACGCCTCCGTTGGCCCAGCTGTCAGAAATAATTCTTACTCCCAGACCTGACATTCAACTAGGGTTACGCCAGTCGTCACAATACGGGGATATTCGGTACAAAGCACTGGTTCTCCAAGCATAGTTTCCAGAACGTCATGGACTCATATAGACAGTCTTCTCATATTTGTTTCTTGGACTTAATAATATTTAAGCTTCCTCCATATCTTTTCATGACCTGATAACGCACTGTGGTACTCCACTGTCTGGATGGACATAGTTTACCTCCCCAGTCACTCCTTGGGCATCTTGGTCACTTCCAAGTTCTAGCAGCTACGCAGGAATCTACTGCTCTAAGCATCATGTCAGGCCTTTGTGTTTTTAACTCCTTTGGGTAAACACCAGGAGCGTTATCACTGGATCCTATGGAAGGAGGCTGCTTAGTGTTGCAAGAAATGGGCCTCCCTGGTGGCATGGGGGTTAAAGTCTCAGCTATGGCCAGCCGCTGCAGCGCAAGCTCAATGCTGGGCCAGGGAGGGGCCCACATGGTGCGGCAGACCTCTCCTGCCTCGCCCGCTGCTCCCCTCAGCAGTGTGTTTCAGTGGATCTGCCTGTTCTGCTCCCCACTCTGTCTCTGGTGGATCCTCTCACCCCCACTCCTCTGGCCTATACCTGAGTGCTTGCATACATAAATAAATAAAAACAAATCCTTAAAAAAAAAGAAAAAGAAACTGCCAAACTCTCTCCCATAAGGGCTGTACCATTTTTCATTTGCTCTAGCAGTGAACAAGAAATCCTGTTGCCCCACCTGTGTCAGCCCTGGGCGGTGTCAGTGTTCTAGGTCTGGGCCCAGCTAATGGGCATGTCGTGGTCCCCACAGTTGTGTTCATGTGTTTGCCCTGATGACGTATGAGGAGAAGCATCTTCTCATAGGCTCGTTTGCTTCCTCTGTCTTCTCCGGTCTGTTCAGGTCTCTTGCCCATTTTTAAATCAGGTTGTTCATTTTCTGATTGCTGAATTTGAAGACTTCTTTGTATATCGATAACAGGATTTCACCAGATGAGTCTCATACTAATATTTTTTTCCCAGTCTATAACTTGTCTCATCTCCTTGAAGTTGGTTGGTGTTTTATGTTTTGTTTTCTTTCAGTAACAAAATGTTAAAGTTAAAAATAATAAGTACGTAGGGAAGGTGCATGTTCCAAGAATTCTCAAGCAGCCCCAGAAGGTTCTCCTGAGGCCCCGGGACACAGACCAGGTGGCCCTCACAAGCCCTCCACCTCCTGCCCCTGTTTCCACTCATCTCTAAAGACAGAGCTCTTCCCTTCGTGAGGAAGTCCCCAGCCACACTTCCCCAGAACGATTTTCTGTTTCAACAAGCAAATAATCAGTGTTTCTTAACCCCTTGAGGGCCACTGACAGCTTTGAGAATTTGATTAAAGCTACTGGCTTCAAAATACACACGCACACACACACACACACACACAGTTTACTTCCAGCTCACATGTCCACACACAAACCTCTTGAAGCCCGTGCAACATTCAGCAACCCCATGAAAAGAGGTCATGCTAGGGAGGAGAAAAGAAAGACCAGAATTCCAACAGCCAACCCATCAGGGGGCGAAGAGCAAAGTACAAGCCATTTTCTTTTCAAAGCAAAACCCAACTCACAGTCTGTCTTCAAAGCCCCCAAGTTCTTCCTGGCCCGCATCTTGTTCTTTGGGAGGAAATACAGAAGCAGGCCCCAGAGCCCAAGAGGGCATTCACCCCGGCCCTACCGACCTCATGGTCAAACCCAAGCCAGTGAGTGGTGCTCCCGCTGCCACCCTGGGGAAGTCCCTCTCAGCTGCAGCCCCGACCTGCTCGGCACATCCACACCCTAAAGCCCTCCCGCGGCCCACCTGGTAGTATTGCTGGAGAAAGTCTTCCTGGGTCATGAGGAGGAGGGCTGGGACACTGAGGGAGGTGAGGCTGTGGCGGTGCCAAACTTAAGGACACACTTAGCCACCCAGAGGCACCTGGTCAGTAACTGTCTCCATATACGAAAACAGAGGTCAGGGTGGTGGGAAAACTCTGGCCCAGCTCGGATGAGCTGGCGGTGTCCTCAGCACTTCAGCGCAAACTCCTGGTCATCTCAGCAGACCCAGGCCCCCCTCTGGTAACCCTGGAGAGTGAGAGGAGATCTGCTCCCACAAGGAAGACAGAGCAGGCCCTTGTGAATAATACTTCACGAGAACACGGAGGAGGGGCCTCCCTGGCGACGCAAGGGGTTAAGGCGCAGCACAGTGAAGCTACCTGCAGCCACTGCAGCACGAGTTCGATCCCCGGCCAGGAAGCGGACCCACATGGCACAGCAGACGGCTCCTGCCTCACCCACTGCTCCCCTCAGCAGTGTATTTCAGTCAGTCTGCCTATTCTGCTCCCCTCTGTCTCTGGTGACTCCTTTACCCCCACACCTCTGTCCTATACCCCAGCTCTTGAATTCATAAATAAAATTTTTTAAAAAATGAAGGATCTTGGAACTGTGAGGGAAGGGTTTTCCTCCAAGACCCCTCCTGGGGTTCCTGGGGTGAGTGCACAGTCATGTCAGCTCTGGAGAGAAGGAGGGAATCACCCATCTCTGGGGGAACTGGGGCAGGCATTAGCCTGTTCCTCTTATGCAAGAGGCCTCTCAGAAGAACTTCTCCAGCACCATTTACGACAACCTGCATCCTTCCCCTGGTTCCTGGGCATTCACACCTCTAGAAATAGATTCCATTGCCCTGCAAATGGGACCTTGGTGTCCTGCCTTCCCTTACCCGATCCCAAACTGTCAGCTGCCTGAGGCTTCCCCACCTTCCCAGGCTAGGAAATGCCAGCACCCTGGGGAGGAGGGGGAGGGGGATGGTCACCCCATCTTCTGCCCCACCCTCTGGCAGTGGCAGCTGAGGAGAGTGGGAGAAAGTGTTGAACTAAGTGAGAATGGCTGAGAGAAGGGAGCATCAGCAGCCACTCAGGCTCAAGGCTGGCAAGGCCTAGAAAGCTAAGGAGGGTGTAAAATGCATCCGTGATCTCTTTCCAGAAGTGGAAGCTCTCACCTGCTGGATGCCCCAGTCCAGGCAACCCTGAGGGCAGGACAGCTGAGGCAGAAGCCATCAGCTTAGGGTGAGGCTGCCTCTCCCGAATCAGCCACCTCTTTGTCCTCTTCACTGTCACCCCATACCAGACCTCACCCGACAACCTGTCACTGCTACCATATCAGATCTTAGAAAAGACTGGCGAGGAGGGTCTCGCTGGTGGCGCAGTGGGTTGAGCGTCACACTGGGAAGCATCCACTGCACAGCAGCAGCGCCAGTTCGATCCCCAGCCAGGGAGGGGACCCACATGGCGCAGCAGACCTCTCCTGCCTCACCCGCTGCTCCCCTCAGCAGCGTACTTCAGTTGATCTGCCTGTTCTGTACCCCACTCTGTCTCTGGTGAATCCTCTCACCCTCCATATCTCTGGCCTGGCCCCCAGCTTTTGTATGCATAAATAAATCTTTTTTTAAAAAAAAGACTGGCGAGGAGGCACCTGAGGAAGTCGGGGACACCCACACCTAGAACCTAGAAGTTGATGGCTTTTTACCTCATCCCTTAAGGAAGGTTTCCAGGGTTGGGAGAATGACAACAGCTGTGCTCTGGACAATGATGAGGGATAAGGCCAGCCGCCCATCAGGGCTTCAGGTCGTTCAGGAGAGGATCACATTTAAAGAAAATTACCTCATTACTTTCCTTCCTTCCAAAGTAAACTTCTAGCTCCTTCTCATTCTACCCCCATTGTATTACAGAGAAGCTTGCTCAACAAATAGCACAACTAGATATGGGGAGGAAAACAAATATATAGATGTACCGAAAGCCCCCAATTCTTTCACTCAGCCTTGATTAAATGGCACTTAATGAAAAAAACATGAAGTAAAGAAGCTATTGACACAAGTGCTTTGAGGATGCAAAACCTTCGGTTAGCATGAGGTTTGCTTAGACAGATGCGAAAGGTTAGAAAATATTTACATAACAGATGCAAAATTTAGGTTGGTCCATACTTGTTCTGTTTCTTGTCATCGTAAAGTTGAGTTTCCATCTGAGTCTGTTCATGAAAAAGGGCAAAGAAACTTCCTGCCGTGCTGAATAGCTTGAGTTCTGAAGGACAGGGGGCTTGCCATGGTGGGCCCGTGCAAGAGCTTCAGGAGGAGGCTGTGTTTGCTGTAGGGATTGCTTACCTACAGGAGCTAAGCTGGGCTTATCAAAGCAGGTTAAATTTTCTCACTAGCCTTGCTATAATTAATTCACCGACAATGACCTCACTGGTCCTGCTATAATTCAACCAGTGAAAAAGACACGGCTGAGCCATTTAAAATTGGGAACATGACTAAAGGCATTCCTTCCCTTAGGGGGAGAAAAAAAGGTTATTTTGAAAGAAAAATAAACAAGACCTTCTAACAGATTAACTTCAAAATGCCATGCAAATCTCGATTTTCCACGACAGGGCAATGCCCGTGTAAAGAGGTTTAAGAGATGCTACCTGAAGACCTCTCATCCCTCTGTAACTTGTGGGGAGATCTTCGGGTCACTGGGGTGTATTTCTAGAGGCTCGGTCACTGCGCATTCCTCCTACTTCTCTCCAACAGCGAGAGAAGTTCCGAGAACACATCTTTTCCACAAGCCACTAGCCAAAATCCTCATTACTTCCCCTGGAGCTCAGCCCTGCAGAAAGGTTCTGGAAGGCTGGCAGGGAGGCTGCAGTGAGGGGAAGCCAGAGAGGGATCCAGCTGTTCTCCCACCAGCCCGGAGCCTCCCAGAGCCGGGGATTTGCAGCTGGGAGGCAGTTTGCCTTTTAATGCACATTCTCTCCCCAGCCAGAATCAGAGACGTGGTACTGGCTATTGTCGAGAGCGGTTTGGGTTAGACAGACACATTAATGGGATGACAGTTGGGGAAAAGACAGCTACGTCACTGTCATGCCAGGCGTCTCTCAGGGGCTGCAGAACCCAAGTGCTGGTATCTGTGTGCCTTCCAGGCCAGGCCGGTCCAGACGAGAGCAGGTGACCTTCATCCCAGCACTCCCTGCACACCACCGAGAAGCAGGATGGCTGCATGTACAGCTGTGAGACAGGCAGCGGAGCCTGGGGGCTTGGTTTTGAATGATCAGTTGATCTGCTGAAAATTGAGAAACTGTTCTCAATTTCTGGGCTAAACTGAAAACCAACTGAGTGCCGGAGGGTCATCGAATTCTCAAACTGCCAGGCACTGAAGGACACCCCGACACCTCCCCGCCCCCAGGAGAGCCCGCCTCCCTCCCTCAGGCAGTGAGAACCCAGCAACGTGGAAGTCCCCAGGGGAGCAGCTTGCACCCCTTCTCCTCCCCATTCCTTTCTTTCCACGTTTTGTTCTCAGCGTCCTCCTCCTCCTCTTTCCTCCTCCCCAATACCCACTCTCCGGTTCCCCCATTTCCTCTTCCTGGTGGTCTCCGCCTGTGGGCCTGAGACTTGACATGTCACGGAAAAGCGTTTCCCCCAAACCCGGAGCTAGAGCTGCTGGTGAGAAGGGCCAGCACCACGAGGGCCCGGGACGAGCTGGGCGTCGTCTTCATCCCTGACCCGGGCACAGGCCCGCAATGC
Organism: Galemys pyrenaicus; assembly: GCA_019455555.1. NCBI lineage: Eukaryota > Metazoa > Chordata > Mammalia > Eulipotyphla > Talpidae > Galemys > Galemys pyrenaicus. The sequence continues at coordinate 6,089,937 of JAGFMF010011645.1, read as the reverse complement.
TCCCTGCGGGGAGGCTGCAGGTGACAGGGCCAGAGACCAGGCCTTGGGCCAGAGACACTGCAGTTGGGAGCCTGGCTCTGGCATCTGCCAGTTGTGTGATCCTGGAAAGTCGCTCTGCCTCCCTGGGCCCCAATTTCTGCATCCGAGAATGATAACGCTGATCTCAGAATTGTTGTAAGAACTCAAAGAGTTTGAGCAGACAAAGCACCAGTCCTGGCTGCTGATCAATAATATGGATGCTTTGTCTTTCCCTCCCCTTTCTGTAAGTCAGGTCTGTGACTCCCCAATGTTCATGTCTTCCTTGGAGAAACCGCCCAGGAGAACATGAACCTCCTGACGCCTCAACCCTGCCCAGGTCAGAGGGTAAGTGGCCATCTGCAGTGTGTCCTGGCTTCTCCATCAGGCCTCTGCTGGCCAGGTCAGCAGACCATGGTTAAGAGTCAAGTGGGATCGGACTCTCAGTGGAAGCAGCCACGTGTGAAAGAAACAGAGCTCTGGCTGCTCCTGTGGCCAGCCTCCCCCAGCCTGCTGGCAAGTTCTCTTCCCTTTTTTGGCTTTGGATTACTCAACCCTCAAGCAGCTGATGTGCAGGCCGCTGGCCTCAGGCCCACCCGTAAGCTGACCCCCCATGCTCCACACTGCTGCCAGGAGTCTGTTCTGAGTTGGGCCGACTCCCCCAGGCGTGGGAGTCAGGCCCCCTCCCCAGCAGCCCCTGGCACCCCAGCACACATGCCTCCAGGGAGCCAGCCTGGACACTCCCCAAGGGTCTCCTTGGACCGCCTCTCCATCCTTGAGAAGATGCAGAGACTATGTCGAGTCTTTTAAAAGACCGTGAACTCAGAAGACTTTCTAGAATAAAAACCACAATAGTAACCACTGGTATTAGTATAACACTTTGAAGTTTTGCAGAAATGTTGTTCCTTTTTTTTTCTTAATTATATTTTTATTGAAATAGCGTTGGTTGATTACACTGTGCATTATGATTTGGGGGTACAGACTCACACGACCACACCACTCCCACCACCAAAGCACCCAGAGTCCACTGGGCCCCCTCTCCCCTCCTCACCCCACCTCAGTTCTGCCGTCAAATTTCTAGGGTTTGTTTTGGTGTCGTTTTGTCTATTCCCTTGTTTTGTTTCTTTATGTTCCACATAGGAGTGAAATCGCCTGGCACTGATCTCTCTCCTTCTGACTTAAGAAATGTTGTCCTTTGCAAGCTGGCTGTGGACTTGCAGCAAACAGCCAGGGCGGGGAGGGAGGGGGTCACACAGGGCTTATGTGCTGGGTCACGGGTGCTGGGGTGGCAGGAGAACTACGGGACAAGAAACCAAACACCGTCCAAAAATGAACAGCGATGTAAGACCATAAATTATTTTTTTTAAAAAAAAAAGAAATGTTCTCCTTTTAAACCCTGTCAAGGATGCTAATAGCTATACTGGATAACCCCCAAATTCCAGTGGTTTAGCATAATGAAATCGTTGCTTGTTCTCATCACAGTTCAAAGCAAATGAACAGGAAGGAGGAGAAACCCCAGCCCGCATGGACACAGGGGCTCTCATCTTGTGCACCACCACCCCCAGCGCCCCAAGACCCGCACCTCCAGTGCAGACAGCCGAGGAGGGGGCACAGGAGGGGCCGTGAGGGGTCCCCTGGGCCGGCTGGACACCAGGAACTTCATTCCACCCACACTCATCAGCAGGAGCTGGGGGACTGGGTCCTCGGGGGGAAGGAATTAGCTCTATGGATGACATTGCACTGTCATTGCTGCAAAACCACAAGACGGGATTGCTTCCTCCGGCGCAGAAGCAACAGCTCAGAAAGGCCGACGTCCCTGTGCATCGACGTCCCTGAGCATCGACGTCCCTGAGCATCGACGTCCCTGAGCATCGACGTCCCTGAGCATCGACGTCCCTGAGCATCGGCAAGCGGACCGGGGTGAGACTTGGACCCAGGTCTTTGTCTCGCCCTTTCTCATTGCACGGAGAATCTCTCCCTCCTGAGGGCACCCAGTCCTGCCTGTGCCACCTCTCTTTCTCCTGGCCTGCAGCTACTTGAAAGGTTAGAGAGAAACACCGCTGTGCCTCCCTGGCCCCAGCCTGTCCGCCTCTCCTCCTTCCGCACAGAAGCAGTGGGATCGAGCCCACCTCCCGAGTCTCGGCCGTGCAAATGCGAACATGGAAACACGCCGAGCCTTGGGCCCGGAGGAGAGACAGCCCCTGGGCTCGGAGGAGCTCACAGTCTACCGAGAAAGGCAGAGCTGTCAGAAACGGCTGTCACCAGACCTGATCTGGCAAGAGCCCTCCACAAAGGGCTACCAGATCACGGGGCGCAAGAGACAGATGCTCTGAGCGCGGCCGACGAAGTCACACAGAGCAGACGGCACTAGTCCTGGTCAGACCTCGGGGAGACCTGCCACCAGGCCGGGGCGCGCGCAGACGCAACAGGGCGAGGAGGCTCAAGCCAGCCCCGGCCGGGTAAGGCTACAGAGGGCCCCTCTCCTCCTGCTTCCCCGGGCCGTGGGAGATGGGAGTGTCCTGGTCCGGGGAGAATCCCAAGGGTTTGGTTTTGTTTTGAAAGTGCTATTTATTTACACGCACAAGAGCTGGAGAACAGGCCAGAGGCGCGGGGGGGTGAGAGGACTCACCAGAGACAGAGCGGGGAGCAGAGCAGGCAGACGGACTGAAGCACACTGCTGAGGGGAGCAGCGGGAGGCAGGAGAGGTCTGCTGCGCCCTGTGGGTCCTCTCCCTGACCGGGGATCGAACTCGTGCTGCAGTGGCCGTGGGGAGCCCCACAGTGGGGGAGCCCCACAGTGCGGCGCTCAACCCCTTGCGCCACCCGGGAGGCCCCAAGAGTTTTAGGCTCTCAGACTGAAGGGCAGTGTCCCAGGTGGGGCTTAAGACTGTTACTGAATAAAGGCAAAGTTAATTAATTAATTAAAATGACTTCTTCAAAAGGCTGCTACTTATCTGGAAGAGTGAGCCCCCGCTCCTGCAGCACTTTGCTCTCTACAGACCTTTTCGCTTTGCAGGTGAGGAAAGTGACTCCCAGGGACGTTAAGCCACTGGGTGGGTCAGCACAGGACGAGGGCTGGTGCCAGGTGCTGGCCTCTACACCTGGTGCCCCCTCCGGTGTTCTGCCAGTCAGTGAGGGGGTCCTGAGGGGCCGGGGGCAGGGCCCGCAGTGCCCCATCAGATCTGAGTCTGCTCCTAGGGACTCTAACCTGAGGGCCTCACCTGCGGAATGGGGTTGCCGCTGATTCTGGCGCCACCACCACCCCCAGCCCGGGTCATCTTGTAACAGGGTGGTCCCAGGAAAAGGGGAAGTTCCAAAATCCTGGAATCCTGGTTCCGCCCTAAGTGGGTGGAGCTGAGGATAAAAAGATTTCTGCAGAGAAGAGAAGAAGGGAAGATGGAGAACAGCAAGGAGACCTGGATGGGGCACGTGGAGCAGAGGGACATGTGAAGAAACTGTGCTTG
>JAGFMF010011645.1:6040588-6086103 GCA_019455555.1 Galemys pyrenaicus | reverse complement strand
CTTAACTTAGTAACTATAGTCTTTGTTCTTTCTTTATTGTACCCTAGTTGTATTAAAAAGTTCCTTTCCATTAAAGGTTTTGTATGTTTGTCTTAATGCAACGAATGGCAGAACCCATTCAGAGAGGGCAGGCTTGGGGGTTCTGAGTGCTCCTCTCCCTGCCCTGTAACAATCTCCCGCTCTCTCCAGAAGCCCCCGGAAGGCAGAAGCAGCAGAATCCAGGCAAGGACAGGAGCAGAGGCTGGAGCCCAAGAGATCCTAGACCCCAAGTCTGTGACCCTCAGGGGCCCCCTCGGGGCACACAGGAGGCACCAGGGCTGCAGCCACCTCCTCTGAGGGTCCCCCCACCCCCCTCCCCACCCAGCACTGGGCCCCTCACTCCTCCTCCTCCCAGCCCAGAACGGGGTCAAAGACAAGGGGAGTTCACGCTGCGTCCTGAGGCTCTCTGGAGCGTGACCCAAGGAGGTGTCCCTTCCGGAGCTGCCCGGGCACCCTCCTTCCCCTGCCAGAAAGCAGCCAACAGGAGGGAACGCTGTGACCAGAGAACCTGGTGCTCCCCGCAGGGTCCCCGGCACTGGACGCCTTGGGCCGGTTCCCGCTTGAGGCGCAGATTCCTCCGGCAGTGAGCAGACACCCGCCCGGGACAGGGCTGCCTCACACCTCACCGCTTGAAGCAGCAACCCCCTTTTCCAACGCAGAAAGGAGGTCTAGGCTGCTCAAGTGCCTTTTTCCTAACACACTTGCTTATATGCAAAGTCATGTAAAGGTAAGTATATTCAATTATGTGAAGTTATGCCTGTATTAAACCATGTTATTAAAAGGGGTAATACAGAAATGTGGAAGTGTCCCCCAAAATCCAATGTATAAGGCTGCCTGAGAAACAGGAAGATGCAGACACTCCCTGGTGGCGCAGCAGGTGAGCGCCGCACTGTGAAGCATCCGTGCCACTGATGGGGGCCACCTACCTATGCCGTGAGGCAAAAGCCTGTCATAGGGGAACTGACCTGAAAAATCAGAGGTTCCATAGCTGGCCCCCATCACGACACAGCAGTGCGAGTTCGATCCCCGGCCAGGGAGGGGACCCACATGGCGCAGCAGACCTCTCCTGCCTCGCCCGCTGCTCCCCTCAGCAGTGTGTTTCAGTCCATCTGCCTGTTCTGCTCCCCACTCTGTGACTCCTCTCACCCCGCACCTCTGGCCTGCACCCCAGTTCTTGTATGCATAAATAAATATTTTTAAAACAAAAAAGAAGGCCAGTATAACTGGTGGCCTATAGGCAGGGGAGTGGCCTAGGTGAGATCGGGGGTCACAGGCCTCACCACGAAGGGTCAGAGGTGAGCGGTGGTGAGGGCTCACATGGTCCCCCAGAAAATCTTCAGTGAACTGCAAAAGCCCAAAGAGAAGACACTGCAGTGAAGCCGCCTATCTGCACTTGTAGGGCTGCTTGTGCCAGAGCCTGCGGGCCAACAAACAGATGAATTAGTAACGAGCACCTCAGGCAGCGGCTGTGAGCTTGCAGAAGCAGGGATGGGAGAGTAGACGGAGGGGCACTGTAGAGATGGAACTGAAAGGCCCCCGAGGCAGCAGCGGAGAGCAGCAGGCGGGAGGCAGCAGGGGATGAGCCTGTGGCTATCTGAGGGAGCAGCTTCCAGGCAGTCCTTAGGGTGGTCAAATGAGGGCAGGAAATGGGGCTGGGGGGTGAGGGGCTGGAGCGTGGTGGCTCTCGGGCACCGGGACACGTTGGATGGATTAGATTATGAGCCGGTGCAAGGCCTTGTGGATTCTGTGCGGCAACGTGAAGGACAGAAACAGAAGACACAGACTGCAACCCTGGTCCTCCCCAGATGCACCAAGTGGAGGAGGCAGGTGCAAAGACCCCACGGCATAGTCATAAGTGGGGGCTGGGGACTTCAGGAACCACAACTCAGAAGCACCCAACTTTCCATGCTCAAGGCTTAGACGCACCCTCTCCCAGCGAACTCCCCATCCTCTCATTCTCCTCAAGGACTTTCCAGTCGGTGGGGACCAGAAGGTCAATCAGGGGTGCAGGGATCTGGGAACACTTTGCCTCGTTGCCCAGGGGTAAGTATGATCATGGCAAGCTGCCCCCAGCGCCCTGGATACAGCCCTGGAGCCCACTGCACAGCCAGCCAGCCACACCTGCGCTGCTTGTTTTCTTCTAAAATGGGGCAGAGACCACCCGGAGAGAAATTCCCATGAGACAAGCCCCCTCCCTTCTCCTGACCTGACTGCACTTCTGGTGGGTCTAGGCCACCGCCCTGGGAAAGAAGAGGCAGGGCTTCCTGGGCGCCTGGGTGCCACCACTCTCCTCGCCTCTCCTCTGCAGCCCTGTGCCAGCAGCAGGTTCCCGGTGCTCCGACTGTCGTCTTTAATCAACAGCGAGAGTAAATACAGGCAGAGGCTGGCTGTTCCCAGAACATTCTAAAGCTCTGCACGCTCGACTTGAAAAGGAGCATTTTGGGATTGATTTGGGACACGAGACTCTACAAGCATCACAACCCCAGCTGAGAGGGAGCAAGGAAAGCGCTGGCAAGGAGGCAGTCCTTCCCTTAAAGTTGCGACAGAAGCAGGTTTCTTTTTCTTAAGCTCTAGTCTCAGTTTTCCAACGCAGTACCTGCTTCCAATTTCAATGGCTAAATGCTCCCAAACAGGGCGATGGCTCAGGATTGATGCGAGGGTCATGGACCTACATAGCGCGAGCGCCAGCGATCGATGGTTCTCCTGTGACTGTCTCTAGCCTGGGCTTCACCCTGTAAGGCATCTAGCCCAGCAGTGCATGGAGCCACACCGTTAAGTGTGGAGCTGACCTGTAATGTCAAGGGGGTCGTGTGATGTGGGGGAAATACTGAGCCTCCCAGGTAACCCTGGGCAATTTGCTTAACCCCGCTGAGCTGCAGTTTCGGCATCTGTAAAATGACTAATAAACCCTGCCTCTTTAGAAGATTCTGAAGATACTGAGAGGCCTTATCTGAATCACCTACCCTACATCTGGCACGAAGGACAAACTCAGTAGGTTGTCATCTCTAAAACAGGCACATCAAAATCACAAATGTCTTCAGAAACCGAAACCCAGTTGACGCTGGAAGGAACACTTAGTTGTTGGGTAACTACCATGGGCTAGAATAATAATAGACCAGAATCAAGAAAATGAACATTAATAAGCCATGCAATTAAAAACTAATAGCAGCACAGAGGATACAAGCTTGATAACAATTCTGATGAAAAAGACCCAAGAGTTTTGATTAGCCACGAGCTCGGTTTGAAATAAGAGTGGGACACATTTACTAGGAGAAGCTTATGCAATCGTAGATTACATAATAATGATAATTAACATATATTGAGCACTTACTATGTCCCAGCGATATACTAAGTATTATGCTTTACTCATTTAATACCCCCAACCACCCTACGAGTTGCAACTTTTATCGCTAGTTTATAGATGACAAAACTGAAGCAGAGAGAAGTGAGCTATTGCCCGTGGTCACAGAGCTTGTCAACAGCCCAGCTGGCAGCAGAGCTGTGCACAGGACGAACACATCTGGAGTTGCTGGGTGAGCCTAAGTACCATGTGAGATACTGCCACATTTTCCCTACCCTGAGACACCCCAACCCCTCCATGTCAATAAGGCAGAAGGAAACGTCAAGGGACAGCTCGACCCACGACTATGTTACCCATTCAGGCACCAGCTCTAAGGCCGGGCCATGACACCCAGATTTTCATATTGCTCCCGACTGTCACTGGGACAGCGGAAGGGCCCTGGGTACCTCATATCCCTGAATTGTCATATCACTTCCTCCTTTTCTCTCAGTCACTTCCACTGATCCCCCTAAGTCCATGACGACCTGCCATTAAAATGGGTGGTGCCAAAGAAGGAAGAAAGTTGGATGCTTCTTTGACGTCACCTGTCCTCGTTGCAAGATTCATGCAAACCCATACTCTGAGTTGGTTTTAAGACAAAAGTAAAATTTTAAGGGACTTAACTCTGAGCAAAACTGATGCTGGAGTGATGCACCACGTCGCCCTGCCACTCACAGAAGCCCTGGCACAGAGCCCCAGGCCCCCAAGGTGGGCACTTCAGAACCGCAGGTGTGTGCTTCACGACCTGGGAAGGTGTCCGATGACAGTGAAAGGTCTTCTTCTCAAAGGTGATAAAAGTAGGTTACCAAACAGTGTGCTCAGTATCATTCTGTTTGTATAGCTTCTGGAAAACTCTGTAGATACCCAAATGTTAACAGAGGTGATCTCTAGGCTGTGAGAATGAGGGCAGCTTGTTTTGATCCTTTTGCTTCTGACATCACATCATTTTACAATGAATTATGTTTTATTTGTGGGAGTGGTTAGTTTCTTTTTAAGATTTAAGAGGCAATAATTGCCCGGATTTCTTGGATACTTGCTTCAGCGGACTAGAGCTTTTTTGTTTTTTTAAGATTGATTTATTTATGCATACAAGAACTGGGGTACAGGCCAGAGGTGTGGGGGTGAGAAGATCCACCAGAGATAGAGTGGGGGAACAGAACAAGCAGATTAACTGAAAAAACTGCTGAGAGGAGCAGAGGGCAAGGCAGGAGAGGCCTGCCACATCATGTGGGTCCCCTCCCTGGCCCGATGCAGGCATCAAGCTCGTGCTGCAGTGGCTGCGGATGCTCTTAGTGCAGTGCTTAACCCCTTGCGCCACCAGGGAGGCCCCTGGACTATGCCTTTTTGGACCTGAGATCAAGTCATGGATTTTAACCAGGCTTCCTTCCTGGTGCCCTGACTACCCATTTGTTAACTGTGCCAGCTGTGACCTTGGGTATCTGGGATGCTCCCACAAACCCCTCCGACCTCCAAGGTTTGCTAGGGGACACTCCCTCAGCCAGTTCCCAACGCTGTTTAACCTTACAGCAAAGGGTTTCTGTGACCTGCCCACACCCTCCTCACCACGGTCTGGCTTCTCACCCCCTTGACACTGCTGGCTCAAGCCCACCATGCGTAGTAAGAAGTAAAGACCTCTTCACACTAACCTGACCTTCTTCACACCAGATGCAGGCTCAATCTGGTCACACTCTCTGCCCACTAAGAACCTGTGACTCAACACTCAGCTTCTTCCCTGGAGCGTGTCCCACTGCAGTTCAGTTTCCCAGTCTTCTCTCTCCACCTAACTCTAGGATTTCAATATCTCACGCATAGTGTCGCTTATCATAATTATTTGTTGCACAATTTTCTTATGGGAAGCACATGCTAAGTATTTGCATCCATTGTCTTTTCATTCCCATCATCACCCACTAAAATAGATTTCATAGTCCTCACTTGATAAATAAGGAAACTGAGGTTTAGGAAGCCCAAGTAAAGCTGAAGATCACTGTCCTGATTTTTGCTGTAGAATGACTCACCCTTAAGCATGGTGTCACCACACAACTATTCTCTCTGGGGGTTGACCGGGCTCAGCTGGGTGACCCTTGCTCCATGTCGTTCATAAGGCTGAGGTCACAAAGACGTCCTCCACATGGCCAGTGGCTACGTGGGCTGTAGGGTGAGATCAGCTGGACTATGAGCCAAAAACCTACACATGAACTCTACATATGCTCTCCCTTCTGGGGTCAGTTGGGCTGTCTTCACAAAATACAGCTGAGTTCCACAAAGAACGAGAGAGGCGTGCGTGATGACCGAGCCTCGGAAGTTACAAGGGACCTCTCCTGGGTCATGGCAGCCACAGAGTCCTGCCCAGCTTCAAAGGGCAGGAACACAGCCCAGCACTTGATAGACGGCACACTGTCTTCTTACAGGGAAGACATGCGGGAGGGAGGGTGGCAGCCATCTTTGGAAATGGCCATCTGTCACAACCACCATCTAACTGGGCAGAGTCCGTACCTGAACCCAGATGCACCTGTCTGCAAAGCTTATGCTCTTACACCGTGACAGCACATAAGAGAAGCAGCATCTCTGGACCCACCAGAGATGACACTCAACAGAGGGGGCTTCGGATAGACTAAGCCCTGGGTTCTGCTGTGCTGGGACCTGGCAGCAGGGGCCAAGAAGGCCCGGATCTGAGAAGGCAGCACTGGGCCCTCGGGGATGCAGGGAGCAGAGGTCTTTGAGCAAAGGCAGCAATTAGAGTCCCAAAGATGTCACTTGAGTCTGGAAGTTCACACAATTAAACTTCAAATCAGAGTCAAATTTGAACCCAGCAAATATCGTTCCAGAGAAGTGACCTTTACCACCCACCCTTCCACCTCCTGGGTAGCAGGAAGAGCATTGGCCAGTGATACAGCATTTCATTTCATTTTTATTTTTTTTTTTAGATTTACTTATTTATGCATACCAGAGGTGGGGGACAGGCCAGTGTCGTGGAGGGTAAGAGGATTCACCAGAGACAGAGTAGGGAGCAGAACAGGCAGATGGACCAAAACACACTGCTGAGGGGAGCAGCGGGCGAGGCAGGAGAGGTCTGCTGCACCCTGTGGCTCCCCTCCCTGGCCAGGGATCGAACTCGCACTGCTGCTGGGCAGCAGATGCTTCCCAGTGCAGCGCTCAACCTGCTGCGTCACCAGGGAGACCCTCATTTAATTTTTAAAGAACGTTATCACTGTCCCTCTTTTCAGATGAAGGAAACAGAGAGTCAGAAAAACGGTAAAACTTCCTCTAATATCAAACAAGTCGAGGACCGATAAATGACTCCAAGAGTCTGAGTTACACCAAGTCCTCAGTTTCACAAGAACAAGGACATAGGACACCCCCCCCCCGCCCCGGATGGTGGGGGCCAGCTCCCCGCAGCAGGGCTGATGGATTCCATTTGCTGGAGCCCCAGGCTCTGAGCCAAAGGGACCCCGGCCTGCCTGGGGCACAGTGGGCCCAAGCGAGGGACAGCTGGTCACATCTCGGGGTCACTGCAGGGACAGTGTCCCCAGAACAGGGCAACAGCTCCCTCCCCACAGCCAGCCGCTTTCTCGCAAAGGAAACCTGCCTGGGCTTGGTGCTGCAGCGGTAAACAGACTCCGATGGCAAAACTCCCAGGCCCCGTCCTGGTTTGCCTGTTAAACTGCAAGGCCTTTCCCTGGCTCACCAGGGAAAACTTGGGAGGAAAGGAAAAAGACTGGGTTTCCAGAACATTAAGCTTCCATTGCACCACTGTCCGCCAGTCCCCTGCTAATCGCTGGGGTAAAGCAAGCCAAGGTACCCCGGAGCAGGCGGGTGGGGGCCGACCCCACGGGCCTGGCAGCCCACAGGCCTGGCCTTTGTAGCAGGAAGCCACCTAGGAAGGTCCAGTTGTCCCTTCTGCCCTGCCTGGCCCAGACTCACTTCCTGCACAGAAAGAAACCTGACCCAGCCAAAGAGACAGCTCCCCCTCCATACTTGGTGACAAAGACCTCAACGAGACTTTATTCAAGAACCAAGCGCTGAATGAGCACTTTGCACTTGCCAGACACTGGGCTGATTCAGCAGTCCCCTACCCACTCACCCAACAGCCCCCACCCACCCACCGCCTCTGCCTCCAGAGCTTATCATCAGAGGCTTAAGCAGCAAGCACCAGGGAGGGAGCGGTCCTTAGACTAGAGGAGGTAAATGCTGAAAACCCAGCTCCCCCCTCCACCGGCACCCCAGCTGGACTGGGAGAGGTTTTCCAGCACAGCAACAGGCTGCCCCGATGCCAAGGTGCCCAGGTGCTGGCCAGCAGCGGGAAGGAGTGGGAACCACCAAGCTGAGCGTGCAGTCCCCAGGTGCGTCACCAGGGGGTCTGCATGAGTGACGCAGCAGTTCTGCCATGTCTTCTGCAAAATGGCGTTTTGGCAGCGCCGGCAGAAGCAGGTGCTGCTCCAGGCAGCCCCGGCCACCACTGCAGCTTCCCAGCGGCGCCATCCCGACCTTCCAGGTAGCGCTGGCCGCATGGACGGGGCCATGAGCCCTGGCACGATGCCCTGTTGTCGTGGGTGGCCTTGGCTGGGGGGCCAGTTAGTAATTCAGGGGCATGGCGACCACCTCTCCATCCACACAGCGTGGAAGCCAGCTACTCCCAGAAGCCCTTGCAGAGCAAGCAGGAAAGCACAGTGCCTTTTGTGACCTCATCTCTGACGTCACACCGTCCCCTTCTTCCAGCTCCGCTTGTTCAAAGTGAGTCACCAAGACCAGCCTGCACGCAGGAGAGGGAATCTGATGCTCCTCCCGAAGAGCCAGACAGCACTTGTGGACATAGTTTTAAACCACACAGGGACCAAGCCCGAGCTTGAGATCCACTTACTCAGAATCTCCCCGAACAACCAGGGCACACAGCCACAAAGTACAGGGGAGGCGATGCCGCTCATCGAAAGACTAAAGTTTAAAACTGCAGAGGAACTTAAACCATCCATAGACGCTTTCGAGACAGGGCTTCCCGGCGCCTCTGAAGACGGCTCACGTTCTGCGGGTTTTCTTGCGAAGCAGTTGCCAGCTCCGAAAGGCCTTCTCTTCCCTGCCTCGCCTTCCTTTCGCCCTTATCCTTGCTGTCCAGGAACTGCATCGTGCAACAGAGCTTTAGCCTCTGAGCTGCATCAAATGCTAGAAACTAGGAGGAGTCCACCTCGGGAAAAGCTGTGCTGGCACGAACCTGCGTTCCAAAGGCTCAATCCCGTCACAGTAAATGTCCAGACTTTCACGTTTGCTCTCTCACGACCTGATTCTGCCCAGGGGTCGTTAGGTCAATGGTGGAGTTTCCTGGGTCAGAGAGTAGTGGGACAGGAGAACTCACCTCTGGTCCAACTGGCCTCTGCCACAGGTCGTCCATCTAGTCGCTCCGCGGCCTCGTCCACCGCTGGGGACAGACCAGCACCCGCAGCTGGAGACCACGGCCTGCTTCTCCACGTCCGTTTCTCCAGTTGCAAAGCCCCCTGCTCATTGAATCCTCTCTTCCGCTCCAGGCTGTCTTAGCACCTCGACCAGCACAAACGAAACTTCCACACCCCACTGCACATCACGCCCAGGCCACGGAGGACAGGAGAAGGCCTTGGTCTTGTTTCCTTGCTCTCCTTTATCTGAACTCCCGTGCAGTGGTGAGGACGCCAGAAGGCGAGAGCCATGAAACCCCAAGTTCCTGCTTCCTTGAGAGCCGCTGAGTGTCCCTGCAGTGTCCAGTGATGTGGCCCAGGGAAATGAATGGGAAGCCAGGACACCGGACGCTGGCACTAGTGTCCATCCTCCATGTCTCCCTTTTACCTCCAGCCCCGCCAGGTGAGAAGGCGTGAGCACCCCAGGTGACGTCCATTCCACCGTAGCGTGACTCATTTCCACCCTATAGTTTACAAGGACATTCCGCGAGTATATCACTGGGAGGATAATGAACTTAGAAACTTCTTTTCTTTCTGTAGAAAGCCTTACTTTGAAGAATGTTCAGTCCTGGGCCTCCCCGGTGGTGCAGTGGGTTAAGCAACGCACTATGAAGCAGACCACAGCCACTGCAGCACGAGTTCAATCCCTGCTGCCGGCCAGGGAGGGGACCCACATGGCGCAACAGACCTCTCCTGCTGTGCCCGCTGCTGCCCTCAGCAGTGTGTTTCAGTCCGTCTGCCTGTTCTGCTCCCCACTCTGTATCTGTGAATTCTCTCACCTCCCTGGACTCTGGCCTGTACCCCAGCTTTTGTATGCATAAATAAATAAATCTTTAGGAAAAAAAAAAAGAATGTTCAGTCCCGATGAGCTCCAAAACAGAACATAACCTTTGGATTTAAAGTTAAAAATGACCTACAAGTTTAGGTGGCTCCTGCCCTTCCTGAAGCACAAAGTCTCATTGTTTTCATGGGTGGGGCCCTCCAGGAAGAAGACATTTACAGAGTATGGGTATGCATTCACAATACCTTTTCAACATGCTGGGATCCCCTTCAAGCAATTAAAGTGTTTTCTCGAAAAGGACATCACTGTCATTAGTGATTGAGACCCCTCTGGCTGGCTAGTAAGGGTGCTCCTTCTGCCTGCAGACCCCAGAGCCGAATACGCAGTGCTCCCCCTTGCCAGGCTGCCCAGTGTGGGCCCACGCGCTTAGCTTTGAACTTACCTCTCACCCAAGGTGAGACAGGGCTCTCTCTACCCCACTCATGCACATCGCCGTCAGGAAAGAAAAACGGACAGAAGACAGACAATGAAGCATGCTGCCAGCTATGCGGTTCTGCGCAGCTCTAAGCATTGTCATGAGAGAAGCTTCTCAAACATGTGAGAAGGGGACCAGACCTTGCCTTTCGATGAACACTTGCCCCGGAACCAGGAAGAATGAAGTTAGTGTCAGGAGGGAGGCTTCTTTAAGTCATGGAAGAAAAAGGACAGAGCAAGAGAAGACACTGGGCCTCCCTGGTGGCCTGGGGTTAGGTCTCAGCGATATCACCCTGACGGCCTGAGTTCGATGCCCAGCCAGGGAAGGGACCCACACGGTGCAGCAGACCTCACCTGTCTCCCCGCTGCTGCCCTCAGCAGTGTGTTTCAGTCAGTCTGCCTGTTCTGCTCCCCACTCTGTTTCTGGTGAGTCCTCTCACCCCCTGCACCTCTGGCCTGTACCCCAGTTCGTATAGTCAAGAAAAAAAGAGGATACCTGTGAAAAGTTCCTTTGTAATATATCTCCTCTGCCTGGACAACCACAGACTTCCTGCACGTGTGGTGGACAGTGTTAGAGGACCCCACTTAGGGAAGGTACTCGGGGGAAGTGTGAGTGGTGGTATGAGGTAGGGGCAACCCAGAACCCCAAAACCCTCCACCGCCACGGGCGGAGATCCACCCAGGCCGCTGTCCAAATTCACTCTGCTGGGTGGAAGAAGAGCTGATTTATATCTCCAGCAGGTATGCCAGAGAAAATTCAAATTGATCAAAAATTAAATATTCATAGGACATTATTCATTAAGATTCATCTCACCGAGTGGATGAAATGAGGCAAGGGAAGAAATTAGCTTGCTTGAGAGTGTCAAAGTGATTATGTGATTAAATTGCAATTTATAATTTCTCCTTCAGAAAAAGCATTACTTCTTGATTTGTGTTTTCTCCTCCTTTCTGAGCCCCCTTGTTGTCGAGGCCTGAGCCAAGGGCACTTGGGGTTAATAGGCAACGGGGGAGCCAGACTCTCTCTCCAGCTTCCTTCCACCCACCACTGGCTCTGCGAGAGCCCCAAGGCTCTGCTCTTAAAGCTGAGAGGAACCTCAGAAGCAAATGACAACCCCCCCGGAGCAGACCAGACTGGTCCCCCCAGGGCCACTCGGCAGGGCAGCTCGGCTTCCCCCCTAGGCCTGCAGGTCCTCCCTGCCTACAGGTGGTCTCTGGAGAAGCCGCCTCTGCAGGCTCCAGCAAGACCCCAGGGAAAGAGTCAAGAAGCCAAGAGGTCCAGGGGTGGCGAGCAGGTGCCCCTCGTAGCCCAGCCTCCTCCACCCCTGACGGGTCTTCTCTACCCCCTCCCCCTCCTGCTGGCCCCCAAAGCGGACTGACCCTGCATCCGGAAGAAACAGGGCCAAAGTGTGCCCCACAGAGACCAGCGCCCCGTTTTCTGCATGTGCTCCCCAGGTTCTGGGGACCCTGAAGACAAACCCCACCCAGTGGGGAGGAGCAGGGAGGGCAGAAGGAGCAGCAAGCTCCAGCAGGAGCACTCCGCTTTTATCTGCTTTCTATACCGCTTCTGTGTGTGATTTATTTCAAGAAAGGGTTTTGCTGCTAAAAATAATTTCAAAACCACTGACTTAGATGACCTCTCGCAAACCCTTTCCAGGCCACAGGCTCCTGACTCTCTGACTTTAGCGGGAGAGAAACAAGATGTCCCTGAGCTAGACAGAGCCTCCGTGTCTCCTCTTAATTCTCAGTTGAAGAAGAAACTGTCTGTCTGTCTGTCTGTCTGTCTGTCTCCCAGCGTCTAGCTGAGATCATATGTGTGGGTACGGAAGCGGATGGGGGGCCGTATTTATCTTGCTGCCTCTCAGTCTTCTTCCATCTAGGCCTCTCACTGTCTATAATTCTGTGTCTCTCTTGCTAACGCCCAGTAAAGATTTAGAGGCGGGCTCCGGCCGCCGAGCAGGGCGGTATTAATTCCAAGCTTGTTTCCAAACACCACGGAGGCCTGCCCAGGTTAATTAGCTGCGCAGGCTTTGCTTCAAGTGAGCGAGCGGCGGGGTGTTTTACAGCTCTGTCGCTGCGGTTATTTGTTCGCTTTCTGTTTTATTTGGAAATACGTTTATCTGACAATAAATAACATCCACCATGACTGGGCCCACAGAGGCAACAAGCAGTCCCTGTGGGTTTGGGGATCAGGGCCCAGGTTCTAGCCCCAGGAGGGGCTTCCAGGCCTTGGGGGAGGCAGGGAGGGGCTGTGCGAGGCTGGCGGGAAGAGGCAGGAGAAGAGCTAGGACCCTTGGGCATGACACAGCTAAAGACGAAAAGGGGCGCAGCGGGTTGAGCCGCACTGGGAAGCATCTGCTGCACAGCAGCGCGAGTTCGATCCCCAGCCAGCGAGCTGACCCACATGGCGCAGCAGACCTCTCCTGCCTCGCCCCCTCGTTGTAGGCGCTGCTCCCCTCAGCAGTGTGCTTCAGTCAGTCTGCCTGTTCCGCTCCCCACTCTGCCTCTGGTGAATCCTCTCACCTCCAGCGTGCCTCATCTGTACCCCAGCTCTTGTATGCATAAATAAATACATATTTTTTTAAAAAGACAGTTTCGAGAGGGGTTCACAGTAAAAGACAGTGGGGCACACTGATGGGACGGAAACAAGGAATCCTTCCAGGAAGGGGAGCGACTTCAACACAGTGTTCTTGTTTTTTGAAGAGTTTTTTTGTTTTGTTTTTTTTATGCCTACAAGAACTGGGGTACAGGCTAGAGGCGGGGGTTGGGAAGTGACAGGGCTCAACATAGTCAGAGAGGGGAGCAGAACAGGCAGATAGAGGGAAATACACTGCTGAGGGGAGCAGCAGGAGAGGCAGGAGAGGTCTGCTGCACAATGTGGGTGCCCTCCCTGGCCAGGGATCGAACTCGCGCTGCTGTGTCACGGATGCTCACATTGCAGCACTCAATCCGCTGCGCCAACTTCAACACAGTTTAAAGGAGAAGAGACAGGATATTCGAGTGTACTGCTAAACACACACTAACGTATTTTCCCATTATGCTCCAACTGCATCAAGACCGATATAAACAGGACCAGAAAATTACCAGAAGCCGCCAGCAGATGGCGCCAGCTACCGCCACACCCAGCACTGGATCCCCTCAACCACCCATTGCCTTGGCCACCTCCAGTCAAGGCCAACAAATGCACTGAGGGGCAGGAGAATTAGCAGCCCTGTGGGAAGAGGTGGGCCTTCTCCCCTCTATAGAGGAGAGATAGGGGTACTTTCTGCCCCAAGGCAAAGGGAAAAGGAATCCACACACCCCACCAAGTCTCAAAGGCACAGAGCATTCCCAGAATCCTTCCACCCTGGGGTCTAGGACTGCAGCCCGTTGCCCTTTCTGCTCCACTCCACAACCCCCCCCCCAATATGGGAATAAAAGCAGAGCACTTGACTGCCGCACCCTGACTTCTAAAGTGATTCTTGAAGGTAGAGGCTGGTACCACCTGGGGCTGGGAGATGCAGCAAGCTGACACCCCACTGCTGTAGCCCACCAGGGGGCTTGCAGGGGCTGGCGCAGCATGGCTGGGGGAAGACAGGGGCAGCGCTCCCGTGGAGCCGTGTGGCCCCCTGGAGAGTTATGGAAGGAGATACCTGAAGGTGCAGGGTGGCGAGGACAGGGAGGCTTCAGAGATGGAGAGGGCTGCGTGAAACCTTCAGCACCAAACAGAACCAGAAAGAACCAGGAGAGGTGGAGGAGGAGGGAGGAGAAGAGTTTAGAATCAAGTTTGCCATGACAGTTTTTAAAATGTAAAAGCCTGAGTCTTAATTACTGGACTAAGACTGTTATAGTAACTGAAAGTGGTTGCAAAATTACCGAACCAGACCAAGATGTCCTTAAGGGAGCTGCTCCCCAGCAGAAAAGAAAGATCTGGCACGGTGGGGTTGGGGGCAGTTACTGGAAGAAATAAAAAACTGTTTCGTGTTTATACTCCAAAGAGTTGAGACGCTCCAGGAAATTGCATATACACAGGAATTATCTGGACCTTGGAGACTGGCTTGCTATGCCCAGAGCACCCTGGTGATGGCGAAGATGGGCACAGAACAGCCCTCCTAGTTCCCATTCAGATGCTGACTTGCCTCCCAGGGTGGAGAACTTAATTGAAGGAGGGGGAGTCTGTCCTCAGGCTTTTAAGGAGGCACTTAGAGAAAGAAACACAAGGAGACACTTAGAAAAAGAAGGATGCTCTTATAGGAATCCTCAGTGGAACAGACACGCCCTGACAGGCACTGAAAGAGATGGTGCAACTCGCTTGCTTTTGATGTGTTCCAGGAAGTATCACTCCCCCCCCCATGATCCCAACATCGGTCAGGGGTCCCCAACTGGGAAAGCCAAGAGCCACAGTCTTTTGAGTTTCCAGCGTGCAAAAGGCAGGAGAGGAGCAAGCCCCAAACACAGAGATAGCTTGTCCAGAGGTCAGGAAATTGCCATATGGACTTGCTCCCCTAGTGGAAAGTGAACGGAAAGGAAGTTTATAAAGAGCAGAGTGGGAACTGGCTAATGAGACAGGATGTTCCCCTGGCTGATTTCCAGCTGGAGGGGAGGAAGGCGCGTGACTGAATGGCTGTAGCATGTCAGGCACTAGGTTCATCCTTGTCTTGTTTAACCCTCCTCGTAATAAAGACCTGCTCTCCATTTTGCAGGTAAGGAGACTGTAAGTGGTGGCCAAAAGTCACCAGTTGCTGGGCTGGGCACCTCAGCGTTTGTCTGTCTGGTGCCCACGGGGATGTATCTTCATAGTGCCCCCTCAATAAGGGACTTGAGGCTCTGCGGCCAAGAATGTGGGGCCTCCTGGCTCCCAGCAGCTACTGCCTTCAGGGACCCGTCACCTTCTGAGGCACGGTCATGTCTTCCCAGGGGTGGTTCCCAGCCATTGCCTGAGCAAGACAGGGCCACTGGGATCTAGCCCTCCTCTGCCCACAGGGAGCGCCGCTAACAAGTAGTTTTTGACCCAGAGCGCCCCATGAGGTTAGCAGAACCTGTGTCAGGCCTGCTTCAAGGGCCTGGATCTGCCAACCCTGTGACCTCTCATTTGCCTATGGCCAGAACACCCTGGTGTTAGTCCCCTTTTGAAATCCTAACTCCATCTCAGAACCTCGTTCCCAGAAAGCCTACCCAGGATTCCCAACAGTCTGGCCCCAATGCTCCTGCTCATTCTGACACTTTCTCCTTGCTGTCATTCATCCTCGAGATAGCACACTGCTGCTCAGAGAATGGCTCCCTGGTAGTAGCGATGGCTTCACCCCATCCAGAGAAAAGTTACTTAAAGCTGAAGGATAGTTAGCTGTCCTTGACTGTTAGGATCTCATGCTTACAGCGGTAGCTAACACTCAACCACACTTGGAGTCTAAAGTTCAAGTTAATGGTCCCCTCACTTTCTCCCCCTTCCCTTAAATTGTCACAACATGGAACTGAGCTACAGAGGTTTAGAAATATATGAAATATATGTTGCATTTAATTAAAATGCTTTATGATTCCTGTACTTAATTTAAAACACAGATGAGGGCCCGCCCTGGTGGCGCAGTGGGTTAAGCAACGCACTATGAAGCAAACCGCAGCTACTGTAGCACAAGTTCGATCCCTGCCTCCGGCCAGGGAATGGACCCACATGGCGTAGCAGACCTCTCCTGCCTCGCCCGCTGCTCCCCTCAGTAGTGTGTTTCTGTCCATCTGCCTGTTCTGCGTCCTGCTCTGTCTGGTGGATTCTCTCACCACCCCCACACCTCCTGGCCTGTACCCCAGTGCTTGTATGCATAAATAAATAAATCTTTAAAAAAAAATAAAACACAGATGAGCACAACCAAACACATATATATGCACATATATAGAAGTATTCCCATTTCATTCTGAGACCAACATTACTCTAATACCAAAACCAGACAAAGACATTACAAAAAAATAAAACTACAAACCAACACCTGCCATAAGCGTGCAAAAATCTGCAACAAAAACTTAGCAAATCTAATCCAACAATGGATAAAAAAATTATACTCCATGACCAAGTGGAATTTGTCTCAGGTATGCAAGGTTGGTTCAACATGCAAAAGTCAATAATGTAAATCCATCAATAAGCAGATTAAAAAAGAAAAATAACAGTATCATATCAATAAATGGAGAAAAAGCATTTGCAAATGCTTTTTGACACCATTTATGATAAGAATTATCTATAAACTGGGAATAGAGAGGAATTTTCTCAACATGATAAAGAATAGCTACAAAAACCTTTAACTAACATGATACTTAATGATGAAAAACTAAAAGTTTCCCCACTAAGATCAGAAGTAAATCACCTCTTATCACTGATCTCTCAACATCATACTGGATATACTAGTTAACATAATTTTAAAAAGCTAAGGAAATAAAAAGTAAAAGTTTTGGTCAGTAAGAAAACTGTCCTTTTCACAGACAGCATGATCACCTATGTAGAAAATATAAAAGCCAACCAAAAAAGGTCTGGAACTAATAAGCAATTATAGCAAGGTTTCAGAATACACAGCTAATATACAAAAGTCAGATTGCTTTCAATATACCAGCAATGAAAAGTGAGTTTTGAAACTTAAAACACAAGACCATTGAAGTAAAAATACACACATAAATCAGTGGAATAGAACTGAGAAGACAGAATAAAACCCATACTTATATGAACAGCAAAATAAACAAAACAAAGGTTAGAAATATAACTGCAAGATTGAAGCTACCAGCAGAGGGTAGAAATTGGGGAACAAATGGGGTAAAGGGCCCAATGATTTGTGGTGGAAGATTATTGTGTTTTGGTGGTGGACGTAGTAACAATATATATCTGAGGAGTTGTGAACTTATACCCCTAAAATCATATACAGTGTTGTGAAGCAATTTTGTTTCAGTAAAAAGTGGCAACATAAAATAATTGGGAAAAAAAAGAAAAAAAATTTTTAAAAGCACAATATAATTTACATTTTCATTCCCCAAAAATGGAATACTTAGATGTATATCTAACAAAAATATATCCAAGATCATACATATCTTGTACAAACTACAAATCTCTGATGAAAGAAATCAAAGAACTACATAAATGAAGACAGATTCTGTGTTCACAAGTAGGGGCGGCTGGATATTGTCAAGATGATAGCAACTATCTCAACAGATTCAATACAACCTCAATTAAAGGTTATTTTGTGGATATTGACAAACTAATCCCAAAGACTATATGGAGAGGCAAAAGACCCAGTATTGCCAACACAATACTGAAAGAGAATAGTTAGAGCGCTGATTCTGGCCAACTTCAAGACTTCTGTGAAGTTACAATAAGACAGTGTGGGACCGGTGAAAGAATACAAAGCACACGTCAATCAATGGAACAGAATAATGAGCTCAAAATTAAGCTCACATAAGTGTATTCAAATGATCTTTGATATACAAAGATAGCACAGGGGAATAAATACAGTCATTTTTTAAGATTTTATTATTTATTTATGCATACAAGAACTGGGGTACAGGACAGAGGTGTGGGGGAGGTGACAGGATTCAGCAGAGACAGAGTGGGGAACAGAACAGGCAGATTGACTGAAGTTCACTGCTGAGGGGAGCAGCGGGTGAGGCAGGAGAGGTCTGCTGCACCTTGTGAGTAAGTTCCCTGGTCGCGGAAAGAACTCATGCTGCAGTGGCTGCGGATAGCTTCATGGTGCTGTGACTTAACCCCCTGCACCACCAGGGAGGCCCTAATTAGAGTCATTTTAACAAATCCTGGTGGAGCTGGACATTTACAAGCAAAAGACAAACATTACTGTTCAGAAAAATAACTCAAAATAGATTATAGACCTACGTGTAAAATATAAAACTCTTATAAGATGAGATATGTGTAAAATATAAAACTCTTATAAGATGAAATATGCAAAAAATAGATGGCCTTGCATATGATGGTGCCTTTTATATATAACACCAAAGATACAATCCATGACAAAAATAAGTTGGATTTCATTAAAATTTTTTAAAACTTCTGCTCTGCAAAAGACAATGTCAAGAGAGTGAGAAGACAGTCACAGGCTAGGAAAAAATTTGTAGAAGATACAGTTGATAAAAGCCTGTTATGTAAAATATACAAAGAACTCTTAAAATGCAACATTAAGAAAACAAACGACTAGATTACAAAATGGGTCAATGACTCAACGGACACCCCACAATGAAGACCCACAGATGGCAAATGAAAAGATGCTCCACATCAGTTCATCTGGGAAATACAAATTAAAACAACAATGAGACACCACTGCATACTTGTTAGAATGGCCAGGACCCAAAACACGACAGCAAGAGCTGACGAGAAGAGGGAGGAGACAGGAACTCTCATCCACCACTTGTAGGAATGCATCTCAGTGCAGTCACTGTGGGAGACAGTTTGGCAGTTTTTTACATACTCTTACCGAATGATCCAGCAACGATGCTCCTTGGTATTTACCCAAAGGAGTTTAAAATGTACAATCACATAAAAACATACACATGGGCATTTATAGCAGCTTTGTTGTAATTACCAAAACTTGGAAATAACAAAGATGACTTTCGGTGGGTGCACGGGTAAATAAACTGTGGTACATCCAGACAATAGATGATTATTCAGTTATAAAAAAAGAATTATGGAGCCTTGAAAAGACATGGAATAAACATAAATGTATAACCAATAAGCAACATAATGGGCCTTCCTGGTGACCTAGGGGTTACGTCTCAGCACTATCACCACTAGGCCCTGAGTTCCATCCCCCACCAGGGAGGGGACCCACATGGCGCAGCAGACCGCTCCTGCCTCCTGCCTCGCCCGCTTCTCCCCTCAGCAGTGTGTTTCAGTCAGTCTGCCTGTTCTGCTCCCCACTCTGTCTCTGGTGAATACTCTCACCACCACCACCTCTGGCCTACACTCCAGTTCTTCTGTACAATAAATAAATAAATATTTTTTTAAAAAAGATAAGAAAAACAACATACTGTATGATTCCAACTATGTGACATTCTGAAAAAGACAACATTTGGGAACAGAAAGAAGATCAGTGGTTGCCAGAGGCTGAGGCAGGGAAGGATGAGAAGATCGAGAGGATCTCCAGGCAGTGACTGCAGTCTGTATGATGTTATGATGAGCACATGTCACTGTGCATTTGTCTGCCCTGAATACACAGCCTCAACAGTGAACCCTGCTGGAAACGCTAGGCTTCAGGTGATGATGCTATTTCAGCGCACATCCCTCAACTGTACTGGATGTTCCTCTCTGACGGGGGACACTGATAATGAGGGAAACTACGCACATGGAATGCGGACAGAGAATATATGAGAATCCTCTATAGCTTCCACTCAACTTTCCTATGAATGAATACCACTCCTAAAAAATAAAATCCTAAATAATTAAAAACAGTAGTGTTTCAAGGGACACTATCAAGAAAATGAAAAGCCAACCCATTAAATGGGAGAGATATTTGCAAAGTAGATATCTAATAAAAAATTAAGTATTCAAAAGATAAACTCAAGCCATTCGCAGCAACATGGATGGAGCTGGAAGGGATGATGCTCAGTGAAATAGACCAGAAGGAAAAGAGAAGTATTGAAAGGCTTCATTCGACTATAAAGAGGACTATAAGGGAAACTAATATGGGATCAGGAAAAAAATAACAGTAATAATAATAAAACAAAACTAGCAGCAACCCCAAATAAGAAACATTCTGCAAGGGAGAGGAAGGAAAAGGGATCAGAACAGGGATGAGAAGAGCACAAGGGACCGTGGTGATGGGTCACAGGTGAGCTGGCGGTGGGAATTTAAAGGAAATACAGAATGATATAAAAGATATAAATAAGAAATGAGTTATAAAAAAAGATTAGTACTCAGAATAAGTAAAGAATACTTACAATTCAAAAATAAAAAGACAACCTAAATTGAAATGACAGAGAAGTTGAATAGATATTTCTTCAAAGAAAATATGTAAATAGGGCCTCCCTGGTGGCGCAGTGGGTTAAGCAACTGCACTATAAAGCAAATAGACTGGGGACACCTGGTGGGGAGGGGAGGGGGAGGGTTGAGGGAAGATGGGAACACGAGGGACTGAGGTGATGGTGCACTGGTGAGATGGTGATGGGGAATACATGGGGATTACAATTAATGGCAAGTATATGTAAATTTTAAAATATTTTAATAAAAAAATTAAAAAAAAAAAAGAAAAGAACCATTAGGTAAAATAAAAAAAAAAAAAAGCAAACTGCAGTCACTGCAGCACAAGTTTGATTCCTGCCCCTGACCAGGGAGGGGACCCACATGGCACAGCAGACCTCTCCTGTCTCACCCGCTGCTCCCCTCAGCAGTGTGTTTCAGTCATTCTGCCTGTTCTGCTCCCCACTTTGTCTCTGGTGGATCCTCTCACCACTGACACACCTCCTGGCCTGTACCCCAGCTCTTGTATGAATAAATAAATTTTAAAAATCTTTCAAAAAAAATACATGCAAATAGTCAATATGTACATGAAAAGGTATTCAATATCACTGGTCATTAAGAGAAGGAAAATAAAAACTAAACTGATGTCTATTGTAGAGGATGACTATAATTTTTAAAAAGAAATAAAAAAGGACAAAAGCAAGTGTTGGCGAGGATGTGGAAAATTGGAACTCTCATGCTGTGCTGGTAAGACTGTAAAATAGTGCAACCACTTTGGAAGGCAATTTGACAACCCCTCAGAAAGTTAAATCTAGAATTACCATATGACTCAGAATGTCATATTTCCCACAAAAATTCATACACAAATATTTAAAGCAGTATCATTCATTATAACCAAAAACTGGGAGAAAACAAATGTCCATCAACTGATATGGATTAACGAAATGAAGTATATCCATATAGTAGAATATTATACAACCATAAAAAGAATTGATGTACTGATCCATGCCACATGAATGGACCTTGAAAACATTATGCTAAGTGAAGTCATACACAGAACCACATATCGTATGATTCAATTTATACCGAATGTCCAGAGAAGGAAAATCCATAGAAACAAAGAATAAATTAGTGGTTCCCACGGGCTAGGAAGAGAGAGAAATGGGAAATGACTGCTTAGTAAGTAATGGGTTTCTTTTGGGGCTGATGAAAATGTTTCGGAACAGTGGTAGTTGCAAACTTTGTGAATATACTAAAAACCACTGAAATAGGCACTTTTTTAAAGTATGCATTTTTAAAAAGTAAATCTTATGGGATGTGAATTTTATCTCGATAGAGTAAACCCAAAAATGATAACACTTTCAAAAGAAAACACAGAAGAAAACTTTAGTGAAGTTGGGCTAAGCAAAGATTTTCAGATATGGCACCAAAAGCACAATCCATAAAAGAAAAAAATTTGATAAGCTGGACCTCATCAAAATAAAAAATTATGTCTTTGAAAAATACTGATAAGAGAATGAAATGACAAACCATAAATTCTTTGTAAAACATGTATCTAATAAAGGACTTGTGTCCAGAATTTATGAAAAACTCTAAAAGCTGAACAATAAGAAAGCAAACAACTAATTTTTTAATGGACTAGAGATTTAAGCAGACACTTCAACAAAGAAAATAGACAGATGGAAAAACAAGTACATTAAAAGATGTTCAACATAATTAGTAAAGGAAATACAAATTTAAAACTATAATGCAATACCACTGCTTATCTATTGGAATGACTAAAATTAAAGACAGCCAGACAAACATTGTCAAGGATCTGGCAGAAGTGAAATTCCCGTGGGTCAACCATTTTGGAAAATGGGTTGGTGATTTTGTTAAAAGTTAAACATATTCCTACCACATTCCAAGACATTTACCTAAAAGAAAATATATCACAAGTCCATAAAAGACAAAAATAGTCAAGGTAACTTTGTTTATAATTGCCCCAAACTGGAAATAACCCTACACACCCATTATCAGCAGACTAGAGAAACAAATGGAATACCCACCCATATGATGGCGTATTACTCAGTGATAAAAAAGGATAAACTATTGGGGCCTCCCTGGTGGTGCAGTGGATTGAGCGGCACACTGTGGAGCAGACCGCAGCCACTGCAGCACGAGTTCGATTCCTGCCTCTAGCCAGGGAGGGGACCCACATGGTGCAGCAGACCTCTCCTGCTATGCCCGCTGCTCCCCTCAGCAGTGTGTTTCAGTTGATCTGCCTGCTCTGTTCCCCACTCTGTCTCTGCTCAATGCACTAACCCCGCACCTCTGGCTACACCCCAATTCTTACATGCATAAATAAATAAATCCTTTTTAAAAAAAAGATTCTGCAAGTCCACTACTTTGCTGATGTGTCATTTCACTAAGGCACAAATCTGATTCCAGCCAACCATCAGAGCCTGGCAGAGGCTGAGGCCAACTGAGGCAGTCCTTCAGACCCACCTCCAGACTTTCTTACTCCAACCCAGCTTGGTTTTAAAAAAACAAACAAAAAAAAAAATCTTATGAAGCATGGACTCTGCAAAGAAAGCTATCAGCTTGTGATGGAAACGATGAGCAAATAAAACAGTTCATGAAAAGAATGAGTCTTAACCAGAAAATAGCTTTATAAGTTACTTTAGTCTTTTATTAAGAATCCAGAAGCATCACTTTAAAATCCTAGTTGTACTTTCCAGCATTTACTAGGGAGAAGTTCTACGCTGCAGTGGAAAGGCCAGGAATTGCAAAGGGCGTCGGGTCTCACCCCTCAATAATGTCAAGAGCCCCAGTGAAAACCCATCACACTGCACTACAATTATGTGCTCAGCAACCTTTTAACTGAAAGCACAGTATCTAGTCTCGGGAGCTCTATAGATCTATTGGGTCGAGTCTCAGTTCACTTACTAGCTGGGTGACCTTGAACTTGCTAACTTACTGTGCCTCAGTTTCTTCATCTTTAAAACGGCAAGTGAAACAGTACCTGCCTCCTCAGAGAGTTAACTCAAGGGGCTGAATATGACCCTACACAGAAAGCACTTAATGAGTGTCCAACCCATCCAGGGTGCTTGACAAATGTTCATAATTAGTTTGAGAGTTTCCTCTGGGGCAGAGATGATGCTTTGGGGACCTTTTCAAGAATTTCTAGTCCTCTGGAGACTCAAACAGAGCCTGGCCATGGCATGAGCTCACAGGAGTTCAAAGGAAGAGAGAATGAGTCAGTGAGCAAATGAGTTAGGGCCCTGCCACTTTGTTCCTAAAGTAGAAACTGTTTTTATTTCTGGCATAATAGAGGTTTTTGACCTGACTTTTTGGATATCCAAACACCACTGTATCAATTTGCAACTCTTAAGACCATAGTGCAGGAGGAGCTACAAGGAGGCGGGGAGGGTCACGCTTTGCCCTGTTGCCCATCTGGCCACCAGGGTTAGACAGGGCCTAGATCAGAGCAGAGACCAAGCGAAGTAGAGTTGCCTCGTGATTCCACTAGTACCCTTAGCGCTCTAGAGTTTATTCTCAATTCAGCACCCAGAATGAGTGTTAAAGCCGACACTGAAAGGGCCTCCCTGGTGGTGCAAGGGTTTGAGCACCACACTATGAAGCATCCTCAGCCACTGCAGCACAAGTCCGATCCCCGGCCAGGGAGCGGACCCATATGGTGCAGCAGACCTCTCCTGCCTCGCCTGCTGCTCCTCTAAGCGGTGCATTTCAGTCCATCTGCCTGTTCTGTTCCCTACTCTCTCTGGTGAATCTTCTCACCCCCCTGCACCTCTAGCTTGTACCCCAGTTCTTGTATGTATAAATAAATAAAATCTTATTGAAAAAAAAACCTGGGCCTCCCTGGTGGCGCAGTGGGTTAAGCAACACATTATGACGCAAATCGCAGCCACTGCAGCACAATCCCTGCTGCTGGCCAGGGAGGGGACTCATATGGTGTGGCAGACCTCTCCTGCCTGGCCCACTGTTCCCCTCAGCAGTGTACTTCATTTGATCTGCCTGTTCTGCTCCCTGCTCTCTGGGGTTAATCCTCTCACCCCCCACACCTCTGGCCTGTACCCCAGTGCTTGTATGCATAAATAAATAAATCTTTTTTTAAAAAAACTAAATTGAATCCTGCCACTCCCTGCAGAAAACCCTTCTCCAGTGCTTCTTATCTTACTTGGAACAAAACCAAAATTCTCACAGTGACCTAGAAGGCCCTGCATGACCAAACCAGTGGTTCACTCCCATTTCATCTCCTATCTTCCCCTCTCTGCACATACCACACCAACATTCTTGGGACTCCCCCAGGAGACCCCTATGTGGAATCTCTGCATTCTCTGGTCCTTCTGCCTCCCATGCTTTTCCCCAGCAACTCATGGTTTACTCTGTCACTTCATTTCTGCTGAAATGCTACCTGGTCAGACATGCCTCTCTGTCTACCTAACCAGAACTCACAGGAGCAAAGACAGCACCTGCTTTATGCATCACTCACTCCAGCCCCAACACCTCACCCAGGGTCTGGCACGTGGTGCTCAATAAATACTGACTGACAGATGAGGTGGATAAGCCAGGAATCCACCTGTCTGCTTTCTTCGTCTCTTTCCCTTCCAGGACCAGGTCCTCCCCAAGCGTGGAATCATCCCATTAGTGGATTCTCTATGTCCAAATATGGTTCAGCAGCCCCAGCAGAATAAGGTGGATGAAAGTGTGTTCTTGGAACAAGAAGGGGCTGCAGGGCCTCCCTGGTGGCACAGCAGGTTGAGCACCATGCTAGGAAGTATCTGCAGCCACTGCAGTGTGAGTTCCATCCCCGGCCAGGGAACTAACCCACACATGGTGCAGCAGACCCCTCCTGTCTCACCCACTGCTCCTCTCAGCAGTGCAATTCAGTGGATCTGCCTGTTCTGCTCCCCGCTCTGTCTCTAGTAGATCCTCTCACCTCCCGCAACTCTGGCCTGTGCCCCAGCTCTTACATGCATCAATAAATAAACCTTAAAAAAGGAGGGGGCTGAAGATTGTTTAATAGTCTCTTGGGGAAAGTCAGGGGTCCCTGGCTGGCTTAACAAAGTGAATTTTCACTTGCCAGCGTTCTCCAGAGCAGATATAACACATAAGGTGTCCAAGAGACAGAGATATTGATTACTGTGACCCACTCAGCCACACCAGTAATGGAGGAGGACAGAGACCGCAAAGTGAGACAGGAAAACCCTAAATCATTGATGACATCTCCCTAGGGTAGGGCTCTAGAAAATGCATTTTAACAAGTGCCCTGGATGATTCTTAAGTAACGAGAATAAGATAGGTCTTCAGAAAGGCTTTGGGAGACTTGGCAAAGTATAAAACCACACATTACAGTGACAAAGGTGGGGCCTGTTATGGGAAACAGCCTGGGGTCAGGAGCTGCCATCCCATCACCTTCTGAGTGACCCTTGGACTGCCGCGGAGGCTGATTGCAACGGGGCATGAACCTGCAGACCCCAGAGGTTGGGAGCTGGTCACTGTTGCTCTCACGGCCTGTTTTCTGCGTGCTTCCAACCTCCCTGCAGTGCTCCATGGCAAAGTGCCCTTCTGAAGTAAGAAAATCTTCAGCCCATAGATTTCATCTACCCAACGCTCCACTAGACCAAGGAACGTACTTTTGGCCTTGACTACCCACTAATCACTAATAATAAATCCCCATTATTTTTAGACGTCATTCTCTCCAAGCCCTCACATGGGTTTCAGGACAGAAGCTTGAGGAAGTCGGGCAGATCCAGAGTTCTGACAGGCGGCAGAAGTCAAGCTCCCAGCCTGGCATACAGAGCACAAGACCTAGCGGCCCGGGGAAGAGCCGCCCCGCTCCCCATCGGAGGGAGGCAGCAGCTGCAGCGTCCGCCCTCCCGTGCGCTCCAGCAGGGGACCGTCAGCGACTCCACAGCCCCACCTGCTGGCGGCCGCGCCGCACTGCGCCTGCCCACCCACCGCGGCGCGCCCTCCAGTGCCCCACGACCTGGCGCTGCCCCGGGGGGCCCCCAGTAGAGACTGAGGATGGGAGAGGAAACACCTGTACCTATTTCTCTATGTCAGTGTAAATCTTAATCTGTAATAATGGGTAAACTCTTCGCTCTCAGTTTCTTCCAAACTGAGCCAAGGAAGAGTCAGCCCGCCTTTCCCTGCCCGGGGTTAAACGGGATGGATCACAGACACCCACTCTGCCAGATGGAAAGCATCTGAGCTTTGGAAAGAAATTGTTACAAATTTCAGAGCGAGTGGCAACATTCCCAGTAAACAAATGGAGAAACTAAGCGGGGAGACTGACTAAGCGGGGAGACTCGCTAAGCCCGGGAGACTGAAGGTGAGCACCCACAGGGAACATTCATTTTACTTATTCGGCTTCTCACCCAGATATCCGAAGGCATCAGCACAAGGCCCGAGACTGTTAAAAGTGGTTAAAAACTCAGTGGGTGCGCTTCAAGTCCTCTGCTGGGCCACTCATTTCCTTTCTCCCGCCCGCCTCCCCTCAGCCCCCTCTGGAAACTGTTTCTACCTCCACAGCTGCTCTGAGCGCTTCCACTGCATCCTCCTCCTCGTGCGAGCTAACACCTGGCCTCTCCTCAAGGACGCTGTTCCCTTGCATCTCTCTGACGTCAGGGCGGCTGATCCTGCCACGTGAGGTCCATTATCGGCCAAGAAGGGCACACTCAGGTCAGCGGCCCCCAGCTCCCCCCCTACACTCTCCCGCTGTTGCTGTGTGCCCTCAGCTGAATGCCTCCTCAAGCTGAAAGGGTCATTGTCTCAAGCTCTTCTGGCTGCTGCCATTGACCTTGGCCCCCCAGATGAGGGCTCTCCCCACTTACCACCACACATTAACTCCCACCATCGAGTCCAAAGAGATTGCCCAGGCCGAGCTGCCTGACACCCTGACCTATGCCTACCTGGGTCCTGAACAACCTTGCCCTCCACTTTCCGCCACGCTGTTCAAGGGCACCACTGAGCGGTGGCTAATGTGGTTCTGCCTCTTAAAAATTAAACCTCAACATGGCGCTGATGTCCGGCTTGGCCCACGGTCCTTCCGATTTATCGCTGTCCCTCCCACGTCACTGCTCCTTGACCTCACTGAGTTGCTGCACTTTTCACTTACTGACTCACAGTTTCTCTTCCCTCCCCCCAACCCTGAACCTCAGTCCTACAAAAGCCAAGTGAGACCTCTGCTCAAAGACCTCCGCTCAACGGTTGGCTACTTCTCAGCAGCTTCCTCAGTACCTCTGCCCCTTCCCTCTCAGGGATCTGGGCAGTCCCGGCGCTGGTTCTGACTGCCTGCCATGCTCTTATCCCGCAATCTGGTCCTGCTGGGGAAAGCTCTATTTCCGGCACTATCAGGCCTTTTGCAAGGTTCATCAAAAGCTATTAAAATGTTTCACTTTCCCTAAGCCCTCAAAAGATCACCTGGCTTCCTACCTCACAGAAGAAATCAAAGCCAAGAAACCCCTCAACCTTTCAAATCCTCACCCGCCCTTCTCTTATAAACACAAATTATGCTCCAGGCCCACCAGTCCTCTCCCTGTTCAGACTCCGTCTTTCCATCTGGGCCTGACCTCTGTCTTCCATCTCCTGCCCATCTCTGAAATGTCTAGTTCCTTCGGTTTTTCATGGACCAGTCAGTGCCCACTCTGAAATCACAACCCATTTGGAACTTGAACAGTGACATAATATAAGGAGTTACTAATGCTAATAGGCGGTTACCTTCAAAATGGAGAAAAAGAACTCAATGGCATGCCCTAGCTGAAGATCAGCATCTCCTCTTGGGCTGAGACGGCACACCCAAGGGAGAAGCATCTAGAAGAGGCCCTGCCCCTGGGCTGATGACTAATCCTTGCTGGAAAGGATATGACCTTGACCTGCTGGATAACAGGAGTTCATGGAGAAGCTTTGCCAACAAAGTAGTGGGAAACCACCCTCTGGGGTAGGGTACTTGAGGAAGTCTTCCACACAGAGGGTCTGGGCTGCAGGCCACTTGCTGAGGCCACAGCCCAGGAAGGCATCAGGGGTGCCCGAGGAAGGACATCATTTAGGAGGTAAGCTTGTGGAAACACCTGGAAGGATGATGCACTAGAAGCCATCCTTGGGGTGGGGGCACAGGCTTAAAGACATGCACTATCAGTGCTCACCAGCCACCACAGCGCAAGTTCGATCCCCGGCCAGGGAGCGGACCCACCTGGCGCAGCAGACCTCTCCTGCCTCACCCGCTGCTCTCACTCCCCACACCTCTGGCCTACAACCCAGTTCTGGTTATGTATAAATAAGTAAATCTTTTTAAAAAAGAAAAAACAAAGCTGCATCAGAACTACCTGCTCACTGCTTTGATGGTAACACCTGTCTCTGAACTGTACCCTCAAAATGGGAGCATTGGGTATGTAAATTTCAACAGGGTGATTTTTTTAAAAGAAAATCTAGTGAAATTTATCCCTCTCTCCTGATTCTCTGCCTCCACCTCTGGGCAGTCTTTCTTCTCCTCTTTATGAGCACTTCACTTTGTTCAACCTTTGAAACACAGGGATTCCCTGATGCTCTTCTCCCTCTTGTAACCATAATTATTTCACTCACTGTTAATGGTATAACTACCACCAAACTGAGAATCATTCTCAGATCTCTATTCCTTGCACAGATTCTCCCTCTAGAGCTCTACACAGGTATATTCAAATGCTTAATGAAAAGACCTGGATCTCAAGTTCAGCATGTCCAAGAGTGAGATCAGTTACTACACATAACCTCCTCTGCCTTTCTACACTATCCTTCCTAGAAGTTGATACAATGAGCCCAACAATGTACGTTTGTTGAATGAATGAGAGATGGAATCCTTAACAGCCAATAGTGTCCATTCTCCCCACTCTCCAGCATTCATGAGGTAGATGACCAACATGTTCTATGGACGTTGCACCTTGGATGTGTCACTGAGCAAATTCTCACCCCGTCACATTCCTGCCCAGCACTGATGCCTCTTTAGCGTGTTATCACTTATTCCTTGAACTCCTCTTTCCTCACCTAGGAAGCAGGAAGACTGATATCTGTATTCTAAGGTCGCTTTGAGTATGAAATGTCGCATGAGGCTACCAAGTGTTTAGTAGACGTAAGAGTCCCTACATGCAGGCTCATTCTCTTAGCCCTCCCCTCTCCCAGCTCTCCCCTCTACTCCCATTTGGCATTTTCTCAGACTGGCAGTTTTCAGTTTAGATAAAATAAGATGCTCTCTCCTCCCGCTCCCCTTGGGCACTGGACACCACCCAAACTTCTAGCCATTGGTATTCGAGGCAGACGCAGCCAGCTGCCCAGGCGCCACTATCTGATGGTGCCTCTGTCTGGGAACCAGAAAAAAGAAAACCATCCTCCAAAAGTATATTTTCCCCTCCCCAGGTAAGCAGGAGAAATAATGGAATTCAAATTGGAATGACCATG
This sequence comes from Galemys pyrenaicus, assembly GCA_019455555.1. Lineage (NCBI taxonomy): Eukaryota > Metazoa > Chordata > Mammalia > Eulipotyphla > Talpidae > Galemys > Galemys pyrenaicus. The sequence goes on along the minus strand of JAGFMF010011645.1, from coordinate 6,056,701 downwards.
AGATAAAACTCCTGCCCACCAGGTGTTTATCCCAGTTCATGGGGAAAAAAAAAAGCAAAACTATTTTAAGGTAATGAAAAAACACTCCCTGTTGGGGAAGCAAATGGAACCACGTGTTTCTGAGACAGTTTGAGAGAAAACAGCAAGTGCATGCCAAGTAGAGCCAGCACGGGCTGCTGGCTCACATACTCCCCATCGACCAGGCTCCTGGGAGCGCAGGCCACTGGGATCTTGTCACCCACAGGAAGACCCCCCTCTTTCCCTACACCCCTTTTTCTTAAAAGCTGCCTGTCAACTCTGCCCCGAGGATGCCAGCTCCCCAGATCTCCCCTTCCCTGTTGCCCCTAAGATAAGCACATGGGGTTCAGTTAGGAGACTTCACTGCTAGTCATTAGAGGGACATGCTTGGGGAGCCCCAGAGCAGCAAAGAGGAAGCCGGTCCTTATTCATCCGATGAGCCACAACAAGCAGGGTGAACAAACGCCCCTGTTTGCCCAGGACAGTCCCGGTTGTAATGGCTCTTGCTGTAGTTACTGGTAGTGTTCTTTTCATTCCCCAAATTATCTGTGCTTGCTCAGAAAGCAGAGTAAGTTCTTATTTTTTACATGGCAGGCAGGCATATTAACACTCACTTCTTTAATCTTCAAAACAGTCCTATGAGATAAGAGACATTTTTAAAATAACAGAACCCAGGCACAGAGAGGTTAACTACTTGGTCCAAGGAGACACAGAGAGCCAGCTTCTGAGCCAGGGTTTGAAATGAGGCAGTCTGGCTTTACCATCCTTGCTCTTTTATTTTTTTAAGATTAATTTATTGATGCATACCAGAACTGGGGTACAGGCCAGAGGTGTGGGGGGAGTGAGAAGATGCACCAGAAACAGAGTGGGGAGCAGAACAGGCAGATGTCCTGAAACACACTGCTGAGGGGAGCAGCGGGCGAGGCAGGAGGGGTCTGCTGCGCCATGTGGGTTCCTTCCCTGGCTGGGGATCGAACTCGTGCTGCAGTGGCTGTGGTGCTTAACCCAGTGCACCACTGGAGAGGCCCTACTGTCCTTGCTTCTAATCACTATGGCCCGTGGCTATGACACGCTTTAGGAAGTCACTCGTCTGCTGGATGGCCATTGCTCCAGCCACAGCCTATGACAATCATCGTGAACCAGCAGAGCCTCCCCCCTCAAGGAACTTTTATTCTGGCAGGAACAAATACAAGTAAAAGGACAGGGCATACGGGTGTGTTGAGAACAAATAGGGTGGGGAAGGGAGCATCCATTCTATGATCTCTTAAGAGGTCATAGAAAATTCCCTGGAGGGAGTGATCTCTGAGGACAGTCCTAAAGAAAGAGTAATCGCCTGGGCTAGAAGACCCAAGAAAGGCAGTTCAGACAGAACATCAAAAGGAGCAGAGGGGCCTTGCTCTGGTGTGAGGGGTTAAGACGCAGCCCTGTGAAGCATCCACAGCCACTGCAGCACAAGTTCGATCCCCGGCCAGGGAGGGACCCACGTGGCGCAGCAGACCCCTCCTGTCTTGCCCCACTGCTGCCCTCGGCAGTGTGTTTCAGTCCATCTGCCTGTTCTGCTCCCCGCTCTGTCTCTGGTGAGTCCTCCCACCACCCCACCCCCACACCTCTGGCCTGGACTCCAGCTCTTGTGTGCATCAATAACTAAATCTTAAAAAGAAAAATCACTGCGGTCGTGTTGCAAAAAGGGACTGAAGCGGGAAGAGCTGGAACAGACACATGAAACCAGGAGACGACTGCCAAGACCCACCCCGGGAGGAAGATGGTTTGCAGTGAGTTGGTGCCTGGAAATGTAGAGACGGGGCCTACTGAGAGGGAAGATGGACACGACTCGGCACTGGCAGGATGCGCTGGGTGGGGGAGAGCAGCACCAAGGGCCATGAGCATGTCTTAGCAGAGTCTGGAGCTCCAGAAAGAGGTGTGGACAAGAAATGGAGACTTACTTTGAAGTCCTCCACGAGGAGATGGTGACAAAGCTATCGGATTAGGTGGTGTGTGTAGAGAGGGAAGAGAAAATGGGCAAAGAAGAAAGGAGAGGCAGGAGGCCCACCAAGAGAGCATGGTGTCATCTTAGCCACCAAGAGAAGAAGCAGGACAAGGAAAACAGCGAGCACAAGTTAGGGTGCAGGCCGAGGGTCAACAAGATGGACATTGGAACTCTAAAGACAGCAGTTTCGTAGCACAGGCAGGAGGGGGCGCCAGAGGGATGCAGAGAGCATGGGAGGGGAGGATGGGGAGCCGAGATTGGTCACAGGAAGTTTGGCTCTAAAGGAGGGAGGCAAGGATGCGGAAGATCTGCTCCTAGAACAACACCCAGCACGCAGCTTACTGGCTCTGTGCCCTCCCTCCTACGCCCCTCACACCAGCCCTACCCATAAATGCTAAAGAAGCGTGGACACCAATGATAGAACAGTTAAAAATCTTACTGAGTCATATTGTCATTTTCGGTTTATTTTTTTAAAGATTGATTTATTTGGGCCTCCCTGGTGGCGCAGTGGGTTAAGCAACGCACTATGAAGCAAAACAGAGCCACTGCAGCACGAGTTCATGTAGCACGCTGGCCAGGGGGGAGCCCACATGGCGCAGCAGACCTCTCCTGCCTCGCCTGCTGCTACCCTCAGCAGTGTGTTTCAGTCCGTCTGCCTGTTCTGCTCCCTGCTCTGTCTCTGTGAATCCTCTCACCCCCCCCATACCTCTAGCCTGTACCCCAGCTCTTGTGTGCATAAATAAATAAATCTTTGGAAAAAAATTGATTTATTTATGCATAGAAGAACTGGGGTGTGGGCCTGAGGTGCTAGGTACCCAGTCCAGCCAGTCGTGGGTTTTATTTCCAACAAGGCATCATTCAGTAGATGCAGCCACAGGGCAAATTAGTGTCCTTCACCATCAGCATCCACCCAGGATACCCTCCGCCTCAGGGGATTATCTCTATTCCTAGAAATCACCTAAATGGGTCTTTTTTGGACATTTCTCTCATCCAAGGTCATTCATTTGAGAAGCACCAGGTCCCAGGTACTGTTCTAGGCATAGAGATTTAAAGGTGAGTAAATCCCGGTCCTGGGGGATCTTTATATTTCTTTTTTGCTTCTAAGGCAGCTCCATGGGAATGACACTAGCGCTCCCCACTCGTATCCCCCTGCCCTAGAAGGCTGTATCTCCCACCAGAGCCCAGGGTAGTCATCACACGTAGAGACTGGGAGAAGAGATTTATAGAGCACCGTCCATATGTTACCGGGTTGCAGCCGGCAGGAGGAGTGGTCTCTGGCTCCCCTGCAAGTTAGTGTGGCAGTCCTTCCTCAGAGACCTTTTATGTAGCAGTGTGCTGCCTGGATCGTGGAATGGACCAATCGGGTGTGAGCCTTGGGTTGATTGGCACCAGGACTCCGCCTAGTACAAGTCAGTGATAGTGAGTCCGCTACACTTCCTGAATTCTGGAACAGGCCAAAATGGACCAATCAGGTGCAGGCAAAATGGACCAATCAGACTGTGGGGGGGGCACCTGAAGTGAATATAAGGCCAGGTCGAAGCCAGTTAGAGGGGCAGTTCACTGAGAGTGGCAGTTTTTTTGGAGAGGAGCAGTTCCCTTGGAGAGCAGTTCGTTGGAAGCAGCAGCAGAGGAAGAAGAGCTCCAGCAGAGGAGGAGGAGAAGACAGTTCCGGCCTTGGAAGGAAGGAGGGAAGCCTTCAGCCGCCGCCCTCCGAGGAGAGAGAGAGACTGGGACTCGGTCCTGGCTGTGACACTGACTGCAAGGAGCACCAAAGGCCCTGAGCCTGGTGTCCCAAAGAACTGTCTGTTGGTGACATAAACCAACAACTCACAAGAGCTGTAACACTCGGTGTCCACTGGAACACCGCCTCTGCAGGCCTGCAGTGGTCATTGCTCCTGGACAGTGCTGCCTAGAACTGGTGACCAGTGACTGCCAACGCTGATGCTGTCTGGATGAAGCAACCAGCCTCTTGTGGATACGTAAGCTCCCTCATTTCCCCCAGTTTGTAAATAAACCCCATGACTGTTGTTCCTGTAGCCTGAAGTCCCTTGCAATTGTGCACGGGGGTGAGAACCCGCAGACAGTGACCTGTATCAGGCATTGTCCTCTGAAAGACTATAGCCCCTGTTGCTATAGCCCTTGATTCTGGTTTGTGGCCTTTAGGCCTTTGGGGGCTTTTTGGGGGCCTCTGACCCCTGTCTTGGTCAGAGCGTCCTCCTCCCCTGTCTGTGCCCCCTGTTTCACATACAGAGCTGCCCTAACCTTCCTTTAATAACCACTTATCGAGTGCCTGCTGTGTGCCAGGCACTATGTTAAGGTGTCCCCACACTGCGCCTCCCTGGTAGCACAAGGGGTTAAGCAGTGCACTATGAAGCAAACCAGAGTTCGATCCCTGCTGCCAGCCCGGGAGGGGACCCACATGGTGCAACAGACCTCCCCTGCCTCGCCCCCTGCTCCCCTTAGTAGTGTGCTTCAGTCTATCTGCCTGTTGTATTCCCTACTCAGTCTCTGGTGAATCCTTTCGCCTCACCACCACCACTCTCCCCTCCCCACAACCCCACCCCACCCCCATGCCCACTGCCACCCCACACCTCTGGCCTGCACCCCAGTTCTTGTGTGCATAAATATTTAAAAAGTAAAAAAAAAAAGGCGTCCCCACACTCAATCTACGTATCTAGACAGACAGATGACCTAGATCCAGCCAAGCAAAGCAACATGTCCCTCTGACCAGGTTTGGGGATGAACACCTGGTCCAGAAACAGCCAAGGAGACAGTACAATTTTGTGCAGACTTCTGGAAAAGAGGCAGGTGCCTGCTTTATAGCCCATGGTGGGAAGTGAGGCTGGAGCAACTGTGTGTTGCCAATTGAAGAAAGCATGTCTCAAAACAGAAGCACACAAAAGTTGAGAGAACCTTGGTTGGTCCTGGTAACATTTTCGAGAAGCCAGATCAGGCTTCATCTGAAATTATCCTTGTCCAGGACCTTTTCATTGTGTGACCCAATAAAAACCCCTCTGTTTTGGCCAGCTTGGAGGGAGTTTTCTGTCCTTTACATCTGGGGAAGGCCTGGCTATGAAGTAAGATTGTGGTTTGAGTTATTTATTTGCAAAGTGTGGCTCCAGAGAGCAGAAGTTGGGGAGTGGATTTTCCCCCCAAGACTGCAGGGGGCCTGAGGTCGGCTGTGTGCTATTTCCATGGTAACAATAATCAGCATTTGCAACTGTGTTAATAAAAGGAGGGCAAGGGGAAGGCCAGGTGGCCAATGAAAAAGGGATGGGAAATGTACAAATTCCTCCCAAGGAAGCAGGAAGTCAAGTTGCCTTGCCACTTTGCTCAGAGCAGGTGAACTCTGCAGGGGTCCTGCAGGCCTATGAAGCAGGAGATGAGGACACAGAAGCTTCCAGCACCAGCCTACTCCAAAGGACCACGGACCAGGAAATCACCTGTGAATGACGGAACAGCCATGAACAGCCATGTAGGGGTCATTACTCTCCCTACAAATATTTCTCCCTTTCTGGGCAACAAGGACCCATTCAACCAACTGTGTGGTGCTTCAGCTGAAATAACAGACTGGGAGAAAAGTATAAGTGACTTTGATCAAATTGAAACCATAGGGCAGCCCAACTGAGCCCAAGCTCGCCTTTGGCCCCAGCACAGAAATTGTATTCTGCTTAATGTCAGGTCCTTGTCTGGGGAAGAAGAAGGAATAAAGGGACAAAAGAAAGTGAACCAGCCCTATGCCTAGGCCCAGAGCTATGTCTGAATATAACCAGCAGCAATACAAAAGAGGTCAAACCCAGACTTGGGGAATAAAAGGCATCTGGGGCTGAGAAGAGGTGGAGAGACAGAAAGAGAAAGGGCTAGAATAAAGGAGAAGAGGACTTTTTTGGGCCTCCCTGGTGGCACAAGGGGTTAAGCACCATACTATGAAGCATCCACAGTTGTTGCAGCATGAGTTCAATCCCCGGCCAGGGAACTGACTCACATAGCACTGCAGACCTCTCCTGCCTCCCTGCTGCTCCCCTCAGCAGTGTATTTCAGTCGATCTGCCTGTTCTGCTCCCCAACATGTCTCTGGTGAATCCTCTCAACCCCCCATACCTCTGAACTGTACCCCAGTTCTTGAATGCATAAATCTTTTTTTAAAAAGTTGACTTTTAATGAGCTAAGTCAACTCAAAATAAAAAACAAACAGTAGCCAATAGATCTCTTTTCCCACTATCCTAATTTACATTTGAAAATAACAGATTATCAATCTACTTACAGCTTGTCATCTGATGCATTTTTCATTAGCAATTTAATAATTTCAAAGATTTTAATGAAAAAAATTCTTTTTCTCCAAAAGAGAACTCCAAAGAGACAATAAAGCATTCTTTCCAGGCACCTATGAGTAATCTGTATGGGGGTGCTGGGAGGGCTGAAGTTAAAAATAACCCAAGTTCTTGGGCACTTTGCTGGATGATTTGGTAACTGATTTTTCTCACCTACTTCCAGGAATTTTCTTTCTGGACTAGCCAACACTGCAGCTAGCCCACACCTTCTGTAAACTTCGTGCTTCCCCAGCCCGACCCACCAGCCTCAGGGAAGCATGTAGGGCCACATAGACTGAACCAGAACTCCGGGGCCCCTGGGGGCTCCCCTCCAGGCCCCTAACAGCCACTCTGAGGTGCAGTCCCAGGTGCTGCCCCCATTTCACACTTCCCTGAGCAAACTGTCCCAGGAGGCCCTTGGAGCCCGGCCTTCTCATTGCTGTCCCAGCTCGGGTCTCAGGGCAGCTTCCAGTTCCCGCCTCCTCTGAAAGGCCCCCAGACAGGCCCAGTCATGGAAAGAACCCTGAGTCACAGAGGCTGACTCAGGCCTCAGCCCCCAGCAGCTCATGAGGTAATGGGGGCTGGAAACCGCAGCCGGTAGGTAGCCAGGAGGCTCTAGTGCTTCCTCTGTTCTCAGTCAGGCTGCGCAATCACCCTCCCTCATCCTCTGTCTCAGTTACCTCATCTGTAAAATGAAGGCGACAGTGACTACTTTCAAATTGTGCTGTAAGGATTTAATCTGCCTGATGGGAAGGAGGCAATAAATAACTGGTGTTTTTTATGATTGTTACTGTTATTACATGGCCTTTGATGAGATACTTAACTCCTCTGAACTTGCATTTGTATTTGTAAAACTAAGAATAATTACCACAGGAGGCCTCCCTGGTGGCGGAGGGGTTAAAGTCTCAGTACTATCAAGCTATCACCAGCCACTGCAGCACGAGTGCAGCAGACCTCTCATGTCTCGCCCGCTGCTCCCATCAGCAGTGTATTTCACTCAGTCTGCCTGCTCCCCACTCTGTCGCTGGTGAATCCTTCTACGGCTTTCCGCCCCCCAACACCTCTGGCCCATACCCTGATTCTTGTATGCATAAATAAATAAAAATAATTTCTTTAAGGTTTCTTTATGCATACAGAAACTGGGATCTAAGCAAGAGGTGTGAGGGGGAGAGGATTCACCAGGGACAGAGTAGGGAACAACGGGCAGAGCTACTGAAATACATTGCTGAGGGGAGCAACTGGCAAGATAGTGTTACTGAGGTGCTCCTCTCCCTGCTCAGTAACAATAGGAGAGGTCTGCTGCGCACTATGTGGGTCAGTTCCCCCACCAGGGATCGAACCCTAGATGCACTGGCTGGTGACAGCTTCAGGGTGCAAAGACTTTAAACCCTATGCCAACAGGGAGATCCAAATGAAAATAAATCTTAAAAGAAGAAGAAGAATTACCTCCGGATGGTTACAAGGGTTACAGATGTAAAGGGTGCTGAGTCACCTTTGTAGAACGCCTGGGATCGCACATGCAATACACGTAAAGGGCGTCACAGCGCCTGATTTACAGCAGTTCTCAGTCTTACTTTTCTTCCCCTTTCCTTCCCAGACTTCCTCACATACAATCCAGAATAAGAGTTTCCTGGCTCCTTATAGGCCAATAGACTCCAACACTTAGCTAAAAACCAGAAGAATCTGTCCCTGAAGGTGGTTTTTGGAACTGCTGGTCCTTGGATTCCCTTCCCAGCTGTGCTCTCAGCCCACACCCCTAAAAAAGGACGGGGAAGGCTGGAGGGAAGCTATGGCTGCAGGACGCATCGCTCGGCGCTAGGGGGAGCAAGAAGCTCGGGAACACAGTCAGGACCGCACCCAGAATCGCTCCACTCCCTGGGTGCCCCAGCCACCCAGAGGGAGCAGATCCAAGCGGGGACTCTTCAGAAAGGCCGTTGTGGGAACAAATGATGGGGACAAAGGCTGGGAGTGGTGGAGAGCACCCCCTCCTCCCTGCCCCCCAGCTTGGTTCAGTGCCACTGAGGCCAGAGCTGCCTGACTGGATACCCTGGTGGAGGAGAGGGTGGGAGCGTGCAGGACCCGGGAAAGACAGGACCAGGGTCTCCCGCCCAATCCATCTTCTACTTCTAGCTGGCCCAGCATCTCAGCAGGAGCCCAGCGTCCCAGCTAGAGAAATCTGTGCGGAGTCCCAGATGTTCAGTCCCCGTGTCTAGCAGAGTGCTGGGATCCAGGGGGAGTTAAGAGCTGGAGTAAAATCTCCCAGGTCGTTTATAATACTCCCTCATAGAGCTTACGAATCCTTTTATGTTCATCATCTCACCTGGCTTCTTCGCAACCACCTGGTGTTGTAAGCAGCTACTAGCCCGTTTTGCAAGTGAGGAAACTGAGGTGTCTTTAGCACTTGTCTTCCCACTCTTGACATTGCCACCCCATCCCTCCTCCTACTTTCCCTTGTTTTGCAGTCTGCCCAGGCCACATACATACATAACCCCAGGAAGACTGCCGCTCAGCTCCCAGTATTCCATATCAAATTTGAAAATAGTTGCTTTCTAGTTCATCTAAAGGGAGAAAGATGACGGAGTATATCAGTCATGAAGGTGCACTTTGGAAACAGACCTGAGTAAATATCCTATGGGCATAACTTACAAATGCCATGTGGTCATCATCGTGCCCCAGTTTCCTCATCTGTAAGCAGGAATGGTCATGACTAACTCAAGGGGTTCTTCCAAAGGTTAAATGAGATGTACAGCTGGGCAGTTACATAATAACCTTGCACATAGTAAAGGCTTGAGATATGCATCTTGGGCCTCCCTGGTGGCACAGTGGGTTGAGCGTGGCACTGAGAAGTGGGAGTTCTATCCCTGGCCAGGGAGGGGACCCACATGGTGCAGCAGACCGCTCCTGCCTCGCCTGCTGCTCCCCTCAGCAGCGTACTTCAGTTGATCTTCCTGTTCTGCTCCACACTCTGTCTCTGGTGAATCCTCTCACTTCCTGTGACTCTGGCCTGTACCCCAGCTCTTGTGTGCATAAATAAATAAATCTTAAAAAAAGAAATATGCATCTTGTACATATAATTATCATGACCATAGCAGGGAAGTGCTCTTTGGGAATTAGTTCATTACTTTTTTGCAATTTGCCAATGAAGTTATGGGGGGTTAAATGAGAATGTTGTTTTGCCTAATAGGTTTGCACACTCTTCCCCCCAAAAATTCATATCCACCTGACATCTCAAAACATGAACTTGTTCAGAAAGAGGGTCTTTCAAATGAAATGAGTTAAGATAAGGTCACACTAGATTGGGGTAAATTCTAAATTCAACGTGATGGTTGTCCTTCTAAGAAGCGAGGACATATAAAGACACCAAGACATAGAGACAGGTCTATGTGTGAAGACAGCAGAGATGGGTTGATGAGGCCAAAGACACCAAGGCTTGCTGGGAAATCCCAGAAGCTCAGAGGCTGGACTGAACCTTCCCTTCCAGCCCCTAGAAGGAACCAAACTTGTCAACACTTTGGTTGCAGATTCCCACCCTGCAATCCCCCAGGGAAAATAAATTTCTATTGTTTTAAGTCCCCCCCAACCCATGTTGTCATCTGTTACAATAGCCCTACAAAACTAATACAGGGTGTGATACAGGGAGAACACAGCATTTTTTAGTCCTTATTGTTGCCTTTCCCAATCTGCAAATAAATATTTCTGGAACATTTAGGAAGTCTTCCTACTTGCAAATAAAATTGACACAATTCATATTTAGCACTTCTTACAAAGCTGTTGCCTGACCCAATGTAGGCATTTAGTAAAATACTTATTGGCAAGTTGATAAAATAATATATAAAGATGGTATGGTAAGTTATACAAATTTAAGAAATTATTATGAGACTATCAGCCCACTCTCTACCTCTCTGGATTCCTTTATACCATGCTCTAAAATTATTTATTGGAGAATCACATTTTATATATTGAAGAATCACAAAATTCCAGAGCTTTCTCTTGGCAGTGGCTACACTCTGGTCTCCCGGGTTCAGAAGCCCAGCCTGTTCACTTCCTCCGGGGATGATGAATTAAAAGGAAAGCAATCTGAATACCCTCAGGACTCTGAATACTCCAGCAGGATGATCTCATTCTTGCCGGCCCTTCCACACTCAGGAAAAAGCGGGAAGAAACCCAGGGAGCCAGGGGGCTGTGGGTCTCTGTAAGGGAAGTGGGCAGCAGAGCACAGCTCATACCTGGTGGGGGGGAGGGGATTGAGGGCGCAGTAGAATGAGTGATGGGGGTAACAGCTACAAAGGGAAGCAGGAAGGGGAGGGAGGAGCTGAATCACTAGGACAACTTGGAGTGACTCAGAAGTGGCAGAAAATAGCCTGCTCTCCCACATCTGCCTCATTGTCAGGCTATGAAGGAGGCGCTTCCTCATTGCACACCCATAGGCTGGGCAAAGGGAGGAGGAGGAAATGGGATTTTTCAAATCCATGGGCCCATTCAAGCACCTAACTCTTGGCGTTTTTAACCATTTTGGGTATCTTCTTTCAGGTCAGCGGCTATTGAGCACCTATTCCATGCCTGGCCCCTCCTCTTGCTCTGCAGATGGCTAGTCTGCTCATCACAGGGAAAGATGTCTTTCTGGAATCCCATATTTTCTTTTGTTGTTGTTGTTTTTTAAAGATTTATTGTTTTATTTATGCATACAAGCACTGGGGTACAGGCCAGAGGTGTGGGGAGGTGAGAGAATCCACCAGACAGAGCAGGGGACAGAACAGGCAGATCTACTGAAACACACTGCTGAGGGGAGCAGTGGGCCAGGCAGGAGAGGTCTGCCTGCATCATGTGGGTCACCTCCCCAGCCGGCAGCAGGGATGGAGCTCGTGCTACAGTGGCTGCGGTGGCTGTGGTTTGCCACCAGGGAGGGCCCCTGGAATCCCGTATTTTCTACTTGGCTACTTCAGAAGCACTCTCAGGCTGCTGCTGACCGAACACCTAGCAGTCCTGTCCTGTGTTGGTGGCTGACACTCTACAGTGGGGTTGGGGGGAGGCTTGCAGCTTATTTCTAGCTGGATTGCTGGTTTTGCAGGCTTCTAGGCACACTCTCTGGGCCAGCCCTCTTGCAAGAATCAGGTGCGTGTGGGGAGGACATGGGGTAGCTTTGGAGTCCATGACTGTTGGGAGCTCTTTCTTTACCATTTGCTAGTTCCAGACCTCACTCGATTTCTCTGAATTTCTAACTTCTCACCTATAAAGTGGACGCAATGACGTCTAGCAGGTTAGTGTAGATGTACCATGCAGTGGTGAAGATTAACTAAGATATCATTATATAAAAGTGTAAGAGTGGCCCCCAGGAAAAGGGGAGATTCTAGGTTCCCTGCCCCACCTAAGAAAGGATGGAGCTGAGCAGGGAAAAGAAGCTGGAGAAGAGACTGAAGGAGGAAGGAAGCAGTTTGGAGAGCCAGGGGGAGACCCAGAAGAAGCATGTGGAACAGAGACACGTGAAAAAGGTGCGCTTGTTTCTTGGGCCCGGACTGGTTGAAACAGATGTAGGTGAGAGACCCAAACAGATGTAGGTGAGAGACCCGTGGAGTGGTTAACAATGGCAGCTTTTATCTTTACTTTGATTTTGCTTTTTTCTTCCCAGAGTTGCCTGGCTGTTTCTGACCCTTTTTTATGGATCTCCACTGGAAGGTCCTTAGACTTGAGGCAGGTTTTGGGGCCTGGTTTTGGGCCAACCCTATTTGGCTTGTCATTTACCCACTAGGGATGGCTAACTCGGGGTGCATAATTTGGCAACTATATTCTTTTTCTTTTCTGTATTGCACACTAATTATATTAAAGCTCCTTTCCAATAAAGGTTTTATGTTTTGTCTTGATGTGGCAGATGGCAGAACCTACTTAGAGCAGGCAGGTTTGGGAGTTCTGGGTGCCCCTCTCCCTGTAACAAAAGTGCCTACCTAGCACAGTGACATCATGAGCAATACTGCTTTTCTTCCTTCGAACCTCCTATAATTGCAAACTGACCTCATCCCACCACCAGATTGTACAAGACCTGAGGGCAGGAATCTATCTGCCCAGAGGACTGTTTGTCTTGGTGAGAACTAGGACCCAGATATCATCTAATAATCATTGCTAAAATTAGGAATAATGTATTTAAAGTTTGTAATACATCATCTATGCACTATAGTTGTATTATATTTTAAGTGTGTATATTATTTTATTTTAAATGTGGATATTATTATTTTTAACCAGTGGAATCAACCTGTGAGCTGGAGTAGTTTACTGAAATGGAGTCCAGAATATTTGACCTCAGGAGGAATGCAAGTAGGGAGGTATCCTCTCCCTTCCTTGGGTTATTTGGTTCTGGAATGGCTTGCTTACAGCAGCAAGGTTCACATTCCTGTGTTCACTAGCAAGGACAAACGTTTCTTGCACCCTCTACATTGTCCTTTGTTCCAGCTTCACTGCAAACGCTATTGTCCCACACTATAATGTGGCCAAGGACACTCACACACAAAAGCCCCCTCATCTCAGTAAGGGTAACTAACGTGTAAAAATCTTGACACACAAATTTGCAATTATTCACATTTGTCAGGAAGGCAGGTCGTCTGGGTACTGCTCTTCCGGGTGCCACCGGTGTCCCCGGGGCTCCAGCCGGTACTCGCTTCCAAATGCAACGTGACGAGAGAAGGGTGGTCTGCAGGTTTCAGCTCTGCGCCCATGTTTCTTTCGGGCGCCACACCCACACGCGCGCGCCCAAGAAAAAGAACAGGGAAGCCACGTTACCTGGCTTTCAACTACGGATTCTAAACTAAACGCCAATTTATTTACTCATTGAGTAACACCGAGGATGCTATGAGATGTTAATGTGCCCAATCAATTAGGGCACATTCCCGAAGCCCGCTGTGCCTGCGCCCCCGAACCACGAACCACGACTGTAAAGCGCAAAGCAACCGCCACACTCCAGCCCAGAAACCGCACAGGAGGAGGAAAGTAACAGAAGCCGCGCGGGAGGGGCGCGAGCCCATCCCCGAGCCGGAGGAGGGAGCTTCCTAGAGGAAGTGACGCGGGATCAATCCCAGCTTGGCTCTCCCCAAACAAAAGGGATCTTGGGGCCCCAGGAGGAGCCTAAATGACATTGGAGAAGCCCCACCTCCTGCCGGCGCCGATTGGTGCGGGCGCCGCAGAGGCGCGATGGCGATTGGCCCTGGACAATGCCAGTGCCCCCGCCTGGCGTGGGGGGCGGGGCCTCGCGGGGCTGTGGATGCGAGCGGGTGGCGGAGGCGGCGGGGAGCGGAGCCGGGAGCGCCGGAGAAAGGTAGGAGCTGCCGGGGCTAGGATCGGCAGTGGCCGGGAGGCCGGGTCCTCGAGAGAAAAGGCAGGGTAGAGCCACCGGTGTCCGTGCGCCACTGTCCCCAACTGCCACTCGTGCCCATCCCTGGGGGGCGGGGCCTCCTCCACCTCCCGGTATTCCCCGAGGAGGCGGCTCCTCATCCTTCCAGGGTCTTGCTGCCACTCATTGTCCCCCGTCAATTTCCAGCTCGGTATCAGGACCTTACCTTCTGGCACCCTTCATTTAAAGGCCCGCCTTGCCCAGCGCCTCAGCCTTGGGGGAGGGCTCACCGGTCCCCATTCCAGAGGCTGTCGCCCCCACCCCCATTAAGGACCCCGGGGGAGGCCAGACGTGGCTCCCTACACCTGTCCCTGCTCGCTCGGGTGCAGTCACAGCTAGTTTTCTCAGTAAGATAAAATCGGTATTTTATAAAGAAGAGGGATGGGGCGAAGCAAAAATCAAAGACCGGACCTAGACAGCCAGGTCCACCCACAGACAGAGCGGCCTTCCCCGACTTCAGGTTTCCCCATCCCCCCACCTCTGATGGTCTGCCTTTCCCCTGCAGCCCCTCAGGTCTGTAGTTGGGGGCCTGGGACTGCCCTACTTCAGAGGACAGTCTGGAGGAAGGAGAAATAGTCGCTCCCCCCCTCCCTTACCCATTGTACCTTCACTCTGTTCTTTGGGGGAGAACCCAACTCCTAAGGGTTTTTTAGATTTGAGTTGCTTTCATTTTTGCTTTGTTTCTTCCCTGAAACTTGATGAAAAACCATCCTTTCTGTATTTTACAGTGAGGTGGGTGTGTTAGGTATCTGCAGAGCTGACCTCTGAGGGTTGGAATGCCTGGATATTGTTTGACTATGAATAACAGCATTTTTCAAATGAAGTGGTATAGATAAGTAAATAAAGAACCTTAGATTAGGAGTGAGTGCCTCGTGTCTACGGTGGGCTGGTCTGTTACTCAGAGAGACTGCAGTTAACCTTGAAGGTACAGTTCTGTTGAAACAAAAGACGGGAAAGGAAGTGTTTGAAGAAAAACCAGGATCCGTTGTTGTCTAGGTTTATGATTAACCTTGCCCTGTGGCCTTTGGTTGCCCCTAGCCTTGATTTGTCCCTCCAGGAGAAGCTGATGCTTATATGATGCTGTTGATTGGTATTAAAAGATCAACCTCATTTATCAGAATTTAGGGGATGAAAAGTAAGAACAAGTTTTAAATCTGAGATAAGGATGAATAAAAGCAAGGTTAACTCCAGCCATTCACACGTGTGAGTACCACAGTGTCTATATAGAGTGTGCTCTTAGAGAATTTGTCCAGTTGGCCTTCATTTCAGCAAGAACAAAATACTAATGACTCTGCCCTCAAGTCAATGCCATTGAATTCCCAGTGATCATCTACTGTTAGAGCTCTTCCATATATTAAAATTCGCCAAGTATTTTAGCATTGGTGCTTTGGCTTTCAATGTGAAGTCCATCTTGCTACTGTTATCTGTAGCCAAAGCTAGATGCCAGGAGTTAGAATCACAGAGGCCAGCTTTAATAGCTGTTGTCTTTTACCTTCCTGATTAGACTTCCTGTAGGTGGTTGTTTTGGATAGTTAAAGGCAAAAGTTTCATTCTCAGTGCTTACAGATCTGTTCAGTGATTGTTTCCAGATCTCCTATAAAAAGCACAAAGAAGAAACTGGAGGGTCTGTGCAGCAAACACAAAGTATATTGCCATAGGAGGGTAAAACCTGGGCCCCAGCAATACAGCAGAAAAAACTAAAAGCAGAGCAGGAAATCCCAAGAAGATATATCTTATTACATGAGCAGAGAACAGAAAATAAACCAAGGTAAGAAAAAACGGAAACCAAAGTACCAGGACCTCAGTGAGCAGAGAGGAAAAACCAAATAATGCTCTTTGATTATTTGGCACAATAAGCAAGACACACATTTGGGAACTTGGAAATCTTTCTTCTAACTTTTTCAACACCTGTTTGGTCATATTAGATGAAGAATACCTTTTATGCAGGGCATGGTTTATGTACATACTCTAATCTAGCTCATTGAATTATATAAATTTAATTTAAATTAAATTCTTTGGGAACAGGTAGCAGCACTTGTTTTTATCTTTGTATCTTTCACACTGCCCACCATATAGCTTGAATTAATGAGTATACTTTAATTTAGTTGGAAGAGCTCATCTTAGGATAGACTAGAATGATAATGTACAGATAAGACATAGCATATCTTGTTACTAGAAACAGTCCCCTGTTAGTTTTGATTTTACCTTATATTCCCTATCTGATAGCTAAAATTCCAATATCTTAAGTGACTAAAATACTTAATTTACTATAAGAAAAGTATCTGCTGGTTAGACATATAATTTTGCTGTAATGAAATTTAAACCAGACTGGGCCTCCCTGGTGGCGCAGTGGGTTAAGCAACGCACTATAAAGCAAACCGCAGTCACTGCAGCACGAGTTCGATCCCTGCGGCCGGCCAGGGG
>JAGFMF010011645.1:6017983-6040538 GCA_019455555.1 Galemys pyrenaicus | reverse complement strand
CTCTGTGGTGAATCCTCTCACCCCCCCACACCTCTGGCCTGTACCCCAGTGCTTGTATGCATAAATAAATAAATCTTTAAAAAAAAAAAAAAGAAATTTAAACCAGACTTACGAACATTATCCATGCTAGTCATTTTAGGATTTTATTTTTCTAAGAATCTGACCTGGTAGATATTAAATGAATTTAGAAGAACACACTTCTAGAACTTCTAGATTGTTAGCTAATTTGTTTAAGAATGGTTTCTAAGTGTTTGGTTTTAACAAGGTACTGATCTACTTTGGAATTTTCTTAAATGAACTTTCAGTTGAGTTTGTGCCTTTCTGAACTAGCAGTAAATCTGTAAACAGGGGCACAAACAGGGTTCGGTCCTGAATGGAATCATAGAGCCTGATCATGAAGGGTACAATAGGCTTCACTAGGATGATTTGTGTCTTGGCAGAATTTGGCTTACAGTGCTACCAGTTAATTTGCAGAACAGGATTGGAATTTTTGGCTTTTTGAGTAGAACAGAGGTGTTTCTTGGGGTTGCCAGTGAACAGGCATTTGGTGGTACGAGCTGAGAAGCACAGATTTATTTTAGAGGAAATCAACCCATCTGTGGTAGTTGACCCTACGAATGGCTTGTCAGCCTATTTCTTTTTTTTTTTTTTTAAGATTTATTTATTTATACATACAAGAGCTGGGGTACAGGCCAAAGTCCAGGGAGGTGAGAGGATTCACCAGAGACAGAGTGGGGAGCAGAACAGGCAGATGGACTTGAAACACACTGCTGAGGGGAGCAGCGGGCGATGCAGCAGAGGTCTGCTGTGCCATGTGGGTCTCCTCCCTGGCCGGCAGCAGGGATCAAACTCGAGCTGCAGCGGCTGCGGTTTGCTTCATAGTGTGTTGCTTAACCCACTGCGCCACCAGGGAGGCCCTTGTCAGCCTATTTCTAAAGCCCATTTTTTCTTATTTCCTGAATGTTTGCTGCTAATAACTGAAAGTCAAGTCTTCCAAGTTTCAGTTCAAAGCCTTTCAGTAAGAAAACAGCTTGTCACAGGGTAATTTATAGCACAGACTTTACAGGCGAACCTCCGTTTGCTCCCTAGGGCAAAGCAGTGTTCATCTTCATCCTATCCCAGTTTCCTCAGTCGTGACATAGAAAGAACTTTTAGAGTGGTTGTGTCTAAGCATTCTATGAACTAATCATCTATATCTAAATCACAAAGCAAGGTACCTAGTGTGTGAGAAGCACCTGATGATGGATAGGTCTGCTGCCACTGTTATTAGCGTGCTGTGTATGAATTAAAGAATTTATTGGTAAATACTTCTCTATCAGTTCTACAAAGTGTCCTTGGTTGGCTTTGTTTTGCACTTTTCAAGAGAGCTAAGATTCCTAAGTAGAGAGGAGCAAAGCTTGTATGTCCAGACTTCAGACACCTGATACAGTGATTTCTTAAGAGACTGTGTTCTGTCTTATTAGTGTGTTTTGGAATGTCATGCAAATCCTCTTTCTTGAATTTTTTGGCGCTGGAAATAAAAAAAGGCAAGGGGACTCAACCATCTGATGCCTTCTTTATGAATGATTCCTTGTTCTCCTCCAGACCCCACTGTCTTAAGTACCTCCATCCTGAGTGTCACATAAATGGTTTTGAGGCATTGACACTATATAATAAGAGCGGTTTTTATCTTTAAAGACAATTCTACTACTACTCCAAAAACAAGGAGCAATCATAGGAACAACTTAAACATGTAAGATGAAGCCCTGCGTGGGGAGTTAAGAGTGGAGCTAGGGGTGTCGAACACGGGGGT
The DNA here is from genome assembly GCA_019455555.1 of Galemys pyrenaicus. NCBI lineage: Eukaryota > Metazoa > Chordata > Mammalia > Eulipotyphla > Talpidae > Galemys > Galemys pyrenaicus. The sequence continues at coordinate 6,038,746 of JAGFMF010011645.1, read as the reverse complement.
TCGTGGGTTGAGGAGAACTGGACTACCTGCCGGCCTTGAAGATGTCGTAAATGGTTCCTCCCTGCCGCCTACTTCCGGACTCTGTATTTGAGGTACAGAGCCAAAGCTCCCGATCTAAACGCGTCTTTTGCTACTAAGTGAATCCTTTCTGACTTCTGGAGCCTCGGAGACTATACTCCTTAATTGTTACTGAGTTCAGTGGAAACTAAAAAGGAAAATAGAAGCACACACGAGGGCGTTCACAGACCAGACTCCTTCCCTGAGCCTTGGGAGCATCCTTTACGCAAAACTGCTGGGAGGCCGGGAATCCCGTGCGCCCCGGGTCTGCTCTAAGGGAGAGCCCGAGGAAGACGCGGAGCAAGCAATATGTGCTGTTCTGACTGAGCAGTGAACTGTAAGCTGCAAAGGAGAGGAAAATGAAGGGTAACGGATAGGTAAGTTGTAGGAAAAAGAGAGAAGCACTAACTTTGGTTTTTATGAGGAGAGTGGTGCCCCATTACTTAATTTTCTGCTACCTAGTACTTTTTTGTCACAGCCAGTAATACAGGGGTAACAACAGGACCAATCTGGTTTTTAACTGGCTCAATATTTGAGGCTACCAAAATGCTCAGATCTAGACCTCTGTGTCAGCTTCTCCTGTTGCCTCTCATTCCTAAATTGAAGGCACAGAGAACTTTCTGCAAAGGCTGCGCTCCTAGAGAGAGACTCCTCGGCCTTTCGCCATCACCATACTGACTGACTCTTCTTCACATGTTCCTCTTGGCGGTTTAATTACTTCTCACTCAGCATGTCTCACATCGCAGTCATCATTCTCCCCCCAAAACAGTTCCTTTTCTAACATCCCTGTTTCTGTTAATGGCCTCACCCTTCTGGTCACTCTGTCTTGAATCCTCAGCTGGTCTGGGATTATTTCCCCCTTACTGAATGGAACCATCACCAAGTTACTGTAAGTTCCTTATAACGTCTCTTCCATTAGTCGTTCCTTTTCCATTCTTCCTGCCACCATGCTAGTTCACACATACTGCCTCCTACCTCTGCAGCTCAAGTTTGCTTCCAGCTGCCCATCCTTTCTGCTTGCAGTTTCTCTTTGTCACATCAGTTCTAGAGTCCAGCCTTAACCTTCCTAAGATGGTGCTTTCATTATGATACTCGCCTGTTTAAAATGCTTTTTGTTTTAAAGATTTATTTATTTATTCATACAAGGACTGGGATACAGGCCAGAGGTGTGGAGGGTAAGAGGATCTCCCAAAGACCGAGTGGGGAACAGAACAGGCAGACTAACTGAAATACACTGCTGAGGGGAGCAGCGGGTGAGGCAGGAGAGGTCTGCACCATGTGGGTCCCCTCCCCGGCTGGCAACAGGGATCAAACTCATGCTGCAGTGACTGCGGTGCACTGCTTAACCCACTGCGCCACCAGGGAGGGCCTGTTTAAAATGTTTAATGATTTATCATTTCTTAAAAGATAAAGTCCAGTTTTGTTGGCTGTAATTGAAGGAAGCACCTTTTTGTGTGCATCCCTTTGAACCAGACTGCTTGCTTGGCACTAAATTTAATCAAATCGAGTAAGCAGGAGCTTAGAGTCTTGTGAGAGAGAACACAGAAATGTAAACAGATGAACTGATATCTCAGAACCTGATCACTGCCCCTGGGTTATGAATGTATATACATAATCCATTAGGCATTTAATATAGTGCAAAAAATAACTGATGTTTTAAGAAAACCCCATTTCTCAGTCTTGATTAAAAGCTTTAAAACTGAGCCTCCCTGGTAGCGCAGTGGGTTAAGCAATGCACAATGGAGCAAATCGCAGCCACTGCAGCACCAGTTCAATCCCTGCCCCTGGCCAGGGAGGGGACCCACATAGAACAGCAGACCTCCTCTCCTGCTTCCCTCAGCAGTGTGTTTCAGTCAGTCTGCCTGTTCTGCTCCCCACTGTGTCTCTGGTGAATCCTCTCACTGCCCTAGACTGGCTTGCACCCCAGCTCTTGTATGCATAAATAAATAAATCTTTAAAAAAAAAAAAGAAGCTTTAAAACCTCAGTGGATACAAAGGCATACTTGCCCTTGTCTGCTAAAGTCACACACACACACAAAAACTAGTCTAGGCAGAAGAATGTTCTCCTGTCCGAAGGAACCTGCAGGTGTCCCTGCCTGGGCAGCGCCATGTGTCCCTGAACCGGCTCTCCCAGGAACTGGCCAGGCCATGTCCATCTTGGGGCAGATCAGCCTGCCAGGTCAGAAGAAGTACACTTGTTTTGATTTCTAAATTAGACACATGAATGACAGCTCGAGAAAATGTCCATTCATTGGAAAAAGGAAAATGCCATTACCCAAGCAGAGGAAGCCAAAGTGTTCTCCAGGGATGAGAAATGGGAGAGCCAAGCAGTCACCTACTCATCGAAATTGCACAGTAGCCTGTTAGTAGATATGTCATTATCCCCATTTCACAGATGAAGATCTAAAAAGCTCAAAGGTTAAGAACCAAGGAACCCTAAAGTGGCAGAGCCAGGATATAAGCCCAAGTTTGCCGACTCCAGAATCTACACACTTAGCACTGCCCGCTACCACCTCTAAATGTTTCTCTAAATGGAGACATTTAGAATCAATGTCTCCAAAGAACTGTGGAGGAAAAACAACTGCTAGATCCTTCCTGGTAATTTTCAAAGCTGTTAAACATTTTTTTTAATCAGTGACCTTTGGGGGCCTCCCTGGTGGCGCAAGGGGTTAAGTCTCAGCAGGAAGCTACCCACAGCCACTGAAGCCCAAGTTTGTTCCCCGGCCAGGGAGGGGACCCACAGGGCATGGCAGACCTCTCCTGCCTCACCCGTCGCCCGCTGCTCCCCTCAGCAGTGTGTTTCAGTCCATCTGCCTGTTCTGCTCCCCACTCTGTCTCTGATGAATCCTCTCTCCTCCTGTGCCTCTGGCCTGTACCCCAGCTCTTGTATGCATAAATAAATAAAATCTATAAATAAATAAATAAGTGATCTTCCTGGTTAGGAGAAAATTTAAAGAGCTAAGCTATATCATTGGTTATAACATTTTTTTGTAGTTCAAGGAGAGTAAGGTTATGGGTGTCAGCTGAAACAGCTACTTTGGTCATCTTACGATTCTTCTCCACCAATGTGCTCTGTTTCTTCTACTCTGGGGTCCTGATAGAGCCAAGGGCTTCATTCTACATTAACACTTGAAGGCTTTTTATACCCAAGCTGTCTATGGAATTGCGGTCCACGAACCATTTCATAGGAAGTAAAGTCAATGTATGTGTTATTGCTCCCTCTCATGGTATTTTACAAATCATGGTGGCACTGTCTCAGGAAAGCAGAAATTTAGGGGGATGATAGATAGATGATCAGGAACATGTTTCAATGAAATTATGCTAACATTTCATGTAAGGTGAAAAAGCCAGTGGACAAAATATTTGCAGTGGTTCACATGATACTTTTCTGACATTAGAGGGCTGCTTTGCCTATTTAATAAAAAATATTAATGTAAAAACTATCATTTGTTTTCATTAACAGACATTCCAGTAGCTTGACTAGTATAGTTTTGGTTTGTTCTTGACTCAGATGAAAATACTTGAAAGGGTGTAAACAGATAGCCAAGTAGACAGACCTGTTTTTAATAGCTCTGTGCTAAATGTCCTCATTTTGGGGGAGAGATGTTTGAATGTTTGCTTGTGGGCATGAGGCATCTTCCACCTTCTCTTCAGTATACATATAAATCTTGTTGGCAAGACAGAGGAGAGACCATGAGAGAAACAGAAGTACACACCTAGGGAGAGAGAAAGACAACCACACGTACACAGAAAACCTGATGCTCATCACAGTGTCCAGGAAAGAGGATTAGACCACATCTTAAGAAGACCTGAATTTTACTGTTGAACTGTTCATCTGCACTCTTCAGTAGTGTACTTAAGTCTGGCCTCAGTTTTCCTCTAAATGAGAGTGATGAAGTAGGTGACTTCTGAAGTCCCTTTTTAGCTCTGTGGCTCGCATTTTAGCTGAGGTTTTTCTGCCACACACTCCCAAAGGCTGATAAATGAGATCAGATGGGAACAGTGGTTCCTCAGGAAGCTTTTGGAGTCAAATTACCTAGATTCAAATCCATTTCTGCTAAATACTAGCTGTGAGATTTTCAGCAAGTTATTGCGCCTCTGTGCCTTAGTTGTCCCATCTGTAAAATGGGAGTGATACTTTGCTGTTGCTACTTCAAAAATAATTGTCAGAAAAATGGGGGGGATGATGAAGATGATGATGATGAACTCACTGGTAGTGATTATAGCATTTCTCACCTAAGGTTGTGAGAATTTAATTAATACATGCCAATTACTTAGTTCACTGCCTGGAACATTTCAATAAATGGTTCTCCTTTTTCATTATTACTTTTATGGCTTGAATTCTTAGAAAACTATGCCATAAAACTGAGGTGGTGGTGATTAATGTTGATAAGATCAGTTATCTCATTATTTCTGTAATTAAACATAAATTCAGAACATCTGGCGTGCTGGAGTCTGCCTTGAGGGCAGTACTGTCTATCCGACTAGATTACTGGACGTACAGTAAGCATTGACTTTAAAGAGTGCTAGCTTTATCACAGCGCTGGTTTCTTGAGATCTCTTTCCAACATCTGTAATTCACTGTGGTAGATAAACAGGCACCTCCATCCGTTAGCACTATTATAGTTTCTTTGTACTGTGTTCATGATATTTCATGATCCTGAAATGTAAAATTCCTGAAACTTCACAATCTCCAGACTGCTTCAAACCATTCTCTTTTATGTAGCAATATCATGTTTGTGTCCAAACTTCCTCTGCTTATGAGGATACCAGTAATACTAGATCAGGACCCACTAATAAACTCATTTTCCCTTAATTACCTCATTTAAAAGCCTGTCTTCAAACACAGTCACATTCTGAGGTGCAAGGGATTAAGACTCAACGTGTGAATTTTGAGGGAATGTAACATGCTACAACATATAGAGACATAGGATCCAAATAGTTCAGGAATAGCATTTTTAAAAAAAATTTTTAAAGATTTATTTATGCATACAAGAACTGGGGTACAGGCCAGAGGTGTGGCGGGGGGTGGGTGAGAGGATTCACCAGAGACAGAGGAACAGAACAGGCAGATCTACTGAAACACACTGCTGAGGGGAGCAGTGGGTGAGGCTGGAAAGGTCTGCGCCATGTGGGTCCCCTCCCTGGCCTGCATCAGGGATTATTACATGCTGCAGTGGCTGCGGTTTGCTTCATAGTGTGTTGCTTAACCCACCCGCCACCAGGCTTAACCCACTGCGCCACCAGGGAGGCCCCAGGAATAGCTTTTACTTTCAACCGAAAGAGGTTGATTGCATGTTTATAGTAAAGCTTATATTGTTCAGTGCTGTAGAACTCAGAAAAATGAGTTCATTTTTGTACCTTGGTTTTTTAATCTTTATAATGACAAAAGCACTTCTTTTTAGTAAGTGAACAAAAGATCTACTTTCATGATCAGGAAGTTATTTTCTAATAGTTTTTGATATGTTTTTATTCCTTAACCTAATCCTAAAATGCCAAAGTGGGATGTAATTTGGAATGTTGTTGCACTTTTACCCCAAAATTCATAAATAACCCTTCTGAAGACCAAGTGCCAGAGAGTAAAGGAAGTGGAATCTTTCAAGAGAGTCAATGTAATGACCTTCCACCCCTGATGTAGGTTGCTTTGAATACATTTTTAAAATAGCAATGCACTTTTATCCATAGACTTAGTATTTGTAAGTGTGATATTTATATTTTTAATTCCACGTTTTGGGTTTTTAAGGACGTAAATTATCTAGTGGAAAACAGTCAAAAACACACATTTTATGTCATAGGTAGCTTTCTGAATTTTAAGAACTAAATGAGCTCTTGTATTTTGGTTCTGTTTATATGTATATGAAAGTGTTTATATAATTGGAGCAAATTTGCTTTATATGTTTGTTCCTATCATCACCAATACTAAAAACTTACCGAATGCCCTGAATCTCAATTATAGCCTAAGTTTAATGTCTGAGTATATAATAAAGAAGTGATTTTTATCCGATTTTGCAAGAGTGATCCTGTGGGTAGCAGTTATTTTTCCTAGCCGAGCTGATTTTTTTTTAAAATATTTGCCTCACTACATTTTTTTTTAAGATTTATTTATTCATTTATGCATAGAAGAGCAGGGGTACAGGCCAGAGGTGCAGTGGGTGAGAGAATTCACCAGAGAGAGCAGAGAACAGAGGGATCTTCTGAAATACACTGCTGAGGGGAGCAGCGGGCACAGCAGGAGAGGTCTGCTGCACCATATGGGTCAGCTCCCTGGCTGGGGATCAGACTCAGGCTGCAGCCATGATAGTGGGGCAGCTCTGACATTTAGCCCCTGAGTCACCAAGTTGGAATGTTTAGGGCATCCTTGGGGAGGCCCCCTTGTTGATTTTTTATATATATATATATGTATATTTTAATAATTATATATATATAGCTGTTTGTTTGGGTTTTTTTTTTAGTTGTTTCTGTGTCAGGAAATACCTAAGACTTACCTGGAAATGTTGCTTACCCACTTTCATATGCTGTGTCACCTACCACTTAGAAAGAAAGAAAGCCTTCAGTTGTATGTACGTGGAGGCGTACACACCCCAGATACTAGATAGACAAGCACCTTACTTACTCCACCCTGCCCTGCCCTACTGCCTACCTACTACAGAAGCTGTTTGGGGTGTTTTCTGCCACCTGATCTTTACGTGGCAGAAAGGCAACAATGCCTGCTGTTGTAGACAATTTACTTAGGGTTCCAGAATCTAGAACTTGAGAAGGAAAAGGCATCACCAGAAACAGAATGAGTGGAACTTGAGTATTGCCCGAGAAGGAAAAAGGTTAGAATAAAATGGACAGAGTCCAGCCCACAGCCACATACTTCCTAGACAGAACCAGTAGGGCCATTTTGGAGTGGGGAGGGGTCCTCCTTGATACTGGTCACTCTTGTGACGGTGGGTTGGCACACAGAAGTTTCTTTTAGGAAAGACTTATGCTTCCTGCTCACCAGTGCCAGCACGACTGGCCTGCCTTGGTAGGAAGTAGCATGTAAATAGACAAAAAAGAGTTGAAATCATTTAGTGATAACCTAAAAATAAGTTTTGTACTTGTTATAAGTAGGCTTATTTTTAAGAGTATAAAATATTTTAAAATACGTATAAAATGTATGCATTTTTAATTGAGAAAATTGTAAAGTTTAATATAGCTACAGCTGGTTCTTCCACAGTGTGTGATGTGTCCAGACACATTGTCTACAAGTGGTTTTTATTTCAAATTTATAGACTGTAGCATTCCTTAGACAGAAATATCTGTGTCTAAACCCTAAGGAAAGTTGGGTCTTAGAGAGTCGAATGGAAGGAATGAGCTGAGCATCTGGTTGAAATGATCTTGTCTTCCAGAGTTGCTTAATGGATGATGACAGTGACAAGTAACAGCTCATTTAGAAAATAAGTAGAGAATGAATTGTAGGCTACAGTATGTCCTGCTGGAAATCTGGCAGTCACATTTATGATCAGAAAAAGGGTGCGAGAAACAGCCCTTTTTTTGAAAAATTTAACCAACTAATTTATGTATTGGGCAGAAATTGCTGGAGGAACTTATTTAATGGTTTGCCTATAATGGTTCTGTATTTTTATTACTAACTGCCCACAAACTCACTTCCTCCCCTAAGTGGAGCGATTCATGAGTAGTTTAATGATTGATTCTCGGTTGAATGAAATAAGTTATTTATTGCTGTGGTGTTTCTCTTTTGATGCTGACCTTTTTGCCTGTTAGGTTTCAGCCACTCACATAGGCTTTTAGACTTGGTGCCTTAGAATACAAGACAAAAAATGTTTTATCAACTAAAATTTAAAACCTATCTTTAAAAAAAGATTTGATGAGTCTTATACACTGTTGGGAAAACATGAACAAAAATTTGCATGTAATTCAGCATTTAATATTTGAAAATAAATGGGGAAGAGTAAAAGCTGGGGAGGAATAATCAGTCTTACTGATAAAAGTTGAGATGGTGACAGGTTGGTTGATTGATTGACTAGCAGGAGATGTAAGGAAGAGGATTTTTTCTTACATGATTTTGACATTTTGCAAGTTCAGCTGTAATTATGTATTTTTCTGAGTGCTCCGTGCCTAAGATATGGGGATGTGATTCCAGCAAATGGGGTATCACCAATTCAGGTAAAGTCAGCCTCTTGTGAGGTCCCTGAGTTAGTCCCTGAGAGGCAGTGGACATCTTAAAGTCAGAGAGATTTTGAAATCTTCCCTGATTATAATTGTACAAGGAAAGTCGGATTCCTGGTAATTTTTCTATATTGCTTCAAGCTGAAGAAGTAGCTATTTTCTCCTTTCATGTCTGTATCCACCTACAGCTGTCTGGACTCATCAGCTCTGACAGTTGACATTCATGGGATTCGCCAAATTATTTATAGTATGAGCACACAGACAATAAATTTCTTATTATTTTGCAGCCTTGGACACTTTTCCATCATGCTGATGGCATTTTAGATATACTTGTCAATTTTACCAAATTTTAACTGAAGAAAACCTGAAGACTTTGAGGATAAAGTGTGACCCCCAGTTATCAGGTCAGTATCGCCCCAGTCCCCACTCCTACCCCTAGGAATGTCACTGCCATTCAAGGACATAATGCAGTTTTACTAACGTTCATTCATATTTTAGACAAAAATGTATTCAGTTGTGTATTGATTAGGTTCAAAATATTCACAGAGAAAGGTTATTGGCATGCACAAATGTCAGTTTTCACTGTTTTTTTTTTTTCTACCGATGTTTCACAATCGTGTTTTTTTAATTTATTTATCCTTTTGGTTTTTAAATTACACAACTATATCCTGTTTTCTCTTCTTGTGCCATAATTGTTACTGACTGCATTCACTTCATGTAGATACTAAGCTAAATGAACGTATTAGCACAGTGTTGCAGATATAAAACTTTAATGTGGCTTATAGATATAGCGGTAACAGGAATATTATTCCTTATATCATTGACAAAGTCTGCTTTATAATTAAAGTGACTGAAAATTGTTTCATTTTTTACTCTTTTTCAACAGTGTATTTCACAACAGCTCAAGGGCTGATTTAGGGACAGTCTGTTAGATTTTTATGTATTGTCCTCTTACTTTTATTTAATTGGATTCTTTAACAAATAATTTTACCCACAGAACCAAGAAGGATGTTAGAGCTTTCTCTAGTCTGTCATTTTACCTGTGCCAAAGCCATTGGGCAATTTTTTTTCTCAAGTCTGCTGGGTGGCAGAACTGAAACTGAAATTCTGCACCTCTCACTCCCACCCTGTTATGTTTCACTCACATCACACGGCTTGTTTAAGCCACAGTTTTAGATACCTAAATAAGAATATTTGGGCCTCCCTGGTGGTGCAATAGGTTAAGTCACAATAGTATTAATTAAGCTCTCTGCAGCCACTGTAACATGAGTTCAATCCCCACCTGGGAGCTGACCCACATGGCACAGCAGACCTCTCCTGCCTCGCCCGCTGCTCCCCTCAGTAGTGTATTTCTGTAGTTCTGCCTGTTCTGCTCCCCACTCTATCTCTGGTGAATCCTCTCACCTCTCTATGCCTCTGGCCTACACCCCAGTTCTCGTATGCATAAATAAAACAAATCTTGAAAAAAAGAAACCATCCCTCTTTCACAGATAAGAAAACTTGAGAATCAGAAAACTTACCCATGGTCACATCAGCTAGGAAGATGTCCCACCAACTTTTAGCTACATCTTAGTGCATCTTTTAGCTACATCTGTACCTGTCTACAGTCTTCCCACCACATTTGTCTGCTAACTGCATCTCTCACGGCAAAGCCACATGCCCTTTCCAATATACCATCTTACATTGCGCACAACTTTACCAGGTTTGTGATTTAGTTACTTTCAGAGTAACGTTGAGGTATCTCACGAATAGTGAAATGTGAATCACTTACTAGTGGCTAAAACGTTCCAGTTAGAAAGTTAGTAGTTAGAGCTGAAGTTACATATTGAACTTATTTTACTATTTGGCAAAAGATTTGTACAGCACAGAAACAGCAGCGTGTGGTGAAGGTTTTCTTTACTCAAAGGCAGTAGCTCTGGGAGGATCAATGACTCTTTTGTGCGCCTCCTAAAATTTAATGTGCTCACAGAGTTAGAAATTACCGGAGGATGTGTGAACAGGCCGTGTGGGAAACTCACTTTAAAGAAAACTATATGAGAGCAGCAATTTGGAAGTAAAAATTGGGAGAGGGAAAGAGTATTTGCTCTACTTTGGAAGTCAGAAAAATGTATCTTACCAGAAAAGCTGGTCTAACTTCTATCAATGTGAGGTTTGTGAGGAATCTGTAGAGTTGTGCCAAGCAGTTTGCCATTTAACTTATTTCAGAAGATACAAGATCTTCTAGCCACGTGGATTTGTTAAATCAAATTTAATTTGTAGCAGCCAGGCCCATTAAGATGTTTAAACAATATGTTTTAAGAAGGCATTCAAAAACAGCTAAGTCTGTCTTACTACATGAAATATAAATATTGTCATAGATGTACTCTGGAGAACTTGAAAGAAAAATTTCTCCCATATTCCCACTGAAAATTATCTTTGCTTAAATTTCATTTCCCCAACTTCAGAGGGATGCCAGAAGGTTTTACATACAGTTTGGATTATTTGAAACTGGGAAATATTTTCATAGTCTAAAAATTTCTAGGGAGCAAATTAATGACTAAGTCTTTCTGCTACCTTCAAGGATATCTGTTTGTAAATATGCTTGAGGGAAAAAATTAGTGAAAAACTTGTCTTTGTGAGTGGTGATGAAATCAATAATTAAAGTGAATTTTATTTTCCTTAATGCTTGGTTTGTGATTAACATTAGAAAATCCTTTTTTCCCATTTCATTCTAAAATTTGTCCCATAGTTGTCGCTCTTTTGTCTGTCTCACTTTTTCTTTAATAATATCAAATTAACTGTCTTCTGAAGACTGACTGACTGTTGTCTTTGCTTAGGCTTTCAGGATGAATCTGGAAAAACTCAGTAAGCCTGAACTCCTAACACTCTTCAGTATTCTTGAAGGGGAGCTCGAAGCGAGGGACCTGGTTATAGAAGCTTTAAAGGTATGTTAAGGAAATAATCGTTTGGCTAGTCTTTTCATGGATTACTCTTAAATCATAACTGTGACTGAAAATAAAATCTTGGCCTCCCTGGTGGCGCAGCGGATTCGGCGCCATGCTGTAGAGCATCTGCGGCACAGCAATGCAAGTTCGATCCCCAGCCCTGGAATAGGAGGGGACCCACATGGCGCAGCAGACCTCTCCTGCCTCGCCCGCTGCTCCCCTCAGCAGTGTATTTCAGTAGACCTACCTGTTCTGTTCCCCACTCTGCCTCTGGTGAACACTTCCTGTGTTCCTCTCACTTCCTGTGACTCTGGCCTGTACCCCAGCTCTTGTGTGCATAAATAAATCTTTTAAAAAAAAAAGTTAAAAAATAAATAAAATCGAGACCTAGTATATCTATATGCTGTTAAGGTAGTGTGACATTAGTCAATGTTTTTAGGCATACAGAGAAAGACATTTCTGCCTCAGGGTAGTTTATCATAAAAACTACCCTGTTTTGTTTTTTCCCTTGTAGCTTGCAATGTATGATAGGTAATTTCCACTGGTTTCATTTCTCCAGAGTGTGTGAGGCAGTTCACTTCCGATGGGGGGGCATGGAGTCTGGCTTATTTTCTTCCTTTTCCTGCTTTCCACAGTCTGGTCTTACATACTTCTCTCACGATCGCTTGTTTATGTCTGACACATGCCTGGGCACTTATGTTAAAATTCACTACTTGAGCCTTTGCCTGTCATGCCACGAAGCATCACACAGTGACCCTGGTCAAGTCATTCAGCATGTCTGGGATAAAGCTTCCTTATCTATAATGAGAATAAATATTTAGCCACTGGCACTTGTGGTAACACTTCACAGTTTGCATGGCATTGCAAATACGCCCAGCATCGTTCACGATATTTGTGTGCTATCAGTGCGTATCCCGTCCAGTCATCGGTGGCTGTCACTTGAAGGAATGTCTCCATGGTGCCCTCCACAGTGTTTGATTTTGTAATGACTCTCCTGTCAGCTGATAACACCTACAGTGTGCGGCTGGATGGTGACTCACTTCTGCCACATCCACAGACCTTCCCCTTTTGTTATTATTGGTGCTTTCTCTTCCTTTCCCCGTATGTTCCTGAAAACTATTGTTTCCCATAACCCCATCCCACTATTGCCAGTAATCCTAACCTGTTTAAGGTCAGGTCACTCTCATTTCTTTTTTTTTTTAAGATTTATTTATGCATACACGAGCTGGGGTACAGGCCAGAGGTATGGGGGGCTGAGAGGATTCACCAGAGACAGAGTAGGGAACAGAACAGGCAGATCAACTGAAACACACTGCTGAGAAGAGCAGCAGGCGAGGCAGGAGAGGTCTGCTGCGCCATGTGGGTCCCCTCCTGGCTGGAGAAAGGGATCCAACTCGTGCTGTAGTGGCTGCGGTCTGCCTCATAGTGCGTTGCTTAACCCACTGCACCATCAGGGAGGGCCCCATTCTCTCATTTCTTATCCCATGTTTATTTAATCAATGAAAAGAAAAGAAAAAGAACTGAGGAGAGTTTTAGCGCTCCCCTAATCCTCACTCCTAATGCTTACTGGTTCCCCCACTTCCTCGCCCTGTCCTCCTCTGTGTGACCTTTGACGCTCCTCTCCATAATAGCGATCAGCCTAGAACTCTGCAAAGACTGAACCAGGTACTTTGTGGTTCTCCTTTCAGAACTCCAGCAGCAGCATTGTATAACTACAGTAGTTTGGCAGCGGGCGTTAAGTAGACTCACCTGAGGATCTACCTGTATTTGCACAAGGACGCCAGGAAGCAGCGTCCCGCCAATATCAGGGACGCTTATACAAACACTTAGAGACCCGCTCCTCATTGGGCTAGGCTGGGGGGGGTGACCGCCTCTAATGCAACATTCAAAGAATGGCCCTTTTATCACCTTGCTTTTCAGCCTGAGAAACCATAAAAGTCTGCAAAACTTCATGTGTCTACTTGGCTAATCATATCCGCAAGCACCCAGCAAAGTGTCTTGCATATAGATGCTCGCTAAATATTTGTTGAACAGATGAAATGAATGTGTCATTGTGGTGCGTTGCTTCACAAGATTGCCATAATATTTCAAAGTGAATGCTGTAAGTCACTAAATCCTACAGCCTGTTCTCGTGTGCGGCACTTACAGCCGTCTGGTTTTAATTGTAACAGATGCTTAGGTGCTTGCTGCACATGTTTTCCTAAAATATTTCTTTTTCTGCACGAATCCCACTGTAGTAACTTTAGGCAGTTTCTGACAAGTTGGAAGAGCAGCTTGAGATCAAAAGCTATAATTAAGAGAGCATTTGGATACAAGATACCTTCCGAGTCAGGCACAAGTGTTGTAGTTAGTCTGTGCACAGAGCCTGGAGGTGATAAAGTCATCCTCCGAGGCTTAAGCTAATAGGCAGTTTAGGTGAAATGAATAGCTTCACCAGAAGTGACACTTCTTTAAACAGTCTATTGTTAGATAAAATAAGTAGCAGCTGGGATCAAGATTGTTTCAGTCTTTGGAGAAAACCAACTGCTATACCAGATCCTCAAAATTAAAATGAAATTCTGTTTTATCTGTGGAGTGGTTTTTGGGGTTTGGGTTTTTTTTGTTGTTGTTGTTGCTGTTATCTTTGTTTTGGTTCTGTATCAAGATTTTACTGCAGTATTTCTATCGCTCTATTGGGCTTCTTAGACAAATGTCACAGCTTATTAATTTCTTACATTTAGTTTACTTTTTTAAAAGTCATGACTAGTAGGCTGAAAATGTTTTTGGTCTTTGTCCTAAATAACTGTTCGTTTGTTTTTTCCTGTCTGAGTGAAAAAAGCCTTATCTTTTTTTCCTCCTTACCTTCAAAATAGAGTTTTTTCTTAGATATAAAACCTATTCTTCAACCTTGCATCTCTGAACGAAGCCGTATGGCTCACTGTCGCTGCTGGACAAACAGCGGGTCACACTGGCAAGGATTTGGTCTATAGAGTAATCTTTTATAAAGTCCTTATAGTCTGTAAGTAGATCCTACCTATGGAACCGTAATTATAAGAGAGCGTCATTCGTTTTCCAGAAGTTCTGCAAAGTGCCAGGTTACAATTGTACCCTTCTGGAGACCCCACAGTTACCTTCTTTTTCTCCCCAGTATATAAAAACCTCCTCATTCTTCTATTGCAGCCAAGATATGTCTGGCATAGAATCAGCAGAGCCAATAGAAAATAATATCATACTCAAGCCTTCTGTATATTTGAAGTCTAATTGTTAATAGAAGCCATTTACACTGCATTTGGTCCTAACTGTACTTATATAGTGTTTTCTGTTTTAGAAGGAATTACATCCGAGAAAAACATTCTTTATGAAAGTCTTTCCCTTTGGCCACTCTGTTGTCGTGAATGAGAACACTACAGGAATCCCCTGGACGAGAAAATACATTGCTCAGGAACTGTCCATGGGGAGTGGGGGTTGGTGTTTGGGTGGACCCACACAGTTCAGAGAGAGCCTCCTAACCTCCTAACTTTCAGGCACATCGAGGGCATGTTTCTCTGAGTATTCTAAAAGAAGATGAGGGAACCTTAATCAAAAGATGCTTTTTAAAAGTTGGAAAAGACTTGATTACAAGTAAAAGTTAGATAGTTTATATTTGAGTCTTATCCACTGGATATATTCTGTCCGCATATCTTCGATCTGATGCAAAGTCACTTTTAGCTATGACTAAGTAGAACTTACCCTGTATTTAATCACATCATTTTATTTTAAAGCATTCTTTAAATTACTTCTACAGTAATAAATGGTAAAGTATTACAATTTTCTTGTAGAATTAGCTTAAGGAGTCTTGAATTCCTTTCCACTGATGCCTTAGCCATAAAACAGGTATAACCCTTTTAAAGTCTAGGATAGAATTTTGTTGATTTTGGCCAAAGACCATTGCAAAATTCCATAAGCAAAATTTGCAGACAAAAATGTTGAAGACGAGAGTAAGTTAGAAATATATTTAGCATATGACTGTGTATGTCACTGTACCTGTCTAACTGTTGTGAATTTTTTAAGCAGTCAAGGTTAAAAATTTTAAATTGTGACCTTCACATATGTGTGTGTTGAAACAATAAATGATTTACTTTTGCTAAAAATACTCTTAAAATTATAAGGATCTTACGAATGTCAAGTGTAAAAAACAAAAGTTGCCATGGAAGGAAGGTACTGTAGCATAAGAAAATCACAAGTACAGGGTCACTGTAAGTCAGACCTCGTGTCTGCTTTTGGTCATGTTCTGCGCTTCTTAGGGAAGCAGGTTATTATAAAGGCTGGTCTGAGATAAGGAGGATAAAATTCAGTTTAGCAGTCACCATATGATGTCCTATCTAGAAAGCCTGTCAGTGTTTACATTAAAACACAAAAATCAGTTATTAGCTTACTTAATGATAGACCCGTGGATATACTTAAGTGGGCTCAAAGTTTAAGCCTTCTTTGGCACCTGCAAATCTGAATCCAACAGTTCTCTGGCCACAAACGATCCTGTTTGGGTAGGTTGTTTTTAAGATTGGAGTAGGATCTTTGGTTAAGTTCACGTGAACATAAGTTATAATGGAGAGAAGTTAGATTTCTGCCTGGATAAGGACTGGGATATTAGGAAGTAATCAGAGATTTGTTTAGGGAATTGAATTAGAAGCTTTTTAGCTTCCCATTCAAGACATTCAGTATGAAATACCTTCTAGAAGGGAATTAATCAGTAGCCATTTTGGCCATATTTTGCTGTGTTTTTTATAGCAAAAAAATAGCTGGCTTTTATATTCCTATTTTCTGAGTAAATACAGTCCTACCTTTAAAAAAACAGACAAAGATAATTACTAGGTAGTCTACAAAACTATCAACTAGAATATTCAATTAAGCATAGCTGTTAGAATGAAATTTCAAATCAGACCATCCTAGAGTTGAACTCTGCCATGTACTTTCATGGTCTGCGTGGTCTGTAAACGGTTTATTCGCTGTGCAGATAAAATGAGATAGCAAGTGCTAATCAAGGTGTTGTGTGCTCTTTTTACTGTTAGTATTAGAACGCCCATTTCGTAACAAAGGTATACTCATAAAGCAAGAAACACTGATAATACACTGTCTCCAGAAGGAAAGATGACTTACTGTCAGGTGACTTACTCTTGAGCTTGTTTTCCTTACGGGAAATGATGCTTTCGAGAGTCACAGCTCCCCTCCCCCCACGCCCACACACAACCAAGAGCATATATTTTGAAACAGCCCAATAGGGTTAAGTGTGTACTCTGGGGCATGGAACAGATGTTATGTTATCTTCCCCATTCTCTCCCTATAATGAAAACAGGAAGTACAGGGACAATGTGGAAGTTTTTTTAGTACAATTGATTTTTTCCATTGACTTCTTGGTGTGTTTCTCTATTGTTTGATTTCGTATTTTGTGATTTTTTTTTTTTAATTCATATTAAGAACTGGGGTAGAGGCCAGAGTCCAGGGCGGTGAGAGGATTCACCAGAGACAGAGTGGGGAGCAGAATAGGCAGATTGACTGAAATATACTGCTGAGGGGAGCAGCAGGGCAAGGCAGGAGAGGTCTGCTAACAGTTTCATTGTTGTATAACTGACATATAATAAGTTGCATATATTTAATGTGTACAGATATTTTTATATATATTCCCCCATGAAATCATTACTGTAATTGAGATAAAAAAACATGGCCACCCCCCCAAAGTTTTTCTGTGCCCCTTTGTAGCCCTTTCCTTAATCTTCTCCACTGCTCCCTACTTTCCCTGAAACCCAAA
This sequence comes from Galemys pyrenaicus, assembly GCA_019455555.1. Taxonomy (NCBI): domain Eukaryota; kingdom Metazoa; phylum Chordata; class Mammalia; order Eulipotyphla; family Talpidae; genus Galemys; species Galemys pyrenaicus. Next base: position 6,021,844 of record JAGFMF010011645.1, on the reverse strand, counting down.
CCATTAATCTACCAGACATTAGTTGACGTTTCCTGAAACTTTATGTAAGTGGAAAACACAGAATATATCTTTTTTTTTTTGGGGGGGGGAGGTGACTGGATGGGGGTTGCCTCATTCTCTCATGATCTCAAGTTTACCTATGAACTGTTGTATTGACAGCCTGTTGCTGTCATTACTAAGCAGTGTTCCCTCAGATGTATGTACCATGGTTTTTTTCCCTTCAATTCAAATATTTTCATTGTGTCCAGTTTCAGATGATTACAGATAAAGTCAGATAAAGTACTCTGTATTGACATATGCTTTCGTTTATTTCGGATAAACACCTAGGAGAGGAATGGCTCTATTACATGATAGGTGTTTTACTTGTTAAGAAAAGGCCAAACTGTTTTCCAAAGTAGTTGTACCATGTTACATTCCCACCAGCATGCGTAAGAGTTCAGTTGCTCCACATCCTTACCAGCGCTGGGTGTGGTCAGTCTTAATTTTAGCCTTTAAATAGGTGTATAATAGCTTGTTATAATTTTAATTTGCATTTTCCTATTACCTAATGATGTTGACTATCTTTTCATGTGGTAATTTACCATCCATCTTCTTTTCTTTGAGGAAGTATTTAATTTTTTTGCCCATTTTTTAAATTGAGTTGTTTTCTTACTAGTGAATTTTGAATATTCCTTATATATCTGCCTCCAAGTCCATTATTAGATACCTGCCATGCAAGTATTTTCTCCCAGTCTGTGGCTCCTCATTTCATCCTCTTAACTATATCTTTCAAGGAGCAATAGTTTTTCATTTTGATGAAGTTGCACATTTGATTGCATAGGTGACGTATACGTTTATACACTGATGATGTTAAACACTTGATCAATTTTTCTTTTATGGATTGTGCTTTTAGTGTCTCTTATTTAAAATATATATATATTGCCTGAACCAAATCAAAAGAGTTTTCTCCTATTTTTTTTTAAAGATTTATTTATTTATGCATACAAGCACGGGGGTACAGGCCAGAGGTGCAGGGGGTGAGAGAATCCACCAGAGTGGGAAACAGCGTAGGCAGATGGACCAAAACGCATTGCTGATGGCAGCAGTGGGCGAGGCAGGAGAGGTCGTCTGCGCCATGTGGGTCAGCTCCCCAGCGGGCGGTGGCTGCAGGGATCAAACTTGTGCTGCAGTGGCTGCAGTTTGCTTCATAGTTCGTTGCTTAACCCACTGCGCCACCAGGGAGGGCCCTCTCCTATGTTTTGTCTATAAGTTTTTTAGTTTTAAATTTAACCCATCTATCTATGATACAACTTATCTTTGTTGTGGATCAAAGCTCCCCTTTTTGTGTATATGGGCATCTAATTGTTCTAACACCGTTTGTTGAAGACTCCTTCCACGGTGGAATGGCCTTTATACTTTTCTCACAGTCGATTTTCTATATGTTTGCTGGTTTGTTCTGAACTCTGTTCCATCCCATTCACTTAGTGGTCTACGTTGATCTTAAAGCCACACTGTCTTGATTACTGTGGCCTTGTAATAAGTCTTAAGTTCAGGTTGTGTTCATCCTCCAACTCATGTTGTTTTGCTTATTCATAGACCTTGGCATTTCCAAATGAATTTTAGAATCAGCTTGTCAGTTTCTCAAAAAATCCTATTGGAATTGTTTGAGATTTGTGTTGAATGTGTAAATCCATTTCGGCAACGTTGATATCCTAATATGATATCAATCTTGCTTACATATTGTTATATATGTAGGACTCTCAGTAGTGCTTTGCTTTTTTCAATATGCATGTCTTTCATATTTTTTGTCAGTTACACCAAGTGTTTCATATATTTTATGATCTATAAATGGTATTGTTTTTAAATATTAATTTCTGGTATATGGAAATTAAATTGATTTTATAGATCTCACAACTTGACTAAACTCACTAGTTCTACCACCTATTTTATAAATTCCACTAGATTTTGTACAACCTTGTCTGCAAATAAAGACAGTTTGCCTCGTTCTAATCTGAATTTCCTTTATTTCTTTTCTTTGCCACACTGTGTTTACTGAAACACCTGTGCAATGTCAGGTAGATACGGTGAGGATACTTTGTCTTGTTCCTCATCTTAGGAGAAAAAAGTCTTTCATCATAACATAGTATGGTGGCTGTAGGTTTTCCACAGATGTTCTTTATCAGATTGAGGAAGTTTTCGCTTATTCATAGTTTGCTGAGAGTTTTTATCAGAAATAGCTATTGGATTTTGTCATCTGCTTTTTCTGTACCTATTGAGAACAAGTGCTGTTCTGTGTCTATTTTCCCCAAAAGGGCTTGTCTTTCCTTTTGACTTCTTAGAACACATAGCATTACATGGAGTAACTTTTTCCACGTTGTTCTGCTACTTTTTAGAAACAAAGATTCTGTATTTTAATTTTGTAAATTTTGCCATGTAAAATTCAGTAATTATTTCCTCAATGGCAAAATTTAATGAACTGTTCTTTAAAGCCAATTTTATCATTTGTCTTTATTAGTTTTTTTTTTAAAGATTTATTTATTTATGCATACAAGCACTGGGGTACAGCCCAGAGGTGTGGGGGGCGGGTGAGAAGATTCACCACAGACAGAGTGGGGAGCAGAACAGGCAGATCAACGGAAGTACACTGCTGAGGGGAGCAGCGGGCACAGCAGGAGAGGTCTGCTGCACCATGTGGGTCCCCTCTCTGGCCGGCAGCAGGGATCGAACTCGTGCTGCAGTGGTTGCGGTTTGCCTCATAGTGCGTTGCTTAACCCACTGCGCCACCAGGGAGGCCCTGCCTTTATTAGTTTTAAGTTTACTGGCTTCTTAAGTAAATTTCCAAAGAGAAAGAAACAAACAACATGTAAATTTTTTTCATATTCTGATAGAATATTATTATATCTTTCCTAAGAGTTACAGGAATTAACTATATGAAACTGGTTCAAAAATTATCTTATTATGTTAAACCATTAAAATTTACTCTAGTGTATCAGTCTTAATCACCAGCCAGGAAATAACCATGAAAATGTACCATTCCTGTATGATTTCGTAGGGGGCATTTTTCTCATTATTCATTTTGACTATGAAAGAACATTGATTTTAAAGGGGCTTTTGTTTCTGGTTATTATCTCCACTATTGGAACCTGCTCCATAGTCAGTTTTTGCAGAATAGGAGACTTGGTAGTAATTCTCTGTTATGCTTTTGGTAACAGTACTAGTTCTTTTTATTTGCTACTCCCAGGCCACCATTCATGGAGGGAGTTAGTATATTTTGAGCAGTTTTTTATAAAAATCTATTATAAAGCAACATTTTATTTAAGTTACTTCCAGTCACCCCCAAGTAGTCCATGATAACATAGTTACATATTAATCTAGTTTTGTAACCTTGTAGTAAGCATGAAATCATTCTTTATGAAAAGCAAACCTTCAGTTAATGGCTTTATGAATTGGCTGACACAGCCACACCATGGACTATTATGTGGCTACTTTAAAATACCACGCAGAAGAACAAAGTTTAGTGGCGTGGTAACATTTACAAAGCAGGTTGTGACATGAAATATGTCCTTTAATCTCAGTTAGAAATATATGCATAGAAAAAAGATCAATTAGATTAAAATTTGCTGTTTGCTAACAGTAGTTATCCCTGAGAAATACAATAATATGTGCATTTTAATCTTTTTCTTCCAAATTGTGTATTGTATGTAAATTACTTTTAAGTCAGAAGCACTTTTTAAACACCAGCGATCTTGTACAATTCCTTGTTCAAGTTCCTGTTTGTTTTTCTTTTAAAGATTTATTTATTTATGCATCAAGCACTGGGGTACAGGCCAGAGGTGTGGGGGGGTGAGAGGATTCACCACAGAGAGCGGGGAGCAGAACAGG
>JAGFMF010011645.1:5986027-6013515 GCA_019455555.1 Galemys pyrenaicus | reverse complement strand
TCTCCCCCCCCCCCCCCCCCCGACACCTCTGGTCTGTGCCCCAGTGCTTGTATGCATAAATGAGTGAATCTTTTAAAAAAAAAAAAAGAGCAAGGAGGTTTGTGCTTAGGAAGATTTCAGCTTTTGCTATAGAGTTAAAAACCTTTGTGAGGAAATACTTACTAGCGGTAAAATTAAAAATTGTATTTGTAAGAGGGATCTGAGCAGCTATATGACAAGGAGTTAAGAGCACACTGACTTTTTATTATTTCTAGGTAGCGTAGACCTCTCACATCAGTCTTTGTTAATTCTAAACATAGGTCAGCAGTGAGCCAGCACAGCGTGCCTGGGCAAACTCAAGTTGGTTACGTTCATGGTCCTGATTTTGTCCCAAAAGAGCAAAGGTGAACTTCTCACTGACTTTCAAATTCTGGTATTAAACAGGACACCTAAAGTTAACTGTTTCAGAGCAGATTCTTTCACAGGTCACGGGTCCAAACTGAAGCTGACCGTTTATATATGAGTTCCTACATGATTAAAATTTCAAGAAATTTTATTATCCTAATAAGAGACCACAAACCTGCGAAGTTGTTTTCCTGTCTCCAGTTTCACCTCTGCAGTTCCTATTTCATTGTTTAAACAGTAACAAAAAGCATTTTCTGCCTTGGAATGCCAACTCCAGTAAGATAGGCATAGCTTCAAAAATTTTTTAGTGAAGTTCAATACGTAAAATGTTGTCTGTCAACAAAAAACTGGCAGAAATGAGTATGTGATTATGTTACTAAAAAGTGTCTGTTCTTGTTGACTGGAAACTTCATACCTAGAGTATCTTAAGTGGTGAGCCAAGTAAATTCTTGCAGAATTGCGTGATGTGATTTCTCTTTTTCTCTGCCCACACAAAATTTGTGATAATATGAGAATGTATCTATTCACTCTGATAAGCATCTGGATTACAAAGATTTTTCTGTTTTATGTCTGGTTTTTGTTTTGTTTTGATTTTTTTCCACTAACTATAACCTCCAGAGGGACAGGTATTTAATTTTGTTTAGCACTGTACCCCAAATACCTAGACTGTAGTAAGTTTTTAATAAATATTTATCACATGAGCGATTAAGTTCAGGCCCTTTAAGTCTGGCTTGAAGGCACACAAGGCTCAAAACAGATGGTCATTTATTAGCTCTTATTTTTGAGAAGAGAGGCTTAACTGTAGTATTACGATTTCCTAACTTTTGCTGTTATTAATAATTCTGCACTCTGACATTATTTACATTTCACCCTGTGCTAAGAAGGAACAATTTGTTCTTCAGTCAGGAAATCATTACTTTGTTTCCAGATTAGCAGTGTAAAAGATACCAAATCATCCAGAAATGTACCTTTGTCCACTTGTCTTTGTATTATCTCAAAAAAATCAGTTTTGATGAAAACTAACGATATCAATAGTTTTCCACTGACATTCTGTCTCTGCTGTTTCTGTCAAATCGTGATGAGGTCATTTGCATTCCCTGACTGCTTAATGGGAACTTTGTGAGCACCAGAGAAAATAGCCGTTTTTTGTTTTTTGGATTTTTTTTAAGAATACAGCATTGATTGTCTTTCTTCATCTGCCTACATATCTACAAATAATATGGTTTCCCAGACTTTTCAGTTGCAAAACTGTGGGCATCTGTCTGGAAGTCCCTGTGCCCTGTGTCAGAACCTATTTGCTTATCTCGTTTCTCCCATGATTTTTTTAACTTGGTTGCACAAAATCTTCAGCACCCCACCTTTTCTGTTTCCTTCCAGACCGGTCTCGGAATTCTTTTCTCTATACAACCTTCCTTTCGGTCTCTTGTCCTTCCTTTCCTGCCAGTATCTTGCATCAGTGGGACAAATGACTGTCTTTTGTGCAACGGTCCTAGCGATCATCATGCCTGTCCTGCTCCCATTCTCCTCTGGTGAATCCACTCACCCTCTGGCCTACACCCCAGTTCTTGTATGCATAAATAAATAAATATTTCTAAAATAAGTAAATAAAATTTCCTGATGGTGTTGCCATCCTTTAGCATAAAACGGAAGGGCTCATGTATGTCAGGACAGGCTGTTCCTGTCCGCCCAGCCCAGGCCTGCTCAGCTTCAGCCATCTATCCAGGGCCTTGCTGTAGTGATGGACATTGTCAGTTCACATTTAATTATCAAGTTAAACGCCCTGTCATTATAGCTCACCTTCTCCTTTGCGGTCTTGCTTTAGCCCCTCCCCATTTGTTTTCTGAATAGAAGCAATGCTTCCCCAACTAAAGTCCAGATTGACCTGTACCAGAGAGGACAAAGCCTGCAAGCTGACACAGAGCTGAGGCACCCAGCCAGGAAGGGGAGCGATGAGGTCAAAGCACAAGGGACTGTGGTGATGGGTCCCGGCACCTAGGGTGGTGGGAGAACTGCAGGGACCACACCTGAGGGGAGGAACCAAATACTGTACCAAAATGAACAATAAAGAAAATAAAAATTTTTTAAATTAAAAAATTTGTAAAAGGGGCCTCTCTGGTGGTGCAGGAGGGTTAAGCACCACATTATGAAGCATCTGCAGCCATTGCAGCACGAGTTCGATCCCCGGCCAGGGAGGGGACCCACGTGGCGCAGCAGACCCCTCCTGCCTCGCCTGCTGCTCCCCTCAGCAGTGTGTTTCAGTCAGTCTGCTGTTATGTCCACCACTCTGTCTCTAGTGAATCCTCTCACCCCCCTGACACCTCTGGCCTGTACCCCAGTTCTTATATGCATAAATAAATAAAGCTTAAAAAAAAAACCAACTGTAAAAGGCAAATGTATTACATGACTGCTGGTTGACCCTGATCACTGGCGACCTCCCTGACATGAGGCTTGAGGTGACGGTAGAAACGCCACCTTTCCATCTGACCTGTGACGTGGACATGTTCTCAGCACATCAGGTAGCTGTCCTGTTCTCCCCTCTCTCAGCAGGATGCATGCGTAGCGCTGCTGCTCATTCTTTTCCTTGCTGTCCTGTCAGTTCACTCACCCACACGCCCTCGGAGCCCCACAAACTTCTGTTCCTGTTTACTTGATAAACTTTTAGTCATAAACACTTTCCGTCCCAGGCAGGCGAGGATCTTCTCCAGGACCTTGCCCTGGAGCAGCTGGTTCCTTGCCTGTCCCTCTGGTGTCGGTCTCTGTAACTTGCAGTCTTTCTGCAAAAGGTTTTCAGAGCTAACGTACATCTCACAATCATACAGCGTCAAACCCTCCCTCCATAGACTCCCCTGACTGGAGGAAAAGGAAGGTAATCCTTCCCCGTCTTGTTTGGTGAGCGCTTTTCTATTATTTTAAGCCTGAAGCTAGTTTCTGCAGCGTCAGTCTTACTGAGTAAAAGAGACCGAGCAGGACCCTAATGAAGAAGCTTTTAAAGTTCGTGGCTATTTAACGTATCACAGTTACAGTCTCTGCAGGCTGGGTCACCTTATGTAATGGTTCACAGTTTGGGGGTTGGGTGCCCCCTCAGCCTAGTGGTGTTTCCTGCAATTCATTAAAGTCCTGAGAGTCCCGTTTGTCTGCCAGAACCCACCCACTTCCAGGGTTGGCCTTTTCCTTCCTATCGCTTATAAGGTCTGAGTCTTAGAAAGTTCTGATCAAATAAATTGTACTCGATGTTCCTCTAAACATTAACGATGTTGTTTAGAAAGCATTTCAGTCAGCAGAGGCTGCTTATTCATTGCTGCTGCTCAGCTTAAACTTATCTGGCACATTTTAAGTTCCTTAAGAGCAAGTACAATCTTATGGCCTCCCTGGCGGCTAAGGGGGTTAAGTCTTAGCACTATCAAGCCATCACTATCACTGCAGCATGAGTTCGATCTCCAGCCCGGGAGGTGACCCACATGGTGCAGCAGACCTCTCCTGCCTTGCTTGCTGCTCCCCTCAGCAGTGTATTTTAGTAGATCTACCTGTTCAGCTCCCGGCTCTGTCTCTGGTGAATCCTCTCACCCCACTCCCCCCCCCCGTACCTCTGACCTGTACCCTAGCTCTTGTATGCATAATTTTTTTTTAAAAAATGCAAGTCAAATTGTATCTCCTATGTCACCCACACCACTTCCCAGACTTTTCCAATGCTGTCTTGTTCTCTGACCCTGATAACACAGAGGCATTTTGCTTTTTTTTTTTTTAAGATTTCTTTATTTATGCATACAAGAGCTGGGGTACAGGCCAGAGCCACAGGTAGTGGAAGGATTCACCAGAGACAGACTGGGGAGCAGAACAGGCAGATCTACTGAAATACACTGCTGAGGGGAGCAGCAGGCGAGGCAGGAGAGGTCTGCAATGCCATGTGGGTCCCCTCCCTGGCTGGGGATCGAACTCATGCTGTTGTGCTGCGGATGCTTCACAGGGTGGCACTCAACCCGCTGCGCCACCAGGGAGGCCCTGCTTTTGTTTTTTTAACATTTTGTGTATTTGACTTCTAGTTTGTAGAGTTATATAACATTTGTTCAAAACAAAACAATAATACTGATTGCTTATCACTTTTAGAATTTACATATTATAGCTTAAAACCACTTGAAATGATAGATTTGGTTGGGCATTTTATTCTAGTGTTTTTCAAACTATTTCCACAGGACACAGTGGGAAACACTTTGTATCGCGATCTGGGTGCACACCAGAGAGCACATTCTCTATTCTTACGCCAGAAGAAGAGTTTCTAGAAACAGTACTTGCCTTACAACATTCAGTGCTCTGTGATGTTTTCTGTTCTGCTCTGTTTCATCTTTAAGTTTGATGTTCAAGACGACCTGAGTTGACATTCATTCCTACAAAGTCCTAGGGGTTATCTGTTTATGTATTATTCATTCTGCTAACAATCAATACTTAAATATGCTCCTTGTTTTTCTCCTTTACTTACCTGACTTTGTGAAAGTTACACGTTACTATTGTTTCTTGTGCAAAATGGAGATAATGTTTGACCTAAGAGGAATGTCATTAATACCGCCTCTTGTTTGTTATTAAAACTACTTGACTTTGAATTTCCCATCTGTTCATGAAACACTATCTATAAAGCATATATTATATACATAAAACTTAATTTCCCTTTTGCTCATTTATGTGTACATATATGTATATTTGTACACTTCAAACTACAGGTATGATTTCGATAGAGTGAAATGAAAGCCACAGACCTTAAGTGCTGAGGTCAGGAATCTAGACAAATGCACATTCTTTTGACCTACACTCACATCAAAACAGAAGGTCCTCATCACCGCAGAAAGTTATCTGCCCCTTCCCAGTTAACCATCCCCAGATCCCCAGAGACACCACTGTTCTGATTTCGTTCACCATGGGTTAGTTTTACATGTTAGCTTAAGTGTTTCCAGTAGCTGTAGTGGTAGCTTATTATCTTATTTTACATCTCCCTGATCACTAACAAGTTGAGCGCTTCTTCATGTGCTTTTTGGCCATTCAGAAAGGTCTGCTCTGTTATCGGTACATCTATGGTCCGCTCCTGTGTCCCTCTAGGTTATTTTAAGGTAAGCTTGACTCTCACTATATTTAAAGAGATGTATGTGGCGCAGCGGACCTCTCCTGCTGTGCCCGCTGCTCCCCTCAGCAGTGTACTTCTGTTGATCTGCCTGTTCTGCTCCCCGCTCTCTGTGGTGAATCCTCTCACCCCGCCACACCTCTGGCCTGTACCCCAGTGCTTGTGTGCATAAACGGGTAAATCTTTAAAAAAATAAATAAATAAAGAGATGTATGGTCTCCTGAAAAAAGTCATTAGGGTCTAATGCATAATTTAAAAGTATACTTTATGATCCTTATTTATGTTCAGATCATGTATTTGTTCAGTACTTCTCAAGTCACTATACACATTTTCTTCCCCATTTCAGAACAGAATTTTGCAGTTCAGAATGTATATGTAGCTTGTCTCAACCACATATATAGACTCAAAAATAAAGTGGAACGAAGAACAAAAAAAAAAGTTAAGCACTATTTCACTTTCATTAGGAGTTTTCACAGAACTGTTTGGAATCTTAATGTTGAAGCAGCTACATTGTGCTGTTTACTCATAATCTCATTCTATCAACAAAGCATCCTACTAGCTAAAAGTACTGCACTTAGAGCTATTTGTACTAGGCGTACCATTTTAGTCTTCATAGGATTTAGTATACTTCAGTCAAGTAATAATAAATGATCATCTGTCCTTATGTAAATAATTGCTTTTATAAATATCTGTGGTTGCAAACTGACTGCAAAGGGAATTTTTGAGGCTCATTCTACTTCAAAGTCAGTTTGCTGACTTTGAGTGATTATACTAAGTAAACTGTAGATTTTACTAACAGCAAAATAAAACACTGACATCACTAAAATGATGAGAATGATGAGAGGCTGAGACATCAGGAAAAGAGGCTGGAAAGTAAGTATCTGTTGAGTGTCTTGGGATTAAGAAAGAATATAGGATCAAGAAAGAAGAAGTGTGAGAATTGCTTCTTCCTTTGAGTCACTTATAGGAAGAAAAAGGAGGCAAAAATGGAAAGTGTTTAATAATGTAAGAAGTACAATAGATTCCTGCTTTACAGTGGGCCTGCTGTATAATCACATTATTTTAAGATGAGGCCTTCCTACTAAAATACCACTTTACAATTTAATCTTCACATCAGGACTGCTGCCAACTAGACCATGTGGGCTGGGCATAACTGTTAGCATCTGAGCCAACCTGGCATTTTTATTGGTTTGATGGGTCCAGTCTCTTTAGTAAAGTACAGAAAGGTTTTAATTTTTAGTCATGTATGCTTTCATGCTAAAGCTAACCATGGGCCCTCAAGAGCAGATTAAAAAGAAAATTTCAATCAAGTTGTAATGTGATTGTGTAAAAAAAAACACAGTGATGGTATAAAGGTTAGAGGCTTAGAATGAAAATTTGGTTCATCCCATTTCCTCTATTAGCAAATTCTGAGTAATTTTGAAATAACCATTGCCAGTTTGTTAATTTCAACTTTTAAATGTCAATGAAAATGAAATTCAGTATTTTTGTGGGTTTACTGTATAAATCAGTTTTATATGAGCTTAATTGTGTGCCAGATTTTTCAAATTATGCCATCTTAGAATGAATTACACAATATTGGTGTAGTATTGGGTTCACATTCCAGTATTTTCACCATACAGTCCTGTCTGTAGAACAGATTAGTCTTGTAAAATCTAAGTGCCAGTGGACTATATCACGTAAAATGTCAAGAGCAGTTCAGGGTCAATTGAACAGTATAGATTGTACTATTGGTTAATCATCCTTTTAAGTGACTTATTACTTTGGAGTTATTTGGGGATTAGGAAACTTGTTTTGTTTTTAGTGAGTATTTCCTGAGCCAATCCAGTTTTATAGGCTCTTAAATCTTTAGGGATGGGCTTAGTCTTTGGCTCTAAATTTTTAAAAAGTTGATACTCTAATCTTTTTTATTGAAAAAGTTAATTCATTACTTATTATGTGCCAGGTAATACAGGAAATATTTTTAATAATTCATTTAATTTTTATAACAACCTCAAGATTATTTCTCTCAAAGGACTCTTGGGTCACAGAGAAATTAAGGGAGCTAATGAATGTAACACAGATATAAAGGAGATAAATTACAGCCCTGTTAGACTTCTAGAAACAAAAAAGTATTAAATAAATGTATAGGAAAGGCAGGAACAGAGAATATAGAATTTGTGCTTAAGTAGAAGGAGCACCAAGTTTTTAGTACTGTATTAGAACTATTTCTTAAATCATGTTAAATTTTGTACCATTTTCCAAAAACTAAATTTTAGATCAAATGAGGCTAAATCTTCTTGTATAGCAATATTGACCAATAATAAAAATCAGTTTTCCTTCAGCAAGTGAAAAGGAACTTCCAGCACAAAGGGCATACATATACTTAAACTGTTACCATCATTATCCAGAATGATCACTATTTCCTGTGGCTCAAGCTGCTATTTCTGGCCCATCAGCAACTACAGAGTGTGCATTATTTGAGGATTAGCTTCAGCTTATATATGAAAAGGATTGTTTTTAACCAGCGTTGGTAGGTAATTAAAAACCATCTTAGAATCATGTTCTTTGTCTTTCTCATCCCTGGCACAGAGATATTTAGGTATTTTTAAAGGCACAATGTTTACATTGCTGACTACTTTCAAAAGTGTCACATTAGGGGCCTCCCTGGTGGTGCAGTGGGTTAAGCAACGCACAATGAGGCAAACCGCAGCCACTGCAGCATGAGTTCAATCCCTGCCACCGGCCAGGGAGGGGACCCACATGGAGCAGCAGACCTCTCCTGTCTTGCCCGCTGCTCCCCTCAGCAGCGTGTTTCAGTCATTTTGCCTGTTATGTTCCCTACTCTGTCTCTGGTGAATCCTCCCCCCCAACCCCCCCCGTACCTCTGGTCTATACCCCAGTTATTGTATGCACAAATAAATAAATCTTTATTTTAAAAAAAGTGTCATTTTACAGCTGGCAAACATGGCAAAGATTGGTTCTGTTTCAGTTGTGATACCAACTTGAATCTTGAAAATAAAACCTGTACTTGAATATAAAACCCTAGTTAAGTGGGCCTTAGATGTGGAATCACTTTTCATATTATTAAAAAAAAAACTGATTTCCTACTTTAAGGTTGAAATACATATTTATGTGTAGGACATATCAGTTATATGGTCATGTATATATTTTATTATACTATTTATGTTACTGTATATTTTGTACATGCATGCTTTATACATAGTATAAACTGTACTGGGGAGGGGACAGGAGGCTAATGCTTCATATTTCTTTTTGACGCTAATTACAGCAAAGCTGAAATCTTGGAGAGCAACCACAGCAGACTCCAAGGGTATCATGTGCTTTTCAGATTTCAGTAGTATGTTCCATGCAGCCCATGACAGTAAAAATGAGTCGAAGATGACTGTGTGTTTTGTCTGTTGTATATACTCTGTCATTGAATCTGTCCGACCAGCCAGTTATTTGCCTGTTGTCTGAAATTAAAGCCCATCATGTTTTCTGGCAATGTAGGAATTGTTGTTCAGTTACAGTTCTATTGTTATTGAAGTGAAAGTAATAAAATTGCAAGAAAAGGATGATTTCAGCTATATTCCAGGACTTCTTCTCCCCCAAAAAGTCAAACCCAGATCATTTAAATTTTTTTACAAACTAGCTGAAACATCACCAAAGTTTTAAAATCCAGCCTTGGCAGTTTTGGTATTGATATTCCATCTCTAGATACCGCAGCTGGTCTCTAAAATGGTCCCAAAGACCCCGCCTCCTGAAATTCACACCCTTGTATTGGCTCGCGTTACTGAGTCAGTCTGTGTGGCTGTCGGAATACATCAGAAGCGCTGTGCGCATTAGAGATTGGGTTATGGGAGGCCCTGGGCTGGCGTCCTGGCGTGAGCCCGCCTCCCTCCGCATGAGAGGCACGTTCGTGGGGCACCAGCGCCCGCCGGAGTCAAGGCCTGTGCCTGCAGCCAGGTGAGCAAGCAGGAGATGGCTCCATCAGACCTCGTTGTGCCTTCAGATGCCTGAGCCCCGGCCAGAGACGCGCTGCTACCTCATGAGACACTGGGCCAGCTCAGTGGCGAGGAGCCGACAGCTCAACCACTGTTCTCAGAAAAGGCGAGACCGTCCCCATTCCTGATCCTCAGAAACATGTTATGTGAGATTAAAAACCTGTTTACTGTTTAAGCTAAATTTTGGAGTAAGGCCTCCCTGGTGGCGCAGTGGGTTGAGCAACGCACTATGAAGCAAACCGCAGCCACTGCAGCACAGTTCAATCCCTGCCCCTGGCCAGGGAGGGGACCCACATGGTACAGCAGACCTCTCCTGCCTCGCCTGCTGCTCCCCTCAGCAGTGTGTTTCAGGACATCTGCCTGTTCTGCTCCCCACTCTGTCTCTGGTTAATCCTCTCACCTCCCTTGGACTCTGGCCTGTACCCCAGCTCTTGTGTGCATAAATAAATAAATCTTTAAAAAAAAGCAAAAATAAATTTTGGAAGTAACGTGTTATGTAGGAATTGATAACCAGACTACGTCACCACTTAAGCGTCCTGTCTTCAAGTCTTATACATTTTTGGTGGATATTATTTGTGCTGTTAGACCTGTCATCCGTACAATTCACCTGAATCATTATGTTGGTTAGAAAATACCGTGTCCCGCCTCCAATTTTTCCAATCTCCTGTTTGGTATTATAAATACAGGCTGAATTCATTTTTCCCATATTTGGGTCCCCTATTAGAATGTATTTAAAAGGATTGTTTTTGTGACTGGGAGGCTTTTTTTAGATTATTCCACAGCTTTTCATTTATGTGCAAAGCCACCAATTTTGTAAAACCTATAATTACTTTGCAAGTGATTATGGAATTACTGTAAAGTACTTCAAGAGAAAACAGACAGCTCAACCACTGTTCTCAGAGAAGGCTGAGACCTTACCTAACAAGCTCCTCATCTATTACTCGTAACTCTGTGATGCTTATTAATTACACAAGGTAATCACAGTGTTGGCTTTAAAGAGTCATATTTTTAAAGATTAGTTAACTGTGTACTTAACCTGAGAGCAGCTTCTCAGCAGATCAGATGTCAAGGTCACGAATGGAGGCTCAGCTGCTGCTTCCATCCTGCTTTTTTCATGGTGTTCTGAAAAGGAAAAGATGATAGAGTATTCAAGGTTACTTTTTCTGCTGCTTTTGCCATATTCACACTATTTTAGTGGCAGTTATTATTTCTTTATCATTGCTAATCCTGCAGAAATGATTATGATGGTTAAGAAGTGAAATGTCAAACTCTTAAAGAGATTTTTTAACATCATTTGCACTAAGACATTAATAGCTTCACTAAATACCATTGTCGAGTCCTGGGTTACCAAGCTCATAAGTGATACACGCGCTTAAACAAACGGGCCCTTAATGAGGGGAAACACTGAGGAGTCTCCTGTTCATCAGGATTGCCTTTTTTTTTTTTTTTTTTAAGATTTATGCATACAAGCACTGGGGTACAGGCCAGTGGCAGGGGAGAGGTGAAATGATTCACCAGAGACAGAGTGGGGAAGAGAACAGGCAGATGGTCTGAAACACACTGCTGAGGGGAGCAGCGGGCCAGACGGGAGAGGTCTGCTGCTCCATGTAGGTCCCCTCCCTGGCCGGAGGCAGGGATCGAACTGGTGCTGCAGTGGCTGCGGTTTGCCTCATAATGCGATGCTTAAGCCACTGCGCTGCCAGGGAAGCCTCTGTCATGGTTGCCGTTAGAAAAGGTTGCCTTTCAAAGCTACTTTTATTCTTCCCATGATTTTAAAAAATAACCAATGAAGGAAAGACCTAGGGACTGTTAGAAATTTTATTAAGAATCCAGTTTTTAATATGGAGCTGAAAAAATGTAGGGTTTTGTCTTAGACTCTCTCACGTCCCTTTCCCTGTAATTCCTGCTCCCTGGTGCACACACAGGCTTACGTCAAGGTCAGGAGATGGTTATCAGTGACCCAAAGTAAACTGTTTCACTCTTCCTACTTCCAGTGTACAAGTTATACAGTTACACGAATTCTCCAATAACGCCATCACAGGAGATGCCCTAGGCAAGCCAGAAGTAAAACCCAAGGTCTCCAACCTGGCTTTGAACAATTGCCAACTGATGCCAACACCAGTCTGTACCAGGAGGCCAAGTGACTCCTGGGTTCTAACTCAGTCTGGTGAAAAAGGAGGCATCAGATTTTCAACACTGCAGCAGACTTCTGTGTTACAGAAACTGCACGTTTGCTTTAATTTCTGTGGGTCTTTAAGCATTGCAATTAAATTGGGAATTTCCCTTTGGGTTCATATTGATGAACTGGTGGTAAGAAGATAGCTCCTAATGAAATAATTTTTTAAAATTGATAAATGACGAATTCCAGAACTAGCTTTCATTTGAACCATGTATTCTACAGTATTTTGCCATGTTTTTTAAATTGAGGTCGCACTGGCTTACAACATTGTGAGTCAGAGGAAGAACGTCACACCCCTCCGTGTGTGTCATCACACCACACCACAGCAACCACCCCACTCCTAGTTCTCCACCACAGTCCACTTTATAGAATGTTTCCTCAACACTGAATTAACAGGGTTTTTTATCGTAAAACATCTCAGGAAACTTTTTAATATAGTAAAATAATTGTTTTTTTTAAGATTTATTTATGTATGCATGCAAAATCTGGGGTACAGACTGGAGGTGTGGGGGTTGAGAAGATTCACCAGAGACAGAGTGAGGAGCAGAGCAGGTGGATCTACTGAAATACACTGCTGGGGGAGCAGTGGGAAAAGCAGGAGAGGTCTGCTGCGCCATGTGAGTCCCCTCCCTGGGCGGGGATCGAACTCCTGCTGCAGTGGCTGTGGGTTCACAGTGCAGTGCTTAACCCCTTGTGCCACCAGGGAGGCCCATAAAATAATTGTTAATGTCACTGTCCTGCACGTAACATGTGGTGCTCACATAAGTCCAGCAGCAGTGACTCGCGACTAGGAGGCGAGTATCTTTCCACTCGCACGCTGACCCTTTGGCCTGGCCCACGGGCCTGCACTCCCTACTCATCTCTCATCCGCCAAACTCACTGAGCACTGACAGGAGCAGAAAGGAGGGTGGAAGGTAACAACTGACCAGCCTAGAAGAGGGAGGAGTTAGCAGCAGGTGGAAGGGATTCTATCTCCTGTAGTGACTGCCTCTATGCTACCCACCGAGAACCAAGGGAGGTTCTGTAATTACTAATCACAAATCATCCTGTGTTACATTGTGGAAATACCTCTTTCATATCATTTGTTAGAGCCACCCGGTTGGATGTCTAAATATATAAACTCATGAAACTGTCACGCTGACAGCATTTTAGTAATTCAGATGCCGTAACATAGAAAAGATACAAGCATTAGGTGGACGCAGTAAATGTGGTGGTTAAGGACACAGACTGCAGACCCAGGCTGCTGCGTGGGTTTAAATCCCAGCACTGACAGGTTGCTGGATGACTAACCTGGAAAGTTACTTAACCTCTCTGAATAATTCTTTCATTCGCAAAGTGGAGATGAGGCACTGCCTTCAGGGTTTTAAATTTTAAGCAAGTTAATATAAATATGAATGCTTAGAACTGAGAGTGCTATGGGATGGGGGGCGGTAATAGAAGCCCAGGACAGTACCAGGTGGAGGACGGGTTACTGGGTTCTCACCCACGCACACAATTGCAAGACCACTCAGGTTCAGGGAACAGCAATAATGGGGTTTATTTAACAAACGGGGAGCAGAGTTGTAAGGCCACAGGCAGCCAGCTGTCTCACCGCAAGTAGTGTCCCCAGGCTCCAGAAGTCTTAAAGAAAAGCCTCTGTCCCTCAGTGAGGGCCCAGAGCTGGTGGCAGCTGAGGCAGAGCACTGCAGCTGGAGGTGCTCGCAGGCGGGCTGGGTGGCATGGACGCGGGGCCAGGCAGCAGTGAGGCAGCAGCACTGGTAGGTGGCTAACAGCTATAGGGAGCAGTTAACAGTTCTTCGAGCTGACCGGACACAGTGCCAGTCACCGCCAACAGTGCTGGCCACCACCGGCCCCTGGGTGGTGGCGGGGTCAGAAACACCGACTTAAAGCTTCTCGTCACTTGTTGGCCCACACCGACAACACGCCGCTCTTTGAGACACAGGCCTGGGCTCTGGTGCTCCTCTCAGGTGGTGGGGCCAGATGGCAGTGGCCCCTGGCCCCTGGGAAGCTTTCTAGCTTCTCTTCCTTCCCTCCGAGTCAGCTCTCGTCCTTCTTCCGCCTTCTGTCTCCCGAGGCCAGGAACAGCACCCCCCTGAGCCAGTCAGAGCACGTTCCCAGGCTGGTTCCTGCCCTGCCTTATATCCTCTTTAAGGATTGGCCCATTTTCAACCCTATGGCTGATTGGGCCGTAGCACCAATAAGCTCATAGCTCGCACCTGATGGGTTCATGATACCGTCCAGGCACCAACTCCATGGGCCTTTCTGTAGTCTACAGCTGGACGAGCCACAGCACTGGGGCTGGCCCGGTGGGGGCCGTGCTCTTCCGGGCTGCCCTGAACCAGGGGCTGCATGCCCTGGGGTGGCGCAGTAGAGGACTCCCCATCACTGCTGGCCTCCACCTGCAGCCTGGGCCCCAGTGTAGCCGGCGGTAAAATGCAGCTTCTGGGTCCAGGCGCAAAACCACCACTGCTTTACCGGTGGCGGTGGCGGAGAGCCAGTCTGCCGGCAGCTCGTGCAGCTGCAGGGCCTGGTTTCATAGCACTGTCTCCCAGGTGCCGCGCATCTAAGTATTTGTTCTCTTCTTTTATCATGCCACCTTTCTGGTGTTGTCTGTTTAAATGGCCATTCTGATTTGTAGTTCACAGGTTCCATTCACACAGCACCACTTTTATTTTATAATTACTAGCAGATTCCCCGGCTCAATCGTTGTTTTTTTTTTTTTTTTAAAGATTTATTTATGTATGCACACAAGAGCTGGGATATGGGCCAGAGTCCAGGGAGGTGAGAGGATTTACCAGCGACAGAGCGGGGAGCAGAATAGGCAGATGGACTGAAACACACTGCAGAGGGGACCAGTGGGCGAGGCAGGAGAGGTCTGCCGCACCATGTGGGTTCCTTCCCTGGCCAGCAGCAGGGATCGAACTCGTGCTGCAGTGGCTGCGGTTTGCTTCATAGTGCGTTGCTTAACCCACTGCGCCACCAGGGAGGCCCTGCTCAATCGTTTTAAAAGCAAAATGCTTATGTTTCCTCTTTCCAGGCCCAACACAGAGATACTTTCATTGAAGAACGCTATGGGAAATACAACATCAGCGATCCTTTAATGGCTCTACAGAGAGACTTTGAGACACTGAAGGAGAAGAATGACAGCGAGAAGCAGCCTGTCTGCACAAACCCACTCTCCATCCTCAAGGTCGTGATGAAGCAGTGCAAGAACATGCAGGAGCGCATGCTGTCCCAGCTGGCCGCCGCCGAGAGCCGGCACCGCAAGGTGTGTGGCGAGTTGGTCCAGAACACCTGGTACATGCTTGGCGGCTGCCAGTGTGCACATGCACTCAGCGGGGAGGCCCCAGATGTCAGAAAGCCTTTTTTCCCCCCAGATGTCTTTACCTAGGAGCGTGAAGATAGAAAATGCAAGTTACTGCAAATGTTAGCTTTAGGGGCTGTGCCAGATGGCATTCCTTCTTGATAGGCGTCTCAGAACACTTGGTGTGTTTCCTCGGCGCTTGCTCACCCAAACCCTGGCAGCAGACGGGGGTTTGACCAAGCCAGTAGCAGAACAGAGCATTTTCTATTTGTTTAGCCAAATGGTAAATACAAAGATTAACAGATATTCAGGGAATGCTATGTGAGAAAGAGAGGAAAACATGAGGGAATCTACCTGACTGTAAACAAGCCAGCCAGTAGATTAATTTTTCTTAGTTTTGCGTTTCATTGCATTCACTTCTCAGGAAACCGTAAACAGTCCCTTGGATTGTTCACCTTAAAGCTATTTTTCCCTTAGGAAAAGAGAGAGAGATAGTTAATTTCCAGGTCTTGCAACTCTTAAGTTAGGAAAGCAAACTTGTGCCTTCTTCTGCCTCATCTTACTGGAATTCTGGTGCTTCTGATTTTATTCCACTACCTGCCATTTTCTGCTCGGATTTGGCCTGTAAAAGGTGTTTAGCTAGAATCTGCATTCTTTTAAACTGTTGGTTTACATTTATACCAAAAACAGTGAGTGTATTTTTTTGGAAACATTTTATTCTAAAAAATTGGATTAGCAGCTGCAGTTTAATGGGCCGTCATTTGCTTTTCTGGTTACCTGCATTGCACAGCCATCGGCTTAACGCACCTTGGACTTAGGGCTTTTCAGCCAATATTTTTCTTGCCCTGCACCAATTTAAATGAAAGGCCAGAAAGGAGCTTATTAACCGTGGATAGACCACAAATACTCCATCATCCCCCAGAAAATACACAGAATGCCAGAAGTATATGCTTTTTTTTGTAAAAAATGAATTTCTTTCTTACCTTTGAGTTCTCAAAGTTTTCCAAGACCCAGAAAAGTTTAACATCTGGTCTGGAATGAGTAATCTGCAGGTGTCTGAGGGCTGGAGTTAGTAGCCTAAAATTTGGGATCCTTTCAGGAGCATCGCCACAGCGCCCTTGTCATAGGCAAGCCTTCCAGGCTGGCTGCTGCTGGTGTGTTGTGTGGCTCTAGGCAGTTGGGTGAGGGAGAAGTTAAAAGTAATTTGAAAATTCCTCACCCTAAAGGGCCCTTGGTCCTCCTCCCACTTCAGGTAGGTTGTGAGAAGAGGGAGCACAGCTGCCGCCCCTGAGCATCTGTCCTCTCAAAAAAGAACCCCTTGAACTATATTTCCGT
This sequence comes from Galemys pyrenaicus, assembly GCA_019455555.1. Taxonomy (NCBI): domain Eukaryota; kingdom Metazoa; phylum Chordata; class Mammalia; order Eulipotyphla; family Talpidae; genus Galemys; species Galemys pyrenaicus. The sequence continues at coordinate 5,997,220 of JAGFMF010011645.1, read as the reverse complement.
GTAAGATTCTATAAGTGAGTGTTAGCTTTTCTTAACCAACGGCCTTCTGTCAAGTGTTCTGTCGGTGCCGACGTGCATGTTAGAAGCCCAGCAGCAGGTGGTGGGTGGTGTGATGAGGGTGCTTCAGTCCCAGCTTGCCTGAGCCCAGCCAATGCCCGCTGCTGGCATAGTTAGTGGTGGTTACCGCGCCCCGTGGGCTCTCCGAGTGTGGTGGCTTGAACGGTAAGTTACGTGGTTACTTTGCTTACTTACGAAACATACAGAGAGAGAGTTCCTTAGTTTGCTCCTTCCCAGTCCCTCTTCTCCCCAGCACTCAGGGGCCACTTTTTTCTTTTAACCATCTATGCGGTAGCTGAGTTCCACGTTTCTGAATAGTATTGCTCCTTTTATCAGTTTTAAGCGCTTACGTTACTTCCTTATGTTATAGATGCAGACATCATCATCTTACACCCCACCTCGCTTTCCCCCTTTACCGTCTTCCCTAAACAACAGTCATCCCTTTCCTTACCCCTTTTCTCTGTTGTATCTGATATTCCCAAATCCTGAGCCTCTCACATTGTTTTTTTTTTAATTAATTTATGCATATAAGAGCTGGGGTACAGGCCAGAGGTATGGAGGGGAGAGACAGTGTGGGGAGCACAACAGGCGGATCTACTGAAATACACTGCTGAGGGTAGCAGTGGGTGAGGCAGAAGAGGTCTGCTGTGCCATGTGGGGATTGAACTCGTGGGGATTGAACTCGTGCTGCAGTGGCTGTGGATGCTTCATAGTGCTGTGACTTAACCCCTTGCGCCACCAGGGAGACCCCCACTTTCTGTTTCTTCAGAGGAGAAACATCTGGCTTAGCCCTGGACAGTAGGTGGTCGCTGCTACTGTCTGTGGGCAGGAATCAAGCTGCGGGGCCGAAGAACTGATTCTCCCGCCAGCACAGACTTTGAGTCTGCGCCTTGCTTCCGTCCCGCCTCGTCCTCTGCAGTGCCTGGCTCCTCCGGGTCCCACATCTCTTTGGGGCCTAGAAGCCACAGTAGCTTCCTCCCACATGCTGAAGTATAATAGTTACCGCTCCTCCAGCCTTTTTCCGCCTTCAGATGTTACGGACACTTCTTGCCTACTGCATTTTTCTTCTTTTCATTCTATTTCTGTAATTTTAGAGGTTTGCAGAAGGGAGAGGAGAGGATCTACATTTGTCTTTCTATTAAGTTGAAAAATCAGTTGTTTTTTAAAAGCTGGAAGTACATGGAAATGTGGCTGGTTTTTCATTTTCGCGTTCAAAGATAAATGCATGATCCAGGGGACTTTTCCTCTCCATTCATAAAATTGTTCATGAGGAAAAATGACGAGGAGTGGCCACTGGGGTGGCCGTGCTCTGCCCGGCGGTCTGGCGAAGGCTCCTGCAGCCTCAGCACGACCACTAAGAAAGGCACTGGCACTTGGGGTGCTGGAGCAAGTCGCACAACTGCTTACAGTTGTGGTTTCCCTTCAGTTGGGTTTAGTCCTTTGACACCAAGAGAAGTGGAATGGGGCCTTTTAACGTGCAGGGTGAAGAGTCTTTACTTCTCTTAACTGCCTACATGCAGAATGCAAGGTGCAGTTGGGAAGTCACCTATCCGAAACGTTTGCTTTCAGCTTCCTGTTGTCCTGTCTTCCTTCATCACCCACCCCTACCTGTCCTCTGCAGGTTCCTGGGCCTGTTAATTCTCCGAAGCTTCTCAGCCCCTGCAGCTAATTAGTTGCCCTCCTCTGAGTTATACACTGTTTTGTGCTTATCTCAAGTCAGACAGACACTCACCATTTCCTCGCATGTAGCGTGTGTCTTTCACCCTCTAGGCCGTGTGCTCCTCGAGGGCCCTGACTGGGAGCTCATCTACTTCTAGAACTGTCTTAGGTGCTTCCATAGGCACTTAGCATTTAATGACACCGTACGTGGTTTTTTGATATTTGGAAATGACTTTTTCCCTTTAAATTCTTTAAAGGTCATCCTCGACCTCGAGGAAGAAAGGCAGAGGCATGCGCAGGACACGGCGGAAGGCGATGATGTTACGTACATGCTGGAGAAGGAGCGGGAGCGGCTGACTCAGCAGGTGATTCGAGCGAGGATGCCTGGCGCGTTCACCCGGAACCGCATTTCTCAGATTGTCCTGCAGGGTGTTAACTAGGATTGCTCAAAATAAGGACTCTGTGGTCAGATAAGTCTGGGGACAACTGGATCAAACTAAGTTTTTAACAGATTTCTAGCTTCCACTTGTTGGGCCCTTTCGTCTGCTTCGGAAGAAGCACAGAGGAGTCTTCAGGAACAAATAGGGTGTTCTTTGTTTATGTTTTCATAAAATCTGTTTTTGACATAGTCACTGACATACTTTAGGGGATACTGACTTCAGGGTCCCGGGTTCCTTGCCGTGGGATACCCAGTGAGAAATCCTCTTTGCGTCACAGCCCAGTCCGCAGCGTGCACACGTGCCTGAAATAGCAGCCTCCTGATGTGAACCGTAACCCTGACCCTTACACCCATGTTTTCTGGGGTTTTTTTTGTTTGTTTGTTTGTTTGTTTGTTTTGCCTAGAAAAACTGGGGCATAGGCCAGAGGTGCAGGGGGGGAGTGAAAGGATTCAGCAGAGACAGAGCGGGGAGCAGAACAGGCAGACTGACTGAAACACACTGCCGAGGGGAGCAGCGGGCGAGGCAGGAGAGGTCTGCTGTGCCCTGTGGGTCAGCTCCCTGGCGGGGGATCCAACTCGGGCCATAGTGGTGTTAGCACTGAGACTGACCTCCAGGTCACCAGGGAGGCCCTCTCATTTCTTAACAGTTCTGGTCCTGCTTTGTAATTTTGTTCCCCTCCATCCATTAACAAGTCTCCAGGTTTGAGAACTTTAGATTAGAAGGGTTCCTTCAGCCCTCCCCCTCTCACTCAGAATCTCCGTTCCGGAGCTAGGGTTGGGATGATGATTAAAACAGACTGCATTTGTGTAACAAGTATGATTCAGATGCAACTCTTGATGTTTGTTCTAAGACCAGATGGAATTATTCCTGAGATTTTTAAAGTTTTGTTTTCAGCAGCATTCATGACAGAATGGGGTGTGCATAGCTTTGTTTTCTGTTCTAATTAGTTCTTATCCTGAAACTTAAAACACAGTGATGGTTCATATTCCCACTGTCAGCTCTGAGGCAGTTAGGACCTGGAAGCGCCTCCTTCCTCAGCAGAGGGAGACCGAAGCGCAGGCACACATCCAGGTTAGCCGTGTGGCTGCAGCAGGGGGCGCGCTGAGCGCGGGGCTGCGCGGTAACCCAGGGCCCTTAGCCGGGAGACGCCATAGGGTGGTAGTCGCGCAGTGTCTGTCTTCTCACTCTAATCTAGATGTGTGCTGGCCATTTTTTCAAGCTGGAATTTGAAAAGTCCCAGGTGAAGAAGTTTGAAAAGGAGCAGAAGAAGCTGTCCAGCCAGCTGGAGGAGGAGCGCTCCCGGCACAAGCAGCTGTCCTCCATGCTGGCCCTCGAGTGCAAGAAGGCTACCAGCAGGGCGGCCGAGGAGGGCCAGAAGGCGGGGGAGCTGAGCCTGAAACTGGAGAAGGAGAAGAGCCGCGTGAGCAAGCTGGAGGAAGAGCTGGCGGCAGAGAGGAAGCGGGGCTTGCAGACCGAGGCCCAGGTGGAGAAGCAGTTGTCCGAGTTTGACATCGAGAGGGAGCAGCTGCGAGCAAAGCTGAACCGGGAAGAGAACCGGACCAGAACTCTGAAGGAAGAGATGGAGAGTCTGAAGAAGACAGTACAGGACCTGGAGGCCGCGCACCAGCACTGCGGCCCCGGTGAGCCGTCCAGGAAACCAGTGACCGTGGCCAGAGGCATGCTGACGGAGCCTCCTGTGCTCGTGTCTGTGTTTTGCCAAACAGAGGGTTTTCCGGCAGAAAGAACCCCCGGGAGCAGCCTAGCCAAGGTGCCCACGGCCTCGGGGCTGCCCGGCCCCACCACTCCCACTTACTCTTATGCCAAAGCCAATGGCCACTTTGACCCGGAGATACACACGTCAAAGGAGCAGGCAGCAGGCAGCAGCGCAGAACACCAAGTGCCTCTGCGGGAGAAGCCCGGGGGCCCCGAGAAAGCGGCAGAGAACGGCGGGTGTCCCGTGGGCGTGGACTCGCCAGGCCCAGCGCCCAGCCCCCTCCCCTCCGGCGGAAGCTCGCTTTCCCCCAGCAGCACAGCCTCCTCCTCGCTCACGTCCTCCCCTTGCTCCTCCCCGGTACTGAACAAGCGCCTCCTGGGGGCCTCCGCCAGCAGCCCGGGCTACCAGTCGTCCTACCAGGTGGGGATCAACCAGCGCTTCCACGCGGCTCGGCACAAGTTCCAGGCCCAAGCAGATCAGGAGCAGCAGGCCAGTGGCCTGCAGAGCCCCCCGTCCAGGGATCTGTCCCCCACCCTCATGGACAACTCTGCCGCCAAGCAGTTGGCCCGAAACACAGTCACTCAGGTGCTCTCCAGGTTCACCAGCCAACAGGGGCCCATCAAGCCCGTCCCTCCCAACAGCTCGCCCTTCGGCACGGACTATCGGAATCTGGCCAGCTCCGCCAACCCCAGAAGCGACACCAGCCACTCCCCGACTCCGGGGAAAGTCTCCAGTCCTCTGAGCCCTCTGTCTCCAGGGATCAAGTCCCCCACTATCCCCAGAGCTGAGAGAGGGAACCCTCCACCTATCCCCCCAAAAAAACCTGGCCTCACCCCTTCGTCCACCGCCGCGCCACTGACCAAAACGCACTCCCAAGCGGCCTCCCTGAGCACCGATGACCTCGCGGGCAGCTTCTCTCCGAGTGCCGTGGTGGCCAACGGCAAGGACGTGGAGATCCTTTTGCCAACTAACAGCTAGTCCGGAGGGCTGCCCCGCACCTGACAGACATTCCACCAGATTTCATCCCGGAGCGCGCCTCAGGCCCTCGAGTAAGAGCACGTTATTTATTTTGAGAGTAGCTGAAACCATCTGTGTAGTACATTTCGTGTACTTCAACTTTTTGTATTTTTTTAAGTAGAAACTGAGTAGTTTAGGTTTTTATGACTCACATCTTTGTACTGAAGCTCGAAGGGCACCTCAAAGACATCTCAGCTCGACAGTCACCATCCTATTGCGATAGAGAAAGCTAGTTGAGCGCCAGGTGGTGATTTGCTGTCTATTTTGGGACTAGAATCACTCAACACTCATTTTGAATTATGCAGAAGTGGTTCATGCAGATTTTTATTCCAGATGAACATGTTTAAAAAGTGCCTGAAATAAGACTGCCATATGAATGTGATTCTGCAGCAGAAACACAAAACAGATCATTTTCTTGCAGAAAACTAGCTCCTCTGTGAATCCTGAATGTTAAAAACCAACCCTGCTTTGAATCCTCTCCTCTTCTTTTTAATCCGAGCCTTGTGCGCGGGAACGGGGCTGCGAGAGCAGCACAGGGGAGGTCATGGTGGGAGCGTCCTCGCCCCGCAACGCACTTTCTAGCACCCCCCCAGAAACCCTCCTGCGCATGAAGCAGTGGGGTGCTGTTTTCCTTGTACTTTTGAAAACTCGTTACCCCAAGTTTCCTACATAAGTTCTTGAATAGAGTGAAATCACATCTCCATTCAAAAAAATGTTTTCAGGCATCTACTGTTGTGTAAGGAACGTCTGATTCCAATCGCTGTTACTTGAATAGGAAGTGGTTATTCGTTCTGTAAAAAAGTTTTGCAGCAGAATGAGATCTTTATTCTGTAACCTAAAAAGCAATAACATAAAATTCACTCTCCTTGTAGTATTATATAAGTCAGAATCACGTAAGGTTTTACTAAACTGTTATACTTACTCTCCAAGCTGCCAGCACTTGGTGTCTCTATCTGTGGAACCAAATTAACTTTTGCCTAAGTGGAAGTATAAATATATCTGTATAGATACACAACCCTTTGCGTGTTTAACATACACACTTAAAGACATAACTATTAGTGTGATTATATCTTTGGAGTTTGCAATAGAGCATAAAGGACGAGTAGAAATGCACCTTCAGATTACCTACCAAAGCAGCTCAATGTGCTTGGGACCCAATCACTCAACGGAGGACTCTTGTCCACGGAGAGGGGCAGAATTCCAAATAAAGTCAGATCTTGGGGCATCGTAAAAAGGAAGGGCCAGACTCCCTCCACAGTCACCAAACCTGCTGGTCGTGAAAGTGAGAGAAGCCCAGTGGTCTGAGCCAGCTTGGGGCGGTGGGTGGGTGTTGAGCAGCCCCCAGCCCCCTGCGGAGGGAGGGAGCGCCCCCCTGATCAGTGCTGGCCACCCGTTGCGAGCAGGAGCTCCAGGTCAGGGCTGCTCACGTTTGACGAAATCCAAATTTTCATGAGAAACATCTCATTTTTAAATGTCAAGAACCGATTCAAAAAATTTTAAACTGCTGGCTAAACAAATACTTCTGCAGCTGCATACAGCCCCCGAGTTGCCAAGTTGCCCCCGCCTTCATTCTAGAAATTTCTCTCTGGCACCGACTGTCCAAGTCGCGCATTTCCATCACAGTGAGCTTGTGAGGACAGAAGCCTCCAGGCTTTGCGACCTACAAGTGCTTGGAATATGGTGACTCCACCCCTCCCCCCCAGACGGCACTGTCCACAGCCCAGCGTGGACACATGACCGCGTGGTCCTGTGTCCACAGCGACACAGACAGTCAGGGAAGGGAAGGCCTCCCGCTGTGATTTAATCCAACATGGGTTGCTGGGAGAAAGGCAGGTGCCGGAAGTTGGTTTTGTAGATCACAGTGGAGGATACCGGTATCTACAGTTTATGATTTCATCCAGGTCAATACGTGAAAGTTTTAATTCTGCTCTGTCCCAGGGGTGTCCACCAACATGCTGAAGATGGCATCTTCAACAGTCCAGACCAGTCAGACATTAAACTACCCCATGCATAGCCAGCTGAGCAGTGTTGTTAAAATAGCTGAACCTTCTAAACAAGAGACCTGGCTGTAGTCCCAGAGTAGTATTACCTCCCTTGCTTTAAATGGTAATCTTAAAAGTTGCATTGTGCTCTTCCTTTGTTTTGACATAGATATATATAGAGAGAGATTATACGGAAGTTTATTTCTTAGGAAGTGCACTGAATAATGTATTTCTTTTACAGTGTAATATGGGGGTGGGGAAATGCAAAAAAAATGTGTATTTTTGCTAGTTGCCTATCTTCCGAGATAAATAAGCACAATACTGCAATGGATCCAATAATCCAGTTAGGTATTATAGAGTAGTATTTAAGTTTGCTGTAGATTGTGTGTGTGCTAAGTAAAAAGTTCCATGATTCACAATTTTGGTACTAACTCATGTTACAAAAGCTGTGTTACTATGTTACTGGAAAACAGATGATAATGATGTGCAACCTAACACAAGCATTAACGAGTTAACATTTGTAAAGCCATGTACCATGCAGAAGTCTTCATCCGTTTTTATAGCAGACTACATTAAAACAAGTTAAATCACATCTTATGGGGAGGAATTAGTCTTGTTTGTGCACAGCGAGGGTTGCACCAGGGCCTGTTTTCTTGGGCAGCAGCAGATGGTGCTTCTGAAGGGAGCACTCAGACTTTTAAAGAAATCAAGCCAGTGGCCCGTCCAGGTTGGGCCCCAAAAGGAGCCAGGACGTTGGTCTTAGAACCTTAGCAGTGGAAGAGGCTTTCACAGTAATAATCCAGCCTGTGATTTTAAACCATGTGGACCTTTTGAGAATCTTCAGAAAAGCTAGGCTAGCTCACTCCTTCTCCCCTTGTCCCCCCATGAATAAGTTTATATGCAAAGTTTGGTTGATGGCTTCACGGGATCCAAAGACCCTAAAGACAGACCTGACTCCTCCTGTAGTTTTAAGAAGCCCAACTTTGTGGGGGCCCCTCCTTGTACACGTGGCTGCTGCCTCCCTAGCCCCCTGGCCCCGTGCTGTCTTCTTCCAGTCAGCGAGTGGAAGTTGTAGCCAGACAGAAGCACTTGGGAATCCTCTCATGTTCGAAAGATGTTCAAACCGTGACTGTTTACACAGCTTTAGTTTCCAGCGTGTAAGCCAATTAATGATCACTCCCACAAACTGGGTATTTCTGTTTCCCTTCACAGCCTCACGTCAGCAATGCCGCCTTGCCAGTTTGTGTGTGTGACTTACAAAGAGCAGTTCTGGTGCTTAGTCCTTGAAACAGGACTTCACAGTGTCTTGACAGTTGCTTCAAAATAGGATGTTTCTTTGTAACGATGGGCCAGAGGGAAGTGATGAACACTGTCTTGAGGAGGAATCGTTAGTTGCTATAAAACTAGCTGGAAACGCTTACGAGGGTCCACCACCCTCTGTGCTTACGTGGCGCTGACCAACGTGTTGGTAAAGGCAGAGGAGGAAAGAGCAGCAGCGCTTCTCAAGCCTGATGCTTCAATACCCTGAAAACCTGTTAGAAATGAGGATTCCTGGGGACTGGGCTGAGGGGCCTGTTGCTGGCTGGGGTCTGAGGATCTTATTTTGAGAAAGTGCTTCTGGCACCCTTGAACCTGGTTCCTGAAAGTCAGTGATACTGAAAGAAAGTGTGTACTTGGGGTGCAGGCACCACGCTGACGTCACACACATGACCTGACCGAGCTTCACGGGGGCGTGTACAGATGAGGGAGAAGACCAGAAGTGGGCGTGGGGCTCCCAGTTGGTGACCAGGGTTCAAACCACACTGCTCTGCTGTTTCCCAAGTGAAAACCCCCGAGGCATTTGTGGCAGTTCTGCAGACCAAGGCCAGGCCTGAGAAAGTGCCTCCTCGCATTCTTTAAAAAACGATTGGGTTTAATCCCTGCAGGTCTGCCACCAGCCACCCCCCACTCACCCGGACCCCCTGTCCAGGAGGGGGTTATCAGACCAAACCCATGCCAGGAAACCTTTATCAGGTGAGATAAACCAAACGCAAATAAAACCTCACTCCCCTCCAGCAGCAGATGTTTCTTAAATACCTAAGATGAGCCAGAAACCCAGAGAGCTATGGAAAACACGGTCCCTGCCCCCAGGTTACTCGATCCAATTGAGAGAAGCAAAATGTTAACCAAAAACAGGAGCAGAAGGAACAGGAGCGGTGAAAATGCCAAATAAGGTTATTGAAAGTGGTGCTGGCAAAAGCTGTCGGGGAGCGCAGAGGTGACGGGCAAGTTAAAAGAGGAACCAGTGTCTCTTCTGCCTCCCTGTTTGCATGATGTTTCAGGGGGCTTGTCTTGGTTTCAGGGTGAGGTCAGAGACAATTCCCTGAGGCTGCCTGGCACCAGCATGCTGGTTTCCCCCCCAGCTTGGGCTGGTGTGAGACCCGGCAGGGGACACGGGGTAAAGCACCCTCAGCTGCCAGCTCCTGCAGGAGGTGGCTTACTGGGCCGACACCACCTCTCCTCCCGCGGACAACTGGCTGATGAAAGTGGGCTGTCACTACTCGGGCCTCTTGTCCCAAGTCAGACACTGAAGGGGCATCCCAGTTTTGAGGTCCTCTGCAGTGCTGGCCTGAACTTCCTACTGAGACTGTCCTCCCCTCCTCTCTCTTCGGTCATGTGGCTCCCGAGGGCACGCCCCGTAAACCCCTGCACCCCAGTCTCCATCAGGCACTCTTCTTTGAGTTGGGATTAAGTCCTCTGAAGGAGGGCAGAGCATTTTCTTTCTGAGCATTTTGTATGGTCCCAAGTTCGCAGGTTTTCTTTACAATTGCTACATTCAGTCAATGCAGGATGGGATGAGGTGGCTTCCTACTTGATGCAAAAGGTCATGAAAGCTGCCAAGGCTCAGAAACTTGCCCAACGTCCCACAACGTCCTAGCAGAGCAGGACTGGGGCTCAAACCTTCATCTATTTGGCCTTCAAGTCCATGCTTCCTGCCCTGGCCACGCTCCAGTCAAACAGTAATGACACAGTTGAGGCATAACCTTGTCGTGAGCCCTGTACCTAAGTCATGTGCCACTGCCCACTAGCTCCTGAGACGTCCAGCTCGGACCAGGATGCTGAAGCAGTGGGGGTCTAGGTGGGAGGAAAGGAGAGGGATGCTTTGCCTTCCCAGGTGGAGTCGTCACAGCCAGAGCAAAAAGGAGGCTCAGAGACCCTTGATTGTAGGAGAATGGAGCTGAGAAAAGCAGGGTGCCACCCAAGCTGCCCTGTCTATTCCATGGCACCGCCCAATCTCAAACCAGCGGGGCTCCCTATGCAGCCTTCTGCCTGAGATGACCTTGGACCCAGAACTCCTGGCCCAGCCCAGCCTGCTCCCTCAGGCACCTCTCCCTCCCCTCACCTGCTTCTCTCTAGCGCCAGCTTTGATCTTGTCCATGGCTGCCCTAGATTTCAGGCCTTGCCCTCTGCCTGCTGGCCTGGAGCTGCCTGCCATACTTGTTGCCCCAGAAATCCTGTTGTCATGACTCTGAACCGGTTTGACAGCTGGTGAGAGTGAGGAGGTTGGTGGACGCTCCTGTCTAGTGTCAGCTCGGGAGCACTTACTCACAGGCGGGTGGCTCCTCAGGTGTGTCAGCACCACTGAGCCTCCACCCCGCCCTGCTGGTCTGTCCTGCCACACCCCCCGTGGGGGGCTGCTGAGTGCCCAGACGGCTGAGACACCTACTCCTGGCCCTCCTCCCCTACCCCGAAGCAGGCGCTCCCAGGAAGGCACTCCCCTGGCATCCTTCGTAGTGCCAACCCTCCCGCATCTGCTGTCCCATCTCACCCAACTCAAGCCGGACCTTTGTGCAACTTTGGGCCCCGGAGCAGGAGCAGACCAGTAGGGTGGTTTGGGGGTGTGCCCGCAGCACACAAGCCCCTTCTTCATCCCCAGCCTGTTTTCCCTTCCCGAGTCTTGGTGAGTCAGCACCGCAGGGCCACACACAAGGCTTCCATTCAGGGCTCCTGTTCCTTCTGCTCTAGCTCAGCTCTCTGCCCCCCTCCTCATTCTCTGTGTGGGCCTTATTCTCGCCATGGGAAAGCTCTGCTCCCTGCCCTGCGCCGCCTCCCTTCCTTGCCCTCCAATCCCCCCACCCCTACACACACACAACATACACACCCCTCAGCCAGCGCACACACACACACCCCTCTCAGCCAGCACACACAACATATACAGCCCTCAGCCAGCGCACACACCTCTCAGCCAGCACACACAGACACACATACCCCTCAGCCCCCACACACACACTCCTCAGCACACACGTACACCCCTCTCAGCCAGCGCACACACACACCCCTCTCA
>JAGFMF010011645.1:5933809-5985222 GCA_019455555.1 Galemys pyrenaicus | reverse complement strand
TGCCCGCCCACCCGGCAGTGCCCGCCCACCCGGCAGTGCCCGCCCACCCGGCAGTGCCCGCCCACCCGGCAGTGCCCGCCCACCCGGCAGTGCCCGCCCCGCGACGCGTCCCCGGCGGAAAGCTGAGCCGCTCGCGCCACCTGCTGTTCAGTCTCGGGAGTCTCTGGACTAAGGGCCGGGCCACACCGCCACCTCCCTGGACGAGAACACGGGCTGCTGGCGGGGAGGGCCCACCTCGGAGATGCTGGGGGCAGCCCCACCGCTCTGTCGCCTCCTGACCGGGAAGCCGGGCTACAGGGACGGTGCCTGCCCAGACGCGGGTGGAAATCCAGCCTGTGTAAAAGGGGGTGGGGTTGGGAACAGGGACCCCACCGGGTATTGTGAGCCTTAAAGGAAAAAGCCTGAAACTTGAGGTTCATTAGGACACTGGTACGCACTCAGCAAGGGGTGGGCTAGCATCGCGAGGCTCCTAGAAGGTGACTGTCATATAGCAAGTGCGTGAGGAGCACTCGTTAAACGGGTGACCGTCCATTTATTCATCCCTTCGTTTAGTTATGCTAAAGACATGTCTTGCTCCTCCTATAATGTTGATGCTGGAAAGAAAGAAAGAGAGAGAGGGAGGAAGGGAGAGAGGGAGGGAGGGAGGAAGGGGGAGGAAAAACATCAACTTTGAACCAAGGAAAACAAAGAGATTTCATTCATGCAAACAACCAACAGCCCTGACTAGTGCTGACTTATGCACTAGGGTAAAGATGTAAATAGTTGCGGCCCCCTAAGGGCCTTTAGATGCTGAAAGAAACAAACACCAGACATCTTGCTGTGTGGACTGTAATAAAATTAAGAACAGGCTGTGGGGGCAGAGTTAGTCTGCAGTGGCATCGGGATGGCCCCTCAGAGGAAATGGCACTTGTCCTGGTCTTGAAGGAGGAGTAGATGTTTCCAGGTAGAGGAGGCAAGGAAGGGCGTTTGAGTGCTGAGAACTACACATGCTGGGCTGTCAACCCAAAGGGAGAGAAGAGTGGGGTGGGAGCATGGGAAGAGTGGGGCCACTGGGCCTGACCTGAAGGCATCAGGAGCAGATACAGACTCACCAAGAAGCTAACGAAGCACTGTATTTCCATAGACCCACCTGTTCTGCTCCCACTGTCTCTGGTGAATCCTCTCACCTCTGGTGTGTCCCTGTACCTCTGGCCTACAACCCAAGTTCTTCAACTGAGTAAATAAATAGTTTTTTAAAAAAATTTAAAGCAAGAGGGCCTCCCTGGTGTCGCATGGGGTTAAGCACTGCACTATGAAGCATCTGCAAGTTCGATTCCCCACCAGAGAGCTGACCCACATGGCGCAGCAGACCTCTCCTGCCTCGCCCGCTGCTCCCCTCAGCAGTGTGTTTCAGTCCATCTGCCTGTTCTGCTCCCCACTCTGTCTCTGGTGAATCCTCTCACTCCTCTCCCCCCAGTCTACACCTCCAGCCTGTACCCCAGTTATTGTATGCATAAGTAAATCTTTTTTAAAATTAAAGCAAAAAAAAGTCAACTTATTTCCAAATAACTGCATTATATAGTAAAGCTCTATAATTTGTGTAAGAAAATAAAACATCTAGCACTCAAAAGGTAATATTCACAATCGCTAGTTTCCAATCAAAAATTACCAGGTTTGCGAAGAGTCAGAAACATATAGAACATAACTAGGAAAAAAATAATTAATTGAAAATTAACCAAAAAAATGACACAGTGTTATGACTGCATTTCATATCTGTAAGGAGATATAAAAGAAAGATTATATTTTTAGAGACATGAAAGATACAGAAAAAAACAAATCAAACTTCTAGAGATAAAAAACACATTATAGGAGATGAAAAAAATTGAATTTTAATAGTAGCAGATTACATGCTACAGAAAAAATGATTATTAAACTTGAAAAAACAGCAATAAAAGCTATCGAAAATGAAACATAAAACATAAAAATGTTTTCAGCAGGGCCTCCTTGGTGGCACAGGGGTTAAAGTTTCAGTGTTATCAAGCTATCACCAGCCACTGCAACAGTTCAATCCCTGACCAGGGAGCTGACCCACAAGACGCAGCAGACATGTCCCTTCAGCAGTGTACTTCAGTAGATCCCCCTGATCTGCTCCCCACTCTGTCTCCGGTGATTCCTCTCACTCCCCTCCCCGCCACACACACCTCTTGCATATACTCCAGTTATTGTATGTATAAATAAAAAAATTTTTTTTCCAAAAAGACAGTGTGGCATTCAGGAAAGAATAAACAGATTAATGATAGAAAATAATGAACCCAGGGCCTCCTGGTGGCGCAATGGGTTAAGCAATATACTGTGAGGCAAACCACAGCCACTGCAGCATGAGTTCAATCCCTGCCGCTGGCCAAGGAGGGGACCCACATGGCGCAGCAGACCTCTCCTACCTCGCCCACTGCTGCCCTCAGCAGTGTGTTTCAGTCAGTCTGCCTGTTCTGCTCCCCACTCTGTCTCTGGTGAATCCTCTCACCTCCCTGGACTCTGACCTGTACCCCAGCTCTTGTATGCATAAATAAATCTTTTTTTAAAAAGAAAACAGCTGGACATCCACATGTAATAAACCAAACCTAGGCAGATACTTTACCTCCATCACAAAAATCTGAGAATGAACTGCAGACATATATAAGCACATGCTGGTGGATAGCATCAGGGAAAAAAATCTATGACAACAACTCTTTGAATACAACACAAAGGACCAATCCATGAAAGAAACAATAAGTAAACAGGGCTTCATGAAGACTTGAGACTTAAGCTCTACAAGGTCAATGAGAAGAAGAAGATAAATCACCAGCTGGGAGGGAGTATTTGTTAAAGACACATCTGATAAAGGATGTTATGCCAAATATACAAACAAAACCTCTGAAACTCACCAATAAGAAAATGAAAACCTTGATCAAAAAATTGAACCCCCTGGTGGTGTACCGGGTTGAGCGCCACACTGTGAAGCATCGATGGCACAGTAGTGCGAGTTCAATCCCCAGCCAGGAAGGGGACACACATGGTGCAGCAGACCTCTCCTGCCTCGCCCACTGCTCCCCTCAGCAGTGCATTTCAGTCGATCTGCCTGTTCTACTCCCCACTCTATCTCTGGTGACTCCTCTCACCTCCCACACCTCTGGCCTGTACCCCAGCTCTAAATGCATAAATAAATAAAATCTTTTTTAAAAATTGAATAAAAATTTGAAGGCATCCCACAAATAAGATCTATAGACAAACACTGTATGGTATCACTTATATGTGGGATCTTAAAAAAAAGATGAAAACAATAGAATGGTAGTTACCAGGTACTAGGGAAGAGAGATTGGTCGAAGGATATGCACTGCCAGTTATAAGATCAATGATTTCTGCAGACCTCGTGTTCAGAATGGTGATTATAGTTAATAATACTCTGTTGGATACTTGAAATTTATGGAAAAGAAGAACTCCAGATCTTAAAAGTTAAGGTGATGGATGTGTCAATTGGCTTAATTGTGAAAATCATTTCGTGACATACAAGTTTATCAAATCAGTACATTTTACAGTTTAAATATATCCAAATTTATTTATCAATTGTGCCCCAGTAACAAAATGAACATGATGAGTCCTTCCCTGGTTATACCAGAAAGGGGGGGGGGGACAGCAATGGCAAACAAAACTGTTACTTGAGTGGGAGCTGATTATCTCAGGTGTCAGATAACAGACACTAAGAAAAAATATTAATTACTTATTGTACTTTTCTATCCACAAGGATTTTCTGACATGCCGCATAATAAGTGTGTGGATTTTTACTCATGTGGTTGCTAGATCTTGGTCTTTTAGGATAGAAATATTAGTAATTGACAAGCTAAGTTCAGATAAAAGACATTTCCCCTCTTTTCAAAAGGAGCAGATGATCTCATGCATAATGGACTTTGGGGTGAAGGCCCTTGGGCAGGGTCAGACCCCAGACCCTCCTGGCTGCAGTTTCTAGACTTTATCACTTTTTTAAAAGATTTATTTATTCATGCATACAAGAGCAGGGACAGGCCAGAGGTGCAGGAGGTGAGAGGATCCACCAGAGACAGAGTGGGGAGCAGAACAGGCAGATGGGCTGAAACACACTGCTGAGGGGAGCAGCGGGCGAGGCAGGAGAGGTCTGTTGTGCCATGTGTGTCCCCTTCCTGGCTGGGGATCAAACTCACGCTACTGTGCCACGGATGCTTCACAGTGTGGCGCTCAACCCGCTGCACCACCAGGGAGGCCCTAGACTTTATCACTATAAAAGAGTTAATTACCCAGATGTCTTGATGCTTTGCTGGCAGCCCCGGGCACTGTGACAAACCCAGTGAGCCAAAGAGCTTTAGGGTCTATACTTACAGTTACAGAGCCCAACAGGATCAACAAAATATGTGAGTCAAATCCAGTCTACCGCCAATAACATCTTTTCTTGGTGACAGTTTTTATTTTATCATTCACGCAGTGGGGGAGCAGTGTGATAACAGCAGACATTGAGGAGAAGGATGTGACTGTAATTGGGCAGAGGTCGTAAGGATGTAGGACTAGGTGAGCTAGTGGGAGAGGCACTGAAAAAAAAAAACTGAACAGGGGACACAATCAAAATAACAGATGAGGCACAACAGCATCTATGACAGTGACCCCGCTCCTGGGGGAGCCTGAACCCCCAGGCGATGCTCAGTTGGGGTTGACTGACATGTCAGTGACCTGCTTGATGGGATTCCCAAACCTAATTTCTGAAGAAAGGAAACTGGCCTTGGCCAAATTCAGTTTTCCTGGCTGTGGCAAGAGAAATTAACCTGCACATAAGCAAAATAAATGCCAAAGCTCTAAGTCAAGAATATTACCACTGCCTGACGGGAAGCCAGGCTGCTGCAAGAGAAAGACAAGAGAAAGATTTCATCAGAAAGAAAGAGCTCTGACTGGAGAACGTCCTCCAGTTACCCAGCAATCATTTACTGCTTCTTGGAAGACCAGAGGGGCAAGTGTCCTATTACTAAGTAATTTTCATTATTTAGTTTTCTGCACATCAGTTCCACGGAGTGACCTTGACCGGAGGAGTAATTGACAAAACTTGGGATGAGAGGAAAGGGCAGATAATGGAAACAACAACAACAAAAACACAACAAAAGTAAACAGACAACTTCGAATCAGAGACATTCTGCAGGGAAAAGGGAGGGAGTGGGATCAAGGCAGGGACAGGAAGAGCCCAAGGGACTATGGTGACTGTGCAGGGGGAATTGGTGGTGGGATCTCTATGGGGACTGGGCACCTGAGCAAAGAAAGCAAACATTGTGAAAAATAAGTAAATAAACGGGGCCTCCCTGGTGGCACAGGGGGTTAAGGCACAGCACAGTGGAGCTATCCACAGCCACTACAGCGTGGGTTCGATCCCTGGCCAGGGAGGGGACCCACATGGCGCAGCAGCCCTCTCCTGCCTCCCCCGCTGCTCCCCTCAGCAGTGCATTTCAGTCGATCTGCCTGTTCTGTGCCCTACTCTGTCTGGTGACTCCTCTCACCCCCACTCCCACACCTCTGGTTTGTACCCCAGTTCTTGTATACATAAAGAAATTTTTAAAAATAAATAAAATATAAAAAACAAACCAACCAAAAAAGTGTAGATAATGGGGTAGAGGATCAGTTAACAGACACGATCAGAGAACTCAGATGTCAAAGCTAGGAGTTTCCAGTTGAGCGTCTGGAATTGCCAGCTAAACGGCCCTTCTCAGAGAGGCCCATAGCCACCTAAGGCACAAGGAGCCTTCCCGCCCTGGGGCTCCCATAAGTGTACAGATGCGATTTCCAGAGATTATATGACAGATAAGGAATATCAAAATAGCTTGAAGGTAGAAGCAGAAGCAATCAAGCTAGACCTTAAAGGTTGTTGCAAAATGACATGTAATGCTATTTCCATTATTTTTTTATAAAACATGGTACTGTCATGAAAAGCATTGCTTCACAGTATTGCTAACTATAAATCAATTAAAGATAAATTTTAAGTAAACACCTAAAAAAATATATATTTTAAAGATTTATTTATGAATACAAGAGCTGGGGTACAGAACAGAGTCGCGGGAGGTGAGAGGATTCACCAGAGACAGAGTGGGGAGTAGAACAGGCAGATCAACAGAAGTACACTGCTGAGGGGAGCAGCGGGGAGGCAGGAGAGGTCTGCTGCACTATGTGGGTCCCCTCCCTGGCTGGCGGCAGGTATCGAACTTGGGCTGCTGTGCCCGGATGCTTCACAGGGTGCTCAACCCGCTGGGAGACCCAAGAATAATTTGAGATTTACAGAAAAATTAGTAAGACAATACAAAGTGTCCATATACCCCACACCCTGTTTTTTCTGTTAACATCTTTACTTCTATTACATATGTAGGGTATATTTGTCTCAACCCATAAACCAACACTGACAGATTATCATGACTGAAATCCGCATTTTATTCAGATTTCCCTTAAGGCTCTTTTTATTTTCCAGGATCCTGCCCAAGCCACTGACGTTTGTCACATGTCCTTAAGGTGCCTCTCGGCTGTGGCAATTTCTCAGACTTTCCTTGTTTGGGGATGACCTCGCAGCTGCGAGGGATGTTGGTCAGCTTTTTGTGAATGTCTCTCATCTGTCTGATGTTTTTCTTATGATTAGACTGAGGTTACGGAGAGGAAACCACAGAGGTGAAGTGTCCTCGGAGTCACATCATCTAGGGCTTTGGCCAACTTGCCTTACCGTTCTGGGCAGGCCTTGACTCCTGACTGAGGGTTGTTTTTTTTTAGGTTCCCCACAGTAAAGTTGCCCTCCTCGCTTCCCTTTTACAGTCCCCTACTCTTTGGAAGGAAGTCCCAACCTGCAGCCCGCACTGAGGGAGCAGGAGTTAGAGTTTTCCTCCTTAAGGCAACGTATGGACAGTAATTATTTGGAATTCTGCGGGGGAGCTTTGTCTATTCTTGCTATATAGTTACTCAGACGCTTATTTACACCCCTCCGGATCCGGGTGTATTATTTAGTATGTTGGGTTATCATCCCCAACTGCTTTATCTCACTGCTCAAACTGCTCAGCGTTGGCGCCCATGTTCGTTTGAATTTGTAACGTGGATAAATAGAGCCCACACGCGAAACTTGAGACTTCTTGACACTTGTTATGAGTGTAAAGCCAGCAAAGGCTTTGAGAACCAAAACTCTAAAGGGCCGCACCCCAACACCAGGTAGCCACAACGCCTCTGCAGGGCGGAGCTGGGGCAGGGGCCCCCGCTTCTCCGAGCCGGCGCGCCCCCCTGAGGCCGCCTCCGGGTCTGAACCACGGACGGAGCCCGCCCTGCCTTTCCCGCAAACGCCACGGCGGGGCGCGCGGCCCTCGGTGAGTCACCCCGAGTCGGAACACCGGCCCTTGGCGCCCGCCCCGGTGTCCTCCGCGGAGCCGGGGTCTCGGCCTGGCCTGAGCGGCGTCGCCCTCGGCCCGGGCCGGTGGGTCACCCCGGCCAGGTCGGCCCGCAGGAAGGCGGGACCCCGCGCGAGGAGCTGCCGCCCCTCGCCCCTCCCGGGCGCCCTCCACCTGCCCGCCCCTGCTGAAAGCCGCCGGACAGCTCCCGGCCCGGCCCGCTCCGCCCCCCACTCCGGCCGCCGGCTGGGCCCGCGGGCCCTTCCGCCAGCGCGCGACAGGCAGAGCTAAACAACTGCAGCTGGAGGCCCGGCTAATTGATACAATAAGTTCTGTAATTGCCTTGAAAATAAGGTAATGATTTGGCAGAGGGAATGCTTTGATCTTATCAGCCAAGAAAGACCTCTCCAAATGAAACTTCAGAGAGGGGCTGAGGCCTCCGACCAGCAGCGTGAAGCCCAGGCCCGCCTGCTCCCTGCAGGCTGGTCGGGAGGGCTGGCGGACACATGCTGTGGGTTACAGGGAGGCGGGTGGGTGCTGGGCACTGGGGAGGAAGAAGATGCCGGGATGGGTTCTCCAGTCCTAGGGAGGCTTTAGGGAAGCGGGTGGTGCACACTGGAGAACCCCGACTTGGTTCAAGCCCGATTAGCATCCTTATGGCCCAGGGCTGCTGATTTGGGCTTTACAGGAAGGAGAGGAAAAACAGGGAGGAGAAACTTGGGTGCCCTGCCTTCTGGAAGGATCTGCAGGCACAAGCACACACACACACACACACACACACACACACCCTCTCTCACTCTGCGCTGTGGGTGTCCCTGCCTGGCAGAGGCCCCAGCACAGAGAGGATTAGAGAGATGAGCTAATCTGGTTTGGATCCCAGACACGGCCCCAGAAAGGGACCTTGCCTACCCTGATGCTAAGGGGGTGAAGGAGTGCGGAGTCTTCCTTTTGGAGCCTGCTGACTGGCAGTATCAGAGACTCCTCCATTGGGGTCCAAAATGTGCTGGGTCCACTTTAGGGAGCAGAGCAGCAGAGGCCGCGGGCAGCGAGGGCTGTGCTAAGCACAGCAGGGCCACCAGAAGGCCCCACCCTCCCCTATCAGCCGGGGAAACTGAGGCCAGGAGCCGGATTGTGACTTCAGGCACACAGATAGTGCACAGCTGTGGGGGGGGGCAGGAGGGGGGCCATGTGGGGGTTCTGATTTCCTTCAGCCCAGTGCCCTGCATTGTAAGAGCTGCAGGGAAGGTGTGACACAGAGGGCCAGAGAGAGACGACAAGAAACAAAGATACACACCGAGAAAAACAGAAAATTATAGAGAAGAGATTCATACACAGAACAATGGACAGAGCCACATCAAGAGACAGACAGACTGACAGGGAGACAGAGGCAGAAAGGCAGACAGATAGGAGAGAAGAGACATGGGGGGTGGAATTACGAGGCAGAGTGGAGACGCAGAGAAGAGGCACCAGGCAGCACGGGGCAGTGCCTGAGGCCCGGTGGGTAGAGGCAGACAGTGGACTCTGCAGGTTTTTGTCCACTGGAGATCAGTCTCACTTCCAGACCATTCTGGGGCCCAGAACAGGTGGTGGGGAGAGAGGGCTCCAGGCTACTCTGTGCAGACAGACAGGAAGAGGGGGCCTGGGGCCGAGCAGGAACCACCCTCCCTTGCAAAGAAGCTGGCCAGTGACCACCCAGGGTCCCAGCGCATACCCACTGGCCTCACACAGAACCTGGGCCACCCGCCCAGGGTGGCCGGCAGCCCGCCCACGCCTGGCTCCAGTCAGATTACAGGCAAAGTGCTAAAAGGCTCCAGAACCCCCCCTCACCCCGCCCACAGCCGCCTCCTCAAGCCTCCCCCTCCTCCTTTCCCTTCTCCCTCTGCTTCCTCGCAGCTCCCTCGGGGAGCAGTCTAGCCTCCTGCATGGGAGAAAGAGGGTCCTGTCTCCAGCCCTGGCCCGCCAGCCCTCCCATCCCAGCTTGGGGCTGGGTGCTCCTCCACTCCAGAGCGCTGCTGGCCTGGCCTCCGTGAGACACGTTCCATGCCCCGCCTGGGAGCTCATAAATACCAAGGAGAGGCCTATTGGGCTGTGTACAAAGCACGGACACCCACCTCACACCCTCCCCCTTTAAAGCCCCCAGGTTCTTCTCAAGCTCCTTTCCCTTCCCTAGACACCTGCATGGGGCAGCTGGGGAGGGAGGGCCAGAGGTGGGGCGGGGGTGCCAGGGGCCTGTGTGAACCTGGCCCCACATCAAATGAGACTTGCCTCGGTTTGCAAAATCTCAGAAAAGGCGTCTCGGGGCCCCTTGTGCAAGCAGCAGGCTCAGGAATTCCTTGACTCCCATCCAAACCTCCCCCCAACCCTTACTTGGCCTTTCTCTCTGCTTGTTACCATCCACACCACCTCCCACCCACCGAGGAAGAGAGAAGGTCATCGCCAAAGGGGCCCGGGGAAGGGGGGTGGCTCTTAGGGGGGCAGCCTCGGGTGGAAGAAGAGCTGTTTACCCACCGGAGCTCCCCCTTAACTCGTCTCCACGCCTGCCCCAGGGCCAGTAAAAGTTCAGTGTCATTCAGCCCCACACACCTTACAAGAGCGTGAAAGATGAATCCTGGTTCCAGGCAGCCTTGTGGGGGAGCAGAGCAGGAGGTGAGAGCTCGAGTGACCCTTGCCCCGGGCGCACCTACTCTTGAGCAGGCAAGAGGCTGTGGTGCCATCTTGAGGAGGAAGGGAGAGCTGGCTCTGTTGGCTGGGGAGAAGCTGTCCAGCTGGAGGAGCCCTGGGAACACAGGGGCCTTGGAGGAGGGGGTCTCTCTGACACAGTCTGCAGCCTGCTGCCTGCAACGCCAGCTGAGGCCGGTGTGCCGACAGCTTTATCCTATTTGCGTGAAACCCCCTTGACTGCAAGAGCACACCCCATGTCATTTACCATACCCTGACGAGTCCTGAGCATACAGCAGGTGTCCCATAAGTGCTGACCCTGACGAGTCCTGAGCATACAGCAGGTGTCCCATAAGTGCTGACCTGACTCCAGGCGGGATTCTCCAGGCCAGAAGTCAACTGCCAAATCTGTGAGTGCTCCCTGGCCCCCATAACCCAGAGTGGGGGTGGTGGGGAGCGGGAGGAGCAGGTCAGGCGCGAGCCTCTGGCCTTGACCCTCTGCCTGGAAGCCCCACACAGGCCTTTGCGTGAGGAGCCGAGCTCTCCAATAGCATCTAGGACCTTGAGACTGGAAGTTTATTTTGAGATTTGAAGCGCCAAAGTGGCAGATCCCAGAAAACCTCTTCTCTGGCTCTGTATTTGTTCTCTGCTTAAGTGGTTGAGTGCAGCTCTTAGAGTCAGCTGGCTCCTGCCGCCTGGGGTTCCTCCTGGGGAACTGGTGCTGGGGGTTGGGGGGAGAAGAAAAGGAAAGCACAAGGTCTCATCCTGGGTTGGAAAGAGGTAGCCTGTGAGCAGTGGGAAGAAGGTAGGGGGCCGGAGGAAACCTCTAGGTTCTGGAGAGAAGTCTTGACCCCTCACCCACTTCCCTCACTCCTAGAGTTGCGGGTGATTCTGGGGGCCCCCCCACTCAGCATCATGCTTTAATAGTTGAGCCTCCGTATGATGCCAAGATACAGTCCCCCTTGACGATGAAGACAGCTGAAGCCAAAGAAGGGGCCTCGTAAGTGAGCCTGGGGCCCAAGTGGGCGAACCCACCCAAGGTTAGGGTGGATGTGATCATCTCCAGCTCCCCACCCTAAAACCCCAGGCCCATATGCAGAAAGAAGCACTAGGCCAGAGGCACACCCACGCCTCAGCACACAGGGGAGCCAGGGAGAGGCTGTGGAGCTGCGGACAGCCGCCAGGCATCAGGGTGGGGCTGGGCTGAGGGGAAAGAGTGGTCAAGGGAAGGGGCCCAAGCCTCGCTCACCTGCCCCTCTCAGGGAAGCCGAGCAGAGGCTGCTTCTTTTTAAGAAAATAGAAGGGCCACCCAGAGCCTCCAGATTGCAAAAGGGGGACAGGACGCAGGAGGAGGATCAGCTGTTTGGCAGGGAGGCATGTCTCTAACCTGCCAGCCCTGTTCTATGTCTGTACTCAACCTTCTTCCACTCCCACCCCCGTTGGACCTCCACTTTCCACCTGCAGCCTTACTTGGACCACCTGTTACCTCTCTGCACTCCCACCCCCCCACCCCAGTCTCCCCAGCTCACTCTGCTGTGGCTGGCCCCCTGGCTCAGGCTGCTCTTCATGTGATTGGCCTGACTTGGTCATAGCCTCCTGCATCTTTGCTTGCAGTCACCTACCCAGAGCACCCCAGTGAGGCCACGAGCCAGCCCCTTTCCACCACTGTTTCCCCCGCACTTGCTATGGCTTTCTAACAGACCTAGTTTCCTTCCGATGTTCCTGCTTATTGTCTATGCTTATTGTCTATCTTCTCCCGATAGAAGGTTGACTCCACGAGGGCAGACACTGTTCTTGGATGATGTGTTTTTCATGCCTAGCCGGGGCCCTCACACTGGGGAATAACTGTTCCTGCATCCATGCACGCACTTCTCCCCCAGCACACAGCGCAGGAAGAGCCGTGAGAGGTGAAAGCGGGGCTAAAGGTCCCTCTGAGTCTGCAGCCAGCTGTGCCCTGTCCGCTCACACTCTGTCATCTCTAACACCCCCACCTCCAAGAACTGACAGTGAGTTTGGGGATAGGGGGTGGGCAGTTTCAGTGCCTTGTTTACACCAGGACTTTACAGTTTAGATAAATCGCTGGGAAGAGGCATGAGAGACCCCTGGGCATGAGCAGTTAGTCAGAGAAACTGAGGCTGGAAGAAGGGGTTAGGCAAGACGCCGCCCGGATCACTCATGCTAGAAGTTGGAAGACCCAGGGTTTTAAAAGGATGCTTAGGGCTGCCTTAGCACCACTCAGCGCCCCCGCCCCCCCAGGCTCTACTTGCCAGTCTGGGAACGTGGGGAGCGCAGGGGGTTGGAGTGGCACGTGCAGGGGCGGGTGGGGGGGAGGAAGGGAGTCGCAGCAGTCAGTGAGTCCCAGCTCCTTCCCGCTACACCACACCTCCTAGCGGGGGAGCGGGGCGGGCGGCAGGAGGCTGGGGTAGAGGGGAGGGGGAGCAGTGGGGAGGAGGTAGGGTGGAAGGGGGGAGGAGAGAAACGACTCCGGGCTCCCATTCTCTCAGCAGGACCCCCACCCTGGCCTCTGGTTCGGGAAAGCTGCCCAGCTGTTTCTGATTCTTTCAAACTTACAACCCCGCCCGAGGGGGTGGGGGACCCGGGCCCAGGGAAGCCGCGAGGGACAGCTCGGCCGAGCCGGGCGGCGCGGGCGGAGAGTCGCGTTGGGCCGGGCCCGCAGGTGTCACCCGCGCGGAGGCCCGCGATCCGGGTCCACGGGCGGGAGGGAGGCTGCGGGCCGGGCAGGCGAGCGGGAGCCACGTCTAAACTTTGTTGGGGGACGCGGGGCGGGGCGGGGCGGGGCGGGGGAAGACATCGGGGGCTACAAGCCCTCGACGAGCGGCGCCCCAGCCTGGGGCCGGCTGCCGAGGCGCCCCTGTCGGTGGAGCGGAAGGGGGTCAGGCCCTCCCGCGGCTTCAGCCGGCAGGTCTCCCACCCGCTTCCCAGAAGGGCGCGCACGCCGGGCGCGCCCGGGCAGGACCGCGCGTCCTCTGCGCCTCGCTCGGGGCGCTGCCGGCTGCAGGGCAGGGCGAGGTGGCCGAGCCCCGGTTTCCCCGCGCGCCCGGCGTCACCCGCCGAAGTCGGGGTCGCCGAATGAGGGGCGCTAGGACCCGGTGGCGCGGCGTCGGCAGGGACTGGGCGCTCGGGGCGCAGCGGGGCGCCACAGCGCCCCAACGCCGCCCGCGGGAGCAGGTGGGGGCGCGGCGCGGCCCCGCGCCCGAACGCCGAGGGGCGGAGGCGGCCGCCACACCTAGGGCCCGGCGGGGCGCCCGGGGCTGGCGCGGGCGGAGCCGCCCTGGGGGCCGCGCGTGTCCCCGGCCCGGGCCCCGCCCCGCGCCGTCCAATGAGAGGCGCGGCCGGAGGGGCTGTCCGCACACTCGGCCCGAAGCCCCGCTCGGCGCCGCCGACCCCGACACCGCACCCGCGCGGGGGCCGGGTGCCCTGCAGCCCGAGCTCGGCACCTCGTCGCCGCCTCGGGACGCCGCGCCCGGCGCCCCGCTCCGGGACCCTGCGCCCCACCCCTGGGCTCCAGGTGCCCCTCGGCTCCCGGCCGCCGCCGCGCCCCATGGCCCCCCAGGGGGGTGAGGTAGGAGCAGCCTGAGCCCCCGCAGCCGGTGCCCCGTCCACGCCCTCGGGGCGCGCGGCGGGAGTCTCAGAAGCTATGCTGAGGCCGGGCGGTGCGGAGAGAGCCGCGCAGCACCCCGCTCGGCGCGCCGGAGCCCTCGTCCTCGCGCCCGCGCCCAGGCCCGCGGCCCCCGACGGCTCTCGGGCTGCGGCCCGCCTCAGCCTTGCCTGCCTTCTGCTGCTGCTGCTGCTGACGCTGCCGACCCGCGTAGACACGTCCTGGTGGTGAGTGTGGCTCCCGAGGCGCGGGTAGGAGAGGCGGGCGGCGGCGTCCGGAGGGGATGTGCAGCTCCGGGCACCCACCGCTCCGCGGACGGGGTGGTCACTTCCACAGTTCGAGACGGTCCGGCAGGACTGTCTTGACGCTCGCGCAGGGGCGGCGGGGAGCTGGGGTAGGGAGCCGGCCGCCTTCCCGGCTGCGGCGGGCGCGGGGGCTGCAACAAGCAGCGCCCGGTGGTCAGGGCTCCGCGAGCCCCCGCGCTGTGCCCTCTCTCAGCTCAAACCTATTCAGGCAAAAACTACTTTCCGAGTTTCTTACAGGGAAGTGCAAGGAACCAGTCGCCCATCTGCGGCCATCGGTGGCCGGTGGCCGTGCAGCGGAGCCCCCTGACACCCAAGCTCCCCACCCACCCGCACGCACCCCAGGTGGAGAGAGGGACCGCGCGGGTGAGGGCGGAGGAGCCTCTCACTGGTCGACCCCACCCGGTATAACAGACTTGGAGAGGCAGCAGCACCCAGCACGTTTTAGAAATGGAATTGAGGCAAGAACAAAAACACAACTACCCCATTCACTCTCCCAATTAAAACAAACAAAACACTTGGGTTTGCAAGATTCAGGCATTTGTCTTCAGCTCCCCTTCTGAAACTGTGACTTCCAACCTCTGTATCTTCCTTCCTCTTCCCCAGATGACCCATCTCCTGTCTCTCCCTCCCAAGAGCTAGACATTTCTGGAATCCCAAAGAATTAAGAGACCCTCTCCTCGGTTCCGTGCAGGTCTTACACTCACTTTCACAAGAGGGCAGATGAAGCAAAGATGAAGCCACTA
Organism: Galemys pyrenaicus; assembly: GCA_019455555.1. Lineage (NCBI taxonomy): Eukaryota > Metazoa > Chordata > Mammalia > Eulipotyphla > Talpidae > Galemys > Galemys pyrenaicus. The sequence continues at coordinate 5,970,518 of JAGFMF010011645.1, read as the reverse complement.
GATGTCAGTTCTTTTCCAAGCCCCTGTCCACCCTCCACCAGGCCAGCCCTGGGTGGTACTCATCTTTTTCTCCCAAGAAAAGAGCTGGTCTCCCTCCTCCTCCATTTGGGGAGGGGTGGGGGGGACAGGGCAAGAGGGAGTATGGACTGAGAAGAGACTGGGTCTTCTCATCTTCCCTCTTCACCCCCTCCCCTCACCAGTGTGGCCTGCTGGTCCGGGCTGTTCCTCCTCTCAGTGCAGGCCGTGCTCCCCTTCCTTCCTTTCCGTACTCTGCTCCTCCCTGAACCCCCTCCCCAGCTGTTCTCTTCTCCCCTTGCACCCTGTGGCTTCTCTCCTGGTCATGGAATCCTGGCTGGAGGGCGAGGGGCAAGCTGGCTGAGGGGCCCACAGTGCTCTCTGCAGATTCCTATCATTTCAAGATGCGTCTCTCTCCATCCCCAACACCACCCCTCTGCCCCCCTCCCCGTTTTCCTGTTTCAGAAAAATCTCTCTTTTGGATCTTTTTTATCTCTGCAGTGTTGGGGAAGGCAAGGAGGGGGGTTCTGGATGGGGGAGCAGGGAGGCCCATATCTTACATCTGGCTGAAACATTCCTTTAGAAAGGGAAAGGGAAGAAGGGGGACAAGGAGAAAAGTCTTTCAGAGTTCAGCGTGAGATCAGAGCCACGCTTTATGTTCGTGGGCCCAGCGAGGCTGGGACTGGGGACAGGCTGGGACTGGGGATGGTGTGGCCAGCACAGAGGGTGAGGGGCCACAGGCATCTTTTTCACTCCAGGCGGCAGTGTGTCTTGGGGGCCACCTGGCTTTAGGTGAGGGAGTATCACTCTGCTATTCATGACTTCAGCTTCCTGGTTAGACCTAGCTGGGGTTCCTCCTGGTTCCTAGTTTTGTCCCTTGGTGACCCCTCTCACTTTTCCTTTCTCCCTCCACTATGACACCACCCCAGCCCCTCGTTCATATTGAGGATTTTGGAAGAACTTCTGAGTGGAAGAGGGGTTATTCAGGTGGGCGGTGGGCAGGCAGGTGGGTGGGTGACAGTGGAGAAGGTAGCCACAGGGCCAGGTGGGAGGGAGTGCAGAGATTATTCGCCTCCTGACCTCACACCTGTCATGGCTACAGGCCCCAGATGCCTACCCCTCAGGGGTCATCACTTTGGGGTTAAAGTGGAAAGCTGCTTTCTAAAGGCAGGTCAAGCACGGGGTGATTATCTCCCTTTCCCTTAGGAACAAAACCGGTAAGGTTGGTATTCCCTACAGCCCCTGGGAGAGGTGCCCGCTGGCCTGGTGTCTGTCCCTGTCCCCCTGGAGCAGAAGGTCATCCTGACACCAGCCAGTCACCCCCACTCCATACTGCCAACCCCTCCTTCCTTCTCCCCACCTTTAAGTGGAAGAGGAAAGGAGGGTTTCATCTTAACCTCTGGCAACCGGAATAAGAGGTAGGGGACTGCTGGCGTGTGCTGCCCTCTTCCATTTTGCATTCTGCGGGGAGGTGGCCGGAGGGAACAGCAAGAGCTGAAATGTTCACGGACTCTGGAGGGGGAGAAAAGTGGGGACTTAGTTGTTGTCCCCCAGCAGCTGTGACCGAAGGAGGCCTCACTGAGCCCAGACACCCCAGCCAGCTCCATGCACGGCCTCTTCCTCCATGGCAGAAGGAACTGGTGAGGCCGATACTAGCCTTCCCATTTCATGTGTGAAGGGGAGTAGTAAGATACTTGTTCAAGACCTCCCAGCTTGGGCGGCAGCCTGGCGTGTTCCGGGTAAGCACACTTAATCTCCCCGAACCTCAGTTTCTTCTCCCGTAAAACAGCGCCCCCATTCGCCCCCTTTCCCTTTCTGGATTTTTGTGTGGACAAACGTTTTGTGATTTGCAAAGTACCGTACAAATGACGTTACATGAGGAGACCCAGGGAAGGTAAAAGTTTTATCCCTGTGTTCAAAACCCTACGGGGGTTAGTGCATGGTTAAGTGCATGGTTAAGACCATGCACACTAGAAATCGTTGAAGAAGGGGTGGGGGGAGGATAAAAAGAGGATCCCTGGCCTCATTTAAAAAGCCACAAACAGACCGTCTGCCAGTCGGCTGGGGATGTCAAGAAGGAGTAAAGCGACAGCGAAATGAAAGCTTCTGGCTGGCTAGGGGGAGAAGGGAGCTGGGGGTAAACCAGACAGGTCATCTGTGAAGTGCCTACTATGTGCCAGATACTGTTGGAGGTACTGTGGATGCTGAAGTGAACAACGCAGACGAAAATCCCTACCTTCAGGCAGCAGTGCATCCGAGTCTCCTGGGGATGCAAAAAGCCTATTTCTGTTCACCAGGCCCGGGGTGGGGCCTGAGCTTTGGCATCTCTAACAGTTCCCAGGTGTCACTGATGCTGGCTGCTGTCCTGGAGCGTCCTGGGAGCAGCCAGGGCCTAGAGTAGGCTGTGAGCCGCTTTGTCACAGGAAGGGATGTGACTGATCAGAAGCAGGTGAGCAGCACTTAGGGGCTGGAGGCTGGAAAGCAAGTGGAAACTTCTAGAAAGGAGAACACAGCATCCCGCCCCTCTACCAACTTGGGATGGGGGAGCCTGGAGGACCCCTTAAACATCTTTGTGCCCCTGACAGCTGAGCTCTGTGCTTGGCATGTGGTAGGTATTTTGTGGGCGTGTGAGAGTGAAGACGGGGAGCACTGGGCCTCAGGCTGTTGTGCTGGAGCCCTCGCACCAACTGCGGGGACCGGTGGCTGCTCCGCAGGCCAGTGCCTGCTCCTGAGAATCTTGAAGCGGTTACCAGTGGGGTAAGGGTGGTAGTAGGGAAACTTAATTATCTTCCCAGCTCACATACTGAACAGACGTTCCCACGCTCAGCCAGGATGTCACAAGAAGGACCAGTGTGGGCTGCAGCAGAATAGATTTAAGTCAGACCACAGGAAGGACTTTTTGCCAGTTTGGCCTGCCCCCCTCCAGACTGTCTCATGAGGGCTGGATTCTGGTCTCCCATTCCCACCCGACCCCCCTGCTCCCAAGCCCCAGTGTAAAAGGAAAAAAAAAAAAAACAACACCCACCGCTCAGCACAGTGCGGGGCTGGGCAGGGCAAGCAGAGCGCGGTGAGACAGGGACGCGCTCCAACTGTAATGGTCTCGATTCTCCAAACAAAGCACCCGGCAGTGGGTGTAACTCTGGACTGTGCGTCAGGCAGCCCTTTCCGGCCGGCCCAGCCCGGGGTGTTTATTTTGTTTGTTCCTGGAAGCTGTTGCCCTGATGGACAGTGCAGGGGACGCTGAGTCCATGGGGTTTGTCGGTGGCTCAGCCCTCCCCCGGGACAGATGGGCCCCATCAGCCCCGCCAGCTCCAGAAGAGGCCAGCATCAGCCTCCTTGTGTTTGTTTGAGTTGGTGTCACCAGCGATGATCCAATCTGTGGGTGAGGGCTCGCTGTGGGGGTGGGGGCAGGGACCGGGAGCCCAGGGCGTCCAGAGTCTCCCTGCCTTCCCTTCGACCCCCTCTATGCCCCATTCTGGGGCCTTCCCCAAACCACAGGCTCGTTCACAGCCCAGACCCAATCTCTTCAGACAGAGCAGCATGCCCTCCTGTGCCCCGCCTGTTCAGGAAAGGGGGAGCGCGGCCCTTTGATGGGCTAGGGCAGGACAGACGATTGCCACCCCTCGAGGAAGGTGCCGGGTTTGGGGAGACAGGAGCGGAGTGAGAAGCAGGTGAATGGGGCAGGTCGCATTGGGTGGCCCTGTGTGGGGAGAGGTGATGAGGTCCTCCTGTCTCCTCTGAACCCTTCCTGAGGCTTGTGGTGGAGCCAGGGCTGAGGGGACTTGAGTGAGGGGGAAATACTGTCTTGGGAGATGTGAGGACTCCAGCGGCCCGAGCTGCTCTGTGCACATGGGGCAGGTTGGGGACTGGTGTGCGGGGACAGTCACCCCACTGCCCCAGCCGGCTCTGCCCATGCAGGGCCATGGCGTAAGGGTCGGGGAGCCTGATTTTACAAGACTCGTTACTTAGAAAGGCCGTGGGGCTGGGAGCGAGGCTGTCCAGCTCCGGGAGGATGGGTGCTGCAACGTTACTCACAGCTGCCGCCTCTCCCCCGCGCCCGTCTCCGTCCCTCTTCCTGGAGCAGCCCTGCCGCGAGCCTCTCACACGTGGGTGGAAGAGTGTTGTCTGACTCTCATTTTGTTAGTTTATTTTTCCGTGAGGATCTTAATGTTTATTAAATAAACAGGCGATGGGCTCGTGTGTCGTGCCCACAGCTTCTGTGTAAGTGACACACTGGCTTGTGTCCTGGGAGCATGTGTCACTTCGGCCTCGGCCGGGAGCTGGTGCCGGTAGGAGACCGTGTGGCTACTCCCTGCAACTGTGACTCCCTCTCCAGAGCTGTGGGAACCGCGTCCGCCCACTGGCTTCGGGGAGCGTGGGTGGGGAGGGACGGGCCTCTCTGGGCTCCGAATGCAAACCTCCTGCTCCTTCTTCCCCTCTGGAGGCAGAGAAGGGCCCCAGGAGGCTCAGACAGGCCCCTCTCGCCCTCCAGGTACATCGGGGCGCTCGGGGCCCGAGTGATCTGCGACAATATTCCCGGCCTGGTGAGTCGGCAGCGGCAGCTGTGCCAGCGCTACCCGGACATCATGCGCTCGGTGGGCGAGGGGGCCCGGGAATGGATCCGAGAGTGTCAGCACCAGTTCCGCCACCACCGCTGGAACTGCACCACGCTGGACCGGGACCACACTGTCTTTGGCCGTGTCATGCTCAGAAGTAGGGGCCACTTCCACCCTGCCCAGCTTCTCCCCTTTCTGTGCTTTGGGGTGGTGGGTAGAGGAGGGACGCCCCCCTCCGGCCTGCACGTTACTTTGCAGTCAGAGAGAGTGTGGGCAGAGGCCGGGCTCGGTACCTTGGATGTCGGACGGGGGCCCGGGAATCCCAGCATTCTGGGATGACATGACCGAGGTTCCGCATCCCCTGGCTACCCGTCTTCCTTCCGTCCCCTTCCCTCTCCACCCCAGCCTGGGGCTGTCACGCACTCTAAGCGAAGACTGGGGATGGCCGCTACTTCTTACGCCATCACTTCCAGCTCTGTAGTAATGGGAATGAGAGAGCAACAGGAAGGTGGTATGTGCACACTTGGAGAAAAGCTAAGCAGAGCTAGACAGTAGACGAGGAGAAAGGGAATGACTCGGGATCTAGAGGTGTGTGTGGGGAGGTGAGCGTGATGACTCATCGGTCCCCAAAAGCAGGGAGGGAAGGAAGCAGGCAGGCAAAGTGGGTGTGTGGAGGGGGCAGGAAGTAGCCTGTCTCTCTAGTTAGGCTTCCCCTGGGCTGGGGTCGCCACTGTGGGGGAACTGTCCAGCAGAGCAGGCCTGAAGAGGCCTGGAATGTGGACAAAGGCAGGCTTCGCTGAGCCAGGGCTGACTCGGTGGGAGGGGATGACTCACTGTGAAACTTTTCAGTGGACAGATCAGGGGCCTTTGGAAGGAAGTAAGAGCACAGGTCAACCCGAGAGGTCAGATGCACGAAACAGACAGAGCGGTGAGGGCTAGGCGGGGGAGGTCAGATACTCTGGAGGCTGTCCTCTGAAGGGAAGGGCCCTTAAAAACAAGGGGTGCAGGGTGGAAACAAGGGCAAAGAGGAGAGCGGCAGCTTCAGCGTCAGAGGTAGGGAGCAGACTCCTCTCCTGAGGCCCGCCCCTCCCCCCAGGCAGTCGGGAGGCGGCGTTTGTGTACGCCATATCGTCCGCAGGGGTGGTGCACGCCATCACGCGAGCCTGCAGCCAGGGCGAGCTGAGCGTGTGCAGCTGTGACCCCTACACCCGTGGCCGACACCATGACCAGCGTGGGGACTTTGACTGGGGTGGCTGCAGTGACAATATCCACTATGGCATTCGGTTTGCCAAGGCCTTTGTGGATGCCAAGGAGAAGAGGCTGAAGGATGCCCGCGCCCTCATGAACTTACATAACAACCGCTGTGGCCGCACGGTCAGTACCCTCACCTCTGCGTGCGCGTCTGTATTTGCTGGGGGTGTTCGATGAGCGACGAAATGGGAAGGTGGGAGCACTGGAGGGCTCCGGATCACCTGCCAAAGTCCCCGCCCCCGGGAAGTAAAAGCAGGGAGATTGAGGATGCCTAGTTCAACCAGGTAGGCAGAGTCTTAATATAGGTAGAAAGCTGGGAAAGGTAGCGAAGAGATGGAAATCAAGGTCTGGGAAGGAAAGTGCGGCTGCCAGGAAGCCTGAGGGCCGGGGGAGGAGCTCGTTCTGGCCATGTCACCGGTGCCTACAGCCGCGCTGACAGTGACAGGTTACAAGAGCTGAGGGCTGGCTGCGTTCAGCTCCAAAGAATGTGAGAACCAGGGGATGCTCTGGAATTGTGAACAGGACGCTGAGGCTCCAGAGTTCAAGCAGGCCCCCTGAGAAGAGGAAAACACTGCCCACGGGAAGGTTCCTTGAGAGAGGAGATTCTTGAATTTGCCCAGGAGAAATGGGGGGGGGGGGGGCTGATGGGTGGAGAAGCACCAGGGGCTCAAGTAGCCACTGGCCAGAGCCCACAGGTATCAGGACACGCGTGCTTTTAGTCTGGGGTGACCAGGAAGCACCCTGACGGGCTGCCCCTCCCTTGCCTGCCCCCCACCCCAGGCTGTGCGGCGGTTTCTGAAGCTGGAGTGTAAGTGCCACGGCGTGAGCGGCTCCTGCACGCTGCGCACCTGCTGGCGCGCCCTCTCCGATTTCCGCAGCACCGGGGACTACCTGCGGCGGCGCTACGATGGGGCCGTGCAGGTGACGGCCACCCAGGACGGCGCCAACTTCACAGCAGCGCGCCAGGGCAACCGCCACGCCACCCGGGCTGACCTTGTCTACTTCGACAACTCCCCAGACTACTGCGTCTTGGACAAGGCCGCAGGTGAGGAAGGAAAGCAGGCAGGGGCTTGGAGCCCCACCTGCGCCCTTGGGTGCTCCAGGTCTACACCGCTCAGGAGTTAGGGGAGGCGGGGCGCGCAGGGAGCCCATCACTGCCCCACTTGGAAGCCTGGAGATGCAACTGTTGGTTTGTGCCTCATCCGCCACGCTCACCAAGCAGAGAGAGCAGGCCACTCGGCTCCGGGAAGCCTGAGGTAACGCCACACCATACGTCCCAGGGTCTGGGATGCGCGGGGCTTGGGAGCTTTAACCACGTCACCTCTCTCCAGTACTTTGCAAGCTGTGGGCTACCCAGAAGTGCGAGATGCAGTTCTGAGGGTTTGGTTCTTCTCCATCTGGCTGAGGAATCAATGTAATGGGTAGACAAATGCAATTAAAACAGGGTGACTGGAGAAAGCCAGGAAAGGTTATTTGGAAATGTGGAATTTAAGCTGTTTCTTAAGTGTGGGGTTCCTGGGTAGCTGGAGAGAAGAGGCGGATGCTGTGCAGGGGAGCAGTGTGGATGGGAAGCACGGGTTCTGTCCCAGACACGTCCATCACAGTGAAGGTTTCAGATAAGGAGGTGAAAGGGAGAAAGGGGAGAACCGACGTGTGTAACCTTGGAGGCTGTTTGCAGTTGCTGCCACTGAAGACGCCAAAACGGAGCTGGGCAAGCAAGGAACGGGGAGCGGAACAGGGAGCAGAACGAGGAGCTTCCTACCAGACTTAGCCACTAACAGGGAGCAGCAAACCCTTGTTTTTCAGTCTGTTGCAGATATTGTAGTGGCAGTCTTGGGGACTTCCCCCCCAAGATAGGCCTTGGCCCATAATTACTTCAGGCTCGGTAGGATAAACCAGGACCAACATGCCAGTTGGTCCTGCCTGTCCCCTGGTTATGTCACACGCTCCCGGGCTGGGCAGTCAGGACGCGGGTGAGGTGGAGCCGAAGGGCCCCGCTGTCTCCGGCAGTTTGTTTTCGCCCATCACTGTCGTTCCTGGAGAGTCAAGTGGCTCGGAGCAAAACTGGGCACAGAAACAGGGTGGGGCTCCACCAAGGAACAGAGAGTAGTTTGTGTGCCTGAAGGATGCTAGGAGGAAAAGGCTGAGGGGCCCTTCAGGTTCTCTCGGTGAGGGCCTGCCTTTTGGGCTGCTCTCTGGATGCCCAGAAACACGTCCACGACAGCTGGGGCGTGAGGTTACGCTCCCATACTGAGAGTGCACCTTCAGGGCGGGCGCCTTTGAGTCAGGAGGGAAGATCCATCGTATGTGTGTTGGTTTTCTTCAGAGGCATTAGCATGAGGTTTGAGAAAAGCCTGAGCGGGGCCTGGAACTCAAAGGGTGTAAGTAATCCCAGAAGGGCGAGTGGAGCCAGGACTCCCTCCAAAGCAGCACTGTCCAGTAGAACTTTCTGTGACGGCAGCAATGTTTCACATCTGTGCGCGCTAGTACCACAGCCACTTAGCACATGGGATGCTCGAATACTTGAAACCAAACTTGTGCAACTGAGGAGCAAGTTTGAAATTTTGTTGAATTTTAACTAATTTAAATGACCACATGTGGCCAGTAGCTAGTACAGGAGACAGCTCGGCTCCAGAATGTAGAAGCTTTTGGGGCACAAGAGGATAGGAGTTAGGAGAAGAACCAAAGTGTAGACTTGGTCAGTCCACTCCTAATTTCTTAGATTGCATTTCCTAGTGTTAAAAACATTGGAGTGTGTACCTCCAATATATGTATATTTATTTATAAATTATATCCACGTTCCACTGTACTAACACGTACATTCTAAAACATACATGTAAGTATTTTTAATTGATGAGCTGAAAAACAAAACTTCAAGCATTTTCTTCCCATATCCCAGTGGAATATGGAGACTGTGCTCTAGAAATTAGTTTTGCTTATTCCCTGCCTTGCGCCCCCAGGCTAGGCACTTCCCATCTCTGGAAAAGGGTTGGAGGGACCCTCGCCAGGACCCAGCCTGTCTAAAATTCTACGGCGTTCTTATTTCTCGGGAGGACGCGTTGCTAAAGTCAGTCAGGGCCTGCGCTGCAGAGCCCCGCTGTAAGGGCTCTGGCAGTGTCTTAGGGCTTCCTAGCGAGTGTGCCGCCAGCCACCCAGGCCAAGCAGGGCGCTGCTGCAGCCGAGCAGAAGTTACAGCTACAACGAGCCAGGGCTTAAACGCTATTATTACGCCCATTTTCATATGAGAAAACTAAAGCCTAGAGAGAAAGCAGCTTGCTGAAAACCACGTAACTGTGTTACTGGGATGAAGAGATGACACACTTGAAATTTTGAAAGATGCTGTTAAATTACCCTTCAAAAAGGATTTCCCAATTTCCTCTACAATAGTAAGAATGCCTTTTCCCTCACATTTGTCAACCCTATTATGATAATTATTTTTTAATAAAATATTTATCATTATGGTTTTTTTTTAAGTGACAGAACCAGGACTTAAGCCTAGACAATGACGTCAGGCCTGTGTTTTTAAGGGCATGTTCTTCTACTTCACTGTATAGTGCAGTTTAATAGAATATAAACTGAGGGCCCAAATACTAACACATGGGAGCAGGATCCGCGTTGTGGTAGAGACTTCTTGGAAAAGATTAAATTATAGGCTGGGTTACTTTTTTTTAACTTTTTTTTTTTTTTTTTTTCATGGAAAACATCAAAGATGAAGTGGAGAGCCCTGGCCAGCTCTCAGAGTGACGGGCCTAGTTCCCAGAGGCTAGTTCCTATGGGGTGTGGAGAGCTGTACTGGAGGGGAGGGTGCTGCAGGTGAAGGGAGTGGTCTCCCGGGAGCCCCGGGAGGAGACGGTCTGACAGGTCTGTGCCCAGGGAGGGCGAAGAGGGCGGCAAAGACCATCGCTTGGCTGGTGGCTGTATTTTCAGGAAGAGGGATTCTTTATGGTTTCCTCACGAGGATGTGGGTAAGGGAGCCCAGAGCAGCTGAGGTAAGAGATAACTTGGTTCTCACTCTCTCCCTTAGGTTCCCTGGGCACTGCAGGCCGCGTCTGCAGCAAGACATCTAAAGGGACAGATGGTTGTGAAATCATGTGCTGTGGCCGAGGGTATGATACAACTCGAGTCACCCGTGTCACCCAGTGTGAGTGCAAATTCCACTGGTGCTGTGCGGTGCGGTGCAAGGAGTGCAGAAACACGGTGGATGTCCACACTTGCAAGGCCCCCAAGAAGGCAGAGTGGCTGGACCAGACCTGAACATCTGGACACCTCATGCACCCCCCCACTTCGAACCTCCTGACTCAAAAGCACGAGATCTTTGCATGCACACCTTGCTCCACCCTCAGCCTTGGGCTGCTACAGCTTCTATTTAAGGACTTGGAGAGAGATCCCGAGGGACTGTGGTGTCCTGGCTGGCTGCTTAGCCCTGGGAAGGAGTTGACAGAGATTGTAAGAAACTGAGTGGCTCCCCAACTCCCCTCTCTGGAGGTTAGGAGGGCGAGTGGAAAAGGTGGGGTCTCCAGAGTGATGAGTTGCACTAAAGCACGTGGTCAAGGTTCATTTTCCTTTCCCTTGCACTGATCTCCTGACACTCTTGGGTGTGCAAGAGGAAGGGTACCTGGAAAGAGCTGCCTTTTGTTTCTCACCTGGCGGAGGGTTAAGGGGACAGAGGTGAAGCCACTTGCCTCTTCCCCGGTCGGTTTGAGCAGACTCCCTGGTACCCAAAAAGAGCTCTTTGGCCACAACACTCTACATTACTGAGAGGCTAGGATCGCTAGACAAGAGGTTACTTTTCCATAGTGGAAAAGGTTCCAATTCCCGTGCTCACACACTTATAAACTGCTGTATTTTATAGGAGAAAAAAGCTATGTTGACTATAGAAACATACATCCTTCCCCAGGCCCTCCTGATCGCCCTGTATCAGCCAGCACTGCCTCTTTCCTCGCTGGCTGTCTGTTCAAGCTGAGTGGCAGGCCGTGGCTCCCATGCCTAGGGGTCACTAGAATACCCAGAACACCCTGGGAAGAGTGACTTGGTAAGTCCGTCCAAACATTGGGGTTTTACTTTTTTCAACTTTCCATGCGCTATTTTCATGGTCAGCCAGGTCTGGGGCAGAGTAGATGTGCCACTCGTGGAGGGTGGGAGGAGTGGAGGGCCTGATCTCAAGTGCCCTCGCGAGCATCACGTGCACTACGCAGGAGTTTTAGGGGAGGACCCTGGCCTTTGCCATGAGGAGCATCAGCCAGTGGCCACAGAAGGAAGGAGACAGGACTTGGGACCAAAGTGGTAAAGTTTAGAAAGCAGCTTTCCCCCATTTATTCAATGCATCCTTTACCTAGTGATCGTCCGGCTTGGTGGTTACCGTTCACTCCACATCTGGCTTCAGAAGGAGCCACTACCCACTGCCTAACTACACGACTGACTGTAGCAGCTGCCAGAGACAGAGGTTTAGTAGCTAGAGGGTGGGGCACGAAATCCCCAAACCCATGATGGGACACGGACATCGGTGAATTCTTCCCTGTTGCTATTTTGAAGGGCTCAGAGTGGTATAGAAGTTTCTAGTCATGACAGACCTGAGTTAAAATCACAACTCTGCCACTTAACCACTTTTGATATTTGAGTAAGGTGTCCAAATTCCCTGCGGCTCTATTTTCTCTGTAAATGAGGGTACAGACCTCTCTCATAGACTGAGTTTTAACTATGCCCCAGACTCCAGCCAACAGATGCCCTTACCAAAGCCCCTAATGGGAGGCTGGCCCATGACAATTCTCCCAGAACCACCAGCTCAGAACCGCCAAGTAATGCTGTGGACTGTCGACCAAAAGCCTACATGCAGAATCTGAAAGCGGCCCCCCACCCCACCCCCAAGTTCCTCTCCAGGACTCCTTGGGGTCCTCGCTCTTTGTGGAGCAGCCTTACTCTGCACAGGCAGCAGGAGGATGAGGGAGCCATAGCTCTGGGCCATGGGGGCAGATTTATTTGGTTGATAGGACTAATATTTGTGTAACCTGCTGAGACCTGTGTGGGAGAGTTTAGGGTGGTTTTTCTTTTGGTGAGGGGGTTTGCTCCAGTTTCACATCCATTAACACAAAACATGAGCTACTCAGGGCCCTTGTGGTCTGCGGTGAGGGGATTCCTGTGGAGAAGCCGGACTGAGTGAGTCAGGCTAGGGGAATGTCTTCCTCTCGGAGTGGAGTCAACTGGATAACTGATGAGCCAATGGTGGGACTAGGGAGGGGGAAATGGGAGGGGAGAGTAGAACTTCTGACATCTTGAGCTGGGATTAAGAGGCGGAAAGCTTTGGGGTATGGAAGGTAAGGGAGTCAGAATCAGTCTGAACTCAAGAAGAGAACTGAATGAACCGACAGAAGGGCGCTGTCCTGTATCCGGGCAGCTGGGAAGAGCACTCTGCTTTCACCAGAACATCCACGCTCCCACCTAGTGAGGGCGCAGGCCTCCATGGCGAACCAGCCAGAGTTCAATCTATCTGAGCTCTTCTCTGTTCTGGGCTCTGGCTTGCGTCCGTGGGGGGCGTGGGCCTCCCCTGCATCTTCAGCTGCTCGGTGCTCTTCCCTGGGCTCCAAATCCTAGCTCTTAAAGACCCAAGTTTTGTCGTTTTCCTATACCTGCTTAAGATGTCGAGAGAGCAAAAAGTTTGCAAAGTGAGGTGAACGGCAGGATGAAAGAGGCCCACTTGAGCCCCACCACAGAGGCGATGTGGCACTAAGAAGGAGCGGTGGCCAAGCAGCTCATTTTCCCCTTACTCCCCAGCTTGCCCCTGCATTCCGATCGGCTTTATACAACTGGCGTGTATTCCGCACTCTACAAACAGAAACTAACTTGTTTGGAACAAGCAGTGAAATGAGAACTTTGTTTGGTGCGGTGAGGATCCATGCAGCTCTGCTGCTGCCCCCTCACCCCTTCTCGTCTCCCACCCGCCTCTACTCAACAGAGGGCCGTCCGTGAAGCCGGCGCTGCCTCTCAGCCCCCTCCTCTCGCCACTGCTTCCTTTAACTTTTAATGTTTAGATGCACTGCGTCACAGAAAGTGCTACTTCGACACAGTGGACGTAAAAGCCCTCCCTGAAGGGCGTAGAAGGCACATGACTGAAGGCCCCAGCTGTACAACCTGTCACGTCTCTTACCTAGAGCACGCACCCAGCCCACCCTTACCCGCAGAAGAACCCGCCTGCACCAATCCACACTCTTCCTTGAGTGATGCTGGGCTCGGGTAAATTAAAAGGGTCCGGTGTTACCTGACCCCAGGCTCTGTCTGCAGAGTAGAGCAGGTCTGACTCAGGACCACTCACTACCTGGTAGTGAGTGCTTCCTCCGCTTTGAATCAGCTGCCTTCGCAGCAACACCAACCGCTAAATTCCCTGCCAAATACTCAGCCCCACCCAGGACACTGGTTTCTATACGACTTAACGGAGAGAGACAAACGGGTTTTTCTGCCCAGCCTTTCTGAGGCCTTTATTCCAATGCCCTCAGTGGTCACAGGGAAGAAGCCCAAGGGAGGACACGGGGAGAGTATGTTTCTCATCCCTGGGAGGCTAAGCCTCGCTCCTGCAGCCAAATTACAGCACCAGAGAACAATGTGATGCATTCCTGGGCAGGTCGGTGGGACCCTGGGCGCCTGGGCCTTGTGGAGAGAGGTGCCAGACACAGAGCTCTCCGTGAGCCGCCCCCTGGGTGCAGAAATGAAATACGGGAGCGCTTCACATTACACAGAGACCTGTAGCTCACACCTGGTTATTGATGGCCATGGAGGAGGCCTCTGCCCCCACCCTCCACTTAGGAACTCCTGCTGCTCGGGGGTTGGGCTTCTTTGAAGCTAAGCTGGAAAACAAAAGATGCTTCCCTTTCACTTTTTGCCCTCCCTGTCAGCCCTCGCCCACAGCCATGAGGACACAGGCACACACACAGCCTCCCTCAGAATGCATGAGAGTTCTAGTCATCTTCCCTCTTCCCATCGATTAAAACAAAACAAAACTAGGTTTCAATCAAATCCTTTAAAAATCGTACCAACCAAGGAGAATTAAAAAGCTACGTTATTAACACGCAGGCAGTTGTTTGGCTGGGGGGCTAGTAGCCCCCCCCCCCCCCCCCCCGTAGATGGCAGGGAAGGATGCAGAAAGGGTTTGGAGAAAAGAGCTCACCAGTGGACAACGATCACCCAAGGCGAGAGGCTGAGACCAAAGAGCTTCTGGCTAGACAGAGCAGCCCGTGGCTCATATGCTGTGGCTGGCAGAGGAGCGCCCCACACTACTCAAGAGACCGTTTCTAAGCCAGCTGCTCAGGACCTGCTGTTTTTGATCTGCATTACCTCAGAAAGCAGGGTTCCAGCTTCAGGTTCCAGAGGTGGTTTCCAGAAGGAAGGCACTGGAGAGGAGAGAGCAGTGGCTTCTCTCGGGTCACTATGCCACTGCTGCTCCACCGAACTGCGCTTCCCCAGAGCTGTTACTCTCTGGTGACTGGCAGGTTTCAAGCATAGCCAAGTGGGCGGTCAGTGATATGCCAGTCTCTGACCCCAAAGGCCAAAGGGATGGGAGAGAAAGGAGTTTTACAGAGCACCTCCCACTTCCCATCTCATGGTTGAGATAATCTGTGAGCATCTTTGTGGCTTTTCATTTACTTAAGACATTTTAGCCATCCTGGATTTGAGAAAGCAAGGTAAAGCACTATCCTTTCGGTCTCCTACTTCTGAACCATCCTGCCTTAAAAACCGCTTTTGCTCACTTAATTCTGCCCACGAATCTGTGGATGGAGCAGAGGAGCCTTTGGCTCCTCTGACCAAAAGAGCCTAAATCTGATGACTAGTTCACCAGCAGCAGCCCGTGTGAGCAGGCCTGACCAAACAGGCTGAGTAAAGAAGAAATGAAGATAACTTTCAAGGTGGGGTGTCCCCAAGAATAACTGAATGTGACGTCCATGAGAAGCTCTTCCTGTACAGAACGCTCCAGCAGACGCCACGGGCACACCAACCCTGTGAGGAAGGAGCCACCCCCTGCACAGGGCCTCCGGGACCTGTCCAGGGTCCCCTGGCTCACAGCACTTAGCTCAGGCGCACCCAGGGCTCCCGACTTCAAGTCCTATGTGCTCCCCTCGGATGAGAAGGATGCCTCAGGCTGCAGAGTCCCAGCACCTTGAGAACAAAAGTGGGTGCAAAACACTTTAGGAGAGTGTATTTGAGCAGAACTTTCAAAAGGAACAGCTAAGTCCTTCCCTAGCTCCATTAACGAGACCCCCTTTGAAATTTCTGCCGCCACCACCACTCCTGCCACGGAACAATTACTGCACCGCAGAGCCCACATTTAACTAACTCTGGCTCCTCAATCTCTCTATGCCTTCTGTCTTCTCCAGATTAACACTTAAAAGTTTGTTTTAATTTTATCTGGTTATTTTAAAAGTATGCTAAATGTGTAGACAGTAGTGATGAGAAGTCACGAGAGGTAATTATTAATTAAGGCTTTGAGCTTTTAAAGTGGGTACTGAAATTTCCTTTGAGACTTTATTTTTAAAGAAAAATGCTCTCAACCCCTGGGCTAAGACAGTAAGAACAGGGAAGGAAGGAGAGTGCCAAGAAGCCTCGCTATTCCAGGCCAGCCGCCCACTTATAGCCTAGTAAAGGTCCTGGGACATCTAACCGAGACGAGCAATAAATCTACACCCAGGCAAGATGTATCTACCCTGCAGAGAAGCCCCTGCGATGTGAGGCAGACAACAGATTTTCACTTGATCAAAAACTTTTGCAGCTCTCAACCCCTCCTCCCAACCTAATTCAAAATCTGGACTTCTGTTTAGGGCCAAGACAGTGAGACAAAGCAGCTCCAAGAGATGTGTGCGAGGGGAGCGCTTCCCTGTTCAGCCCTGGAATGCACTCCGTTAGAGGCAGCGAACACCCTCGTGCCCTACTATCCTGCTCCTGCACCCCGACTGTGAAGGTGCCAGAGGGAAGCTGAGGGGGCACAATGTTCATCAATCACAGGCCTGGAGGTCACAGCTCCCTGACCTGGGCCTCCACTTGGGCCAGGGGAAGAACACCTCACGGAACAGCCTACCTACAGACAGCATTCTTCCCCGAGCAAACTTCACTTTTTGGTCCATCGATCTTGATTCTTGCTGTTCTCCTGCTCCCGCCCCCACCGCCTCCCATGTGGGCTCAGAAGTCATCATCTAAAGAATTCCACTGCTCACCTCCTGCATAGCAGCACAGCCCCATGAGGCCACACACCAGATGGAGGGGATAAAAGTACGAGGTCATGGCTTCTAGCAAGAGGCTTTTTCTTAAACTAACCCTGACTTCTGGAAAAGAGGCAGAGCAGGAGAGTGTCGGGTGAGCTGCTGACGACAGCAGCTTCATAGGTCTTGTGTAAAAAAGAAGGAAAAAACTAGCTTGGCTTTCAGTGGAAATTTTCCTACTCCCCTCTCCAGACTATTGCTGGTCTCACATCTTGAAGGTGTCCAAGGAGAACGCAGAGATCATCAAACCAAAGAGTTAAATCCTTCCCAGTTGTAAGGATCGGGTCAGCAGGCTGCCACACACATGCTGAGGTAGAGGCCAAGCCCTGAACACAGGCCCCGCTTCTCCAGGGTCACAACAATGAAGTAAAGGAAAAGGGTATAGAAGGTGAACTTGAACTCAGGGGAAACTGAGAGAGCTGTCAGTAGGCCTTCAAAATGTGTATATATGACAGAAAACAAGGGGCCGGAGGAGGACTGTCTCTGAGAAGCACTAGGCACTCCTTTGGTGACAAGGTACAGAAGCAGCAACTGCAAAGGAAGAAAATAGTTTAATGGACAAAGAACAGATGTCTCAGAAAAAAAGAATCAGGAGAATGAGATTAAATCAGGCTTTCTGGGCGATGACTTGGAGTTAGATTTTTAAGAGAAGCTGTGGACTGGCTGAGGGCAGGCAGAGGAGGGCATTCAACACAGAAGGAACAGGTACGTGCTGAAACTTAGGAGCAAGAATGTGCAAGTAATATATAAGGAATTTCATGCAAGTATACACTATATGCACTGGGGAATAGAGAAATCAGAATGCTGAGATCAGGGCTTAAATAATTCGAGGTGACTGCATGTGCCTACGCTGTCCGACGGCTCGGGGCTCCCCACAGAGCACACAGCGTCTTGGCCTGTCAGGAAGCAGCGGCGCCCCACCAGGGAGGTGCAGGATGAGCCCATTTCTCACAGACACAGACACTAAAACCTGCACCGCGAAGTTCAACAAAATGCTGAGTATCCTTAACTACAACTCCTGATCATTTGAGACTGAACTAAATAAGAGAGATCAAATATCCTACCCAGAGCTATGGCGCATTAATACAGGCTTACAGGCTGAGAACTTGGCAAAAGCCAAGCCAAACTCTTAAGAAATTAGAATATAAAAAGGAATTACTTCACATAGAAAACGTATTTCTTTCCCTCACTCTCAACCATAAAACTTGACTGGTCACCAGTATCCTGCTGGACACACCGGGCCTTGGCGGCCAGCAGCTCCTTCCTGTCTGAAGCTATTGTGAACACATGAACTACGAATGAGCTTAGGGATTACAAAACCAGTTCACTAACAAATAAGAGGCCAGGGCTCATGCCCTCTAGGCTGCTACAGCAGCAGCCAAAGTCAAGACAAATTCTAACTTCATGACTTCCAATTAGGTCTCTGGCTTCCTGCATCTGTGAAAAACAGAGCTACTTATTTGACTTTGGTCTTACTTATGAATCAAACATCTTTAAAAACAAAACTCACAAGGACAACCATATTCTTCCCCAGCACTTCCTGGTGCCACTGTCAAGACCAGAATGTTGGAATATGTGTATGAACACTGAATAAAGCGAAAGGGAGCAGTATCCTACGTTTCTGTTTTACTTAACTGGTACCCATTTGGTGCTGGAAGGGAGGCAGTCAGTTAACAACGTGGGCATTGGTTGGTGTCATCTTCTAGTGTTTTCCTCCTCTAGGCTCCTAATAAAAGGCGGTTTCTGAAGCCCTTCACAATAGAAAAGCTCAAGGGTTTACAACCGTGGTGTCAACTGTGACACCACTATGAATTCATTAAGAAGCATGTTTCAGGTTGCACTATAATTTCCCTATGTAACATAAACCCATGGAATCTGACATAAGCTGATTGCTCATACTGGTTATTTTATTTACATTTCTGAATGGAAGGGATTTCAATACTCATAAAATATCTAACTGACTTATTATTTTTCATCTGTTCTCCTAGAATAGCGATTATAAATAGTCAGAGAGACAGAAGTCTCAACTTGTACAACTGGTTAAGCAACCAGGAAAATGTTAGTGCTCAAAAGCAATTTGAAAAAATTCACTATGGAGCCTGAGGTCAAATAAAAGATATGGTTACTCTCATGCCATCTGAAAGATAAAAGTTAACTGTTCGTTATCTGTGTTCAAGTCCTATGAGAGTAGATGGCAGCCTCACAGAACCCAGGAAAACTTGGAGTTTCCTTAAGTCTTTCTCTGGACACTTAATGTTAGCAGACAGAGTCTAGTTTAAATGGAATTCAGGAGTCTCCCTGGTGGCACAAGAGGTGCCTGGTGGCACTATCAAGCTATCGCCAGCCACTGCAGCACGAGTTTGATCCCCGGCCAGGGAGTAGACCCACATGGCACAGCAGAGCTCTCCGGTCTCACCTGCTGCGCCCCTCAGCAGTGTATTTCAGTAGATCCACCTGTTCTGCTCCCCACTCTGTCTCTGGTGAATCCTCTTACCCCCATATCTCTAGCCTACACCCCAGTTCTTGTATGCATAAGTAAATAAATATGTACCAAAATAATAATAAATAGGAACTCAGGGGAATGGACCAGAGTGGGCTTCTGACAACCCAGAAATATAAATGTGCCCCCTCATTAGCAGATGACAAGTCAGACGTCTGAGTTGGAAGACGCCTTCATGCATCTCACTCTCTGGAGATGTAGGGTCTAGCCTACTCAGACAGTAATAATTTCTGCTTATTCCAGCAGACAAAGCGAGCTTGGATGGATTGCTAGAGAACTAACAGTCACCATTAAATTCCAAAGCCTGATCCATAGTCTTCTGGCACCAAGTTGTTCAAACTGATCCACTTCCTTTCTCCTGTTGCTATACTGAATTAAACCAGTACAGTCTTCAACCTTCCAGTACAACCTTGGCCTATTTTTCTGGCCCATACACTCTCATCATCTTACCATATTTATTGATCACATGCCTAATTGTACCCTTTCCAGGAATAGGCTCTCTATTTTAAAATATGCATTCCAACATCAGATCCCCAGTGATCCAGTGTGTGTGGGGGGGGAAGGGGTATGTTTCAAGCCAAATAAAGACAAATATTTTTCAGTTACTTTGAAAATAATCTTGGTAGTTTATCCTGTCCAGGATACAAATTAGTCAGCAAAGGTCTGCTTGGAAGACAGAGCAAAGGAAACTTATCTTAGTGCTTTCTCCCAATAGGTAATGTTATAGGTAATGTTTCTCCCTTATATTATTTTTAAATTAAAAAACTAAAATTTTAACCAACGTAAACTTTTTCAACTGACATGGTATGTGCCTATTTTCAGGATCAGTGACAAGAGGATGCAGCTTGGATGTTCCCAGTGGGCTCTGGAAAACATTGCCTCCTGACAGCTCCCTCTCACATGTCCACAGGGCCAGGTGATCTTAGTCCTAACACTTGCTACCCTAATCTGCTTTACAATGACACTGCACTGTTTCACTGTCTGAACCAGATGGCCCTTACCCCTACTAATCTGTCATTAGGGGGAGAGGAAGATGAAAATGTTCGAGTGTAAGAAGTTTTAATAGAAAAAAAAAAAAGAAGTTTTAATAGTACAGTAGCTACACAGTGAACCTGAGGCCAGTCACTTCTTATTAAGAGTTTGAATTATGGAAGGCTTCATTTTTTGATAAATTCTAAACTATTCAGATAAATACAATAAATGGCATTATTTACAAAAACATAAACTTTGTCACATGGGTGTAAAGGTGAAAATCTTCCCTGTCTCATCTTTGAACCAAACGAATTGTAAGAGTCTACTATGAGTCTAGCTTGAATTTTGGGATCACTAAATCTTCTGTGAGACATGTGAAAATAACTCAGTCTCTTCCTGTCAAGTGAATAAGTACACAAGGATGAGTTAAGCTATCATGGCAGTAGCCTGTCTTATACTAATACATCCCTTCTCAACTCATACCCCATCTATGTAGTAGACTATGTTATTTATGGGACGGTATTTTATACTTCATAAATGCGCCCAGTAAATATCAGTTCAAATTAATGTACAAGTGAATTTGTTATTAGTATAAATAATTTAGTACAATGAATCCAAACACCAAAGACTTACACTATGCTATCAAATGATGATTAACACTACTATTCCAGGTTATAGAATGATGGTTAACATATTTTTAATATGCCAAGGCTCTTCAAAAACCCTAAACTTGGAAAACAAATTAAGATAAGCACTATTGGAGTCCTTCCATTCAGTAAACTAATCTGAGAGAAGAATCTTTTCAAAGTATCCAGGACTCTGAACTACATGTTCTAGTGCACTTTTCTTTTTTAAGATGGTATCACAATAGCTAAAATACACCACAAGCAAATTAATAAGAAAAGTCTTCACAGCTAGGGCTTAGCTGAATTAGAAACCCTGGGCTGCCAATAAGGACTAAACCCAAAGGGATCAGTCAAGTAAATAAAAAAATCCAGCTGAATTTTATCAGACAGCAAAGTTTCAACTCTGAGTACCCCAGCAACCAAGTTTGAATTATGTATAAGATCAGAAAAGGGCCTGCATCCACACCCCAGCCAGAGAACATTCTTCTATCTTACTGTGACTGAAGGAAAAACAGCCATGTCCTTGCCTGCCAAGAATATGCTCTAGATAGGAGTCTAACAACTCAGAGGGATTAAAATTTAATTGTAAAGCTGCTGCTACCTGGGAGTAAAGCTTGAACTCTGGCTTCAGAAAAAAAATTGGGATTCTGCATATTGAAAAGATGAAAAACAAGAGCTGGCACGTTCCGAAAGACTGTGCGAATATGCCTCCTTCTTACGTCCTCCCCAAACTGCTGCTTTCTCTGAGCGTCATGTTGGTGATATGCAGGAGTGCTCAGTGGGAATACAGCCTTTTTTCTATACTTTGAATAGTAACACACGTTTCATTCCATTTCATTGAAATTACAGGATGAGGTCAGAGGGTAGTTATGTGGTCTGAACTCCCTGAATATCAGTTCTCTTAATTTATTTTTAGCATCATTTGAAGCCAAAATAATTTCTTTTCTTGAAGTTGACAACTAAGGCAATCCTTAATGTTACTATAGAACTGAGATAATCTTACTTTTTCTTCATATTCAGGGAGAATACCATCAATACACCATCTTTTATTGAAGACCCATCAGCACTGAGGAAGACTCCCAAGTTTCCTACCTATTGGTACATCTACTATCAGGGCATCTGTTACACAAAATTCCTACTTTGGCAAATCATAACTAAGAGTTATGATTATTTTAGATCAAAAGTTGATTCCGTTCATTGAAACATTCCTATAAAACCCTTTACAAACTTGTCTTTTACTTTTTAAAAGAAGAGTGATATGGAAACATAAAATATATATTTATTCTTCCTAGTAAAATTTGATAAACTGGGCCTCTCTGGTTGCACAGGGGTTAAGTTGCCAGCAACTGCAGCATGAGTTTGAACCCTGGCCAGGGAGCTGACCCACATGGCACAGCAGACCTCTCTTGTCTTGCCCGCTGCTCCCCTCAGCAGTGTATTTCAGTAAACCTGCCTTTTCTGCTCCCCGCTATGTCTCTGGTGAATCCCTACACCCAGCCCTCAGCCCCCACACTCCCCATCTCTGCCCTAGATCCCTGTTCTTGTATGCATAAATAAATCTAAAAAGATAAAATAAAAGAAAAAGAAAAATTACAAGCTGGCGCCTACTGTTTCTTTAGTATTACTATACATTTTAATTTTAGAGAGGCTGAAGTTCTTCATGTAGTGGAATGAGCATGTGATGTAAATGACCAAACAGCATTCTTTCTTAAGTGGCTAACTAGTGAAAATAGGAATGAAATTAGAGTTAACCAATTTGAAAGACAAAAAACAAATGTGCACTCTTTATTTTAAAGCACTAGAGTTCATCAAATAGTCTTATACTATGAAGAACTCTTCAGGAATCTTATGTGTCTACATCTGCCTTTGCCTGTGCAGCCAGCATCCTGTAGCCTAAGGAAGTACCCTTTATTTTCTAACAGCCCGTATTGGCTTCTTCATGTAAAACTCTTCTCCAAATTCACCTCCCACAAGAAGACTATTCTAGCAAAACCATGTGACTGTCATCATTCTATGTCCCTTCAGCATTACCAAATTTGGTTTGGAACTTATTCTTTTGTATTTGTTTCTGCATACGTTGTGAAGTGACATATAATTGAAACAAATGTGTGTGTGTATTTGTGGGTGTATCTCACGACTAGAGGGCTGCTTATTGTGTGATTTTAAGCAAATCACTTAACTTCAGTGACTTCCCTATCAATAGCACTGGAAGATCACAATTTATTTTCCACTGACTCTTATAAAAACATGAGACTACAAGTATAAACTCTTAAAAAAAGACAGTAGCTAACTGAAGTTTAAATCAGTCTTAGTTTAGAACTATAATATATTAAGCAGTTTTGCTAATTTAGTTCTTTTGAGCATTATAATTTTGATTGGCGGGGGAAAGAGCAAACTTCCACTCAAGAAAAAGCTACGGGGGGGTGGGGGGGAAGGGGCTCCCTGGTGGCGCAGTGGGTTGAGCGGCGCACCGTGGAGCAGACCACAGCCACTGCAGCATGAGTTCGATCCCTGCTGCCAGCCAGGGAGGGGACCCACATGGCACGCCAGACCTCTCCTGCTGTGCCCGCTGCTCCCCTCAGCAGTGTACTTCCGTTGATCTGCCTGTTCTGCTCCCCGTTCTCTGTGGTGAATCCTCTCTCCACCCCTACACCTCTGGCCTGTACCCCAGTGCTTGTAGGCATAAATAAATATTTAAAAAGAAAAAGCTACGGGGTCTCCCTCATCGCACAAGGGGTTAAGCACCACACTATGAAGCATCCGCAGCTACTGCAGCACTTTGGATCCCCAGCTAGGGAGGTGACCAACATGGTGCAGTAGACCTCTCTTGCCTTGCCCACTGTTCCCCTCAGCAGTGTATTTCAGGACATCTGCCTGTTCTGTTCCCCACTCTGTCTCTGGTGAATCCTCTCAACCCCTACACCTCTGACCTGTACCTCAGTTCTTGTATGCATAAAATAAATAAATCTTTTTTTTTAAAAAAAGAAAAAGCTAAACACTACCCCTCAAAATTATAATTTTCTTCTGTATCCCATTATTCTCTCTAGAGGAATATGCTGGGGCTGTGAAAACACCAAAGATGTGTTTAAAAAAATTAGTAAGTTTTCTACTGGGAATTTTAATGTCACTAGTGTAAAGGTTTGAAATGAGTGATTAACCTCAATTTCTAAGCACAGTCCTTCTGAAAACTACTACACAATCCCTTCATCCCACACACTACTGATTAAGCAGTTAGTGACAGAACGGTCTAAACTTTGGCACTGAAGCTTCTACTTTGAGAGGGAAAAGATGATTATATTGCCAAATAAATGCAAGTTTTTATGAGCTTCATATCTGACAGAAACACATGAATAGGTCGAGAGGGTATTTCCCACAAACTTAAAAACTGAAGTAAGACCCAGGGATGGGATATAGACACAAATCAAAAAAATGTATTGTTCTAATTTTTTTTTCCTTTGAAGAATTCAGTACTTAGAACTTTTGGATAGGGAAGAACATTAACAACTTCATGAATTTCTCAACATGGCTCTCTTTAAAGGAAAACAGAGAAAATAAAGCAGAATAAATTTGCCTGTGTAGGAAGCAGAAAACCTTCTTCCTCTTACTGTAAATATCTTGTTAGTAAATTAAAATTGGAATATGCCATATTGACAAAATGAAGGTGTTAGTGGCATAACAAGGGAACAAAATATATTTGAAAGTTTTGACCTGTCACACAACAGGCTCACTTTATTATAAGGATAGTTCTCTGAGAAGTATCTCAGATACATTACTGTAGAAATAGCATAGTTATAGAATAGTAGTTTACTGGAATATAAGCTTATTACAATTTAAAATGTTTTAAATATATCAGTTCTTATGAATTAAATCTCACAGCTTTGAAAACCAGTCCATTTTCAAACAAAGGACAGTTATTTATTTTAATAGTATAATTTCTGAGTGTGGCCTACGTATTTAACAGAGATAACTCTCATAGCTTTTCAATGTTAAGTCAGATGGAGACTATAAAGAAAAAAAACTCAACAAGAAAGACATTTCATGTCACCCATTAATACGATGGAAAATCAGGAACCTTTAAAAAGACTATTTCTTCTACTGCAGTATATTAATAAATAGCTACAACTGTCTGTCAACTCCCCTAGTTATGAAAATGATCTTTGCCCTGAAAAAAAAATGATGAGAACAGTGGACATATACCACCCCAATGGTTTGATCATTATTCCATGAAAGACATTTGGCATTTATATCTGCTTATTACTTTCAAAAATGTAATTTGGGGAGAAAAATGTTAATCACTTTTGGGAAGGGGCTAAAGAAATCCCAATGAGACATTCTGGAGAGAGGTCCTTTGTTAGTCTAACATCTGACCTTCTATATCTTTAGAAATCATGCAACTTGGCTAATGTAGTCCTTAAAGAATTAATCAAGCAGATTGTTAGGCCCTAGTTACCGTGGACCCAGCCAATTATGAGTTGCTCAGAAATTCATCACTGGTATGTCCAACCACATTTTCCCACATAAAGATTAGTAGAAATATGTGGAAACAGGGCCCATTCCCACTCCAACACATCCACAATATGTGTTCAGTGAAACAAACCTCAACAGTTTTGCCTTAGTGAAACAATTTATCTGGGAATCTTTTTGAGTTCTTTATGTCTTTACCCCAATACCTTTTTCTGCCAACATTGCAAAGACTGCCCTATTTAGTTAAAACGAACCAGGGATTTTTATATTGGAACACAATTCTCTAAAGTCACATGCCACAAGCCTGAATTCATCAGCAAGTTAGTAAAATCCCCAAACACCATCTTTAGTCTTTTCACTGTTGTGATAACGCCCCCCCCCCCCCAAAGGCTTACTAAGAAGAAAGCTTTTCTTGCAAGAGAGAAATAACAGGGGCCAGAGTAGATGAAGACCGGTTCTCTAAGGAGAGGGCAGTGCTTAAATAAAGAAGCTCCTTTCAGATAAGCAGAATCAGATTCCAGTTCATTTGGTTTGCTGGCTACCCTTACTTTGAACTCTCATATTTAACCCAGCAGGCTTCAAAGCAGGTGAGAAAATGACCACTTAAAAGCAATTTCTTCTTTTTCAGGAATTCTGGCCTTGGTGAATATCATTTCTGATATCAGCACATTCCACATCTCCAGGGATTTATGCAATTTTTTTCTTTTCATTGCTCTATGTCTAATGTCAGACTAGGTTTTCATCTCAGCCAGGAGAAAAAGCCAGGGGGTAGAAGAGTTGGGGGGGAGGGAGTACTAACTAGCTGGAAAAAAAAAAACAAAGTCTTAGTCCACAATAGCTTTTATCATTCAAAAGAAGGTGCACTAAAACCATTAACTGTTCCATTTATCTAAATCTGACATACAGAGAGTATTATTTTTTTAAAAAAGATTTTATTTATTCATTCATACAAGAGCTGGGGTACAGGCCAGAGTCCAGGGAGGTGAGAGGATTCACCAAAGACAGCCGGGAACAGAACAGGCAGACTGACTGAAACACACTGCTGAGGGGAGCAGCGGGCAAGGCAGGAGAGGTCTGCTACGCCATGGCAAGGCAGGAGAGGCCTGCTACGCCATGTGGGTGCCCTCCCAGGCATGGTGGCAGGGATCGAACTTGTGCTGCAGTGGCTGCGGTTTGCTTCATAGTGCGTTGCTTAACCCACTGCGCCACCAGGGAGGCCCACAGAGAGTATTATTTAAAAATCATTAATCCTCACTGCCTTGCTTCACAAAAAAGCAATTTTTGTAGCAAATATACCTTATAAATTCTGACAATTGAATTTATTTTAGCATGTGAGTTAATAAAAAAAGATACTGATGAGGAAGAAACAATGGAAGAAATTTTAGGAAATTGTCTTAAATAAACAGAACAAATATGGTGCAAAGATTCTCCACTGATTTCTACTGCATTTGGCCATCAAATATCTGACTTAATTGAAAAGTCCAAACACAGTCAGTTTGCAACTTACCAACAGGTTCTGTTCTACCAGGCAGTTTGCCCGTGCCTGGAATATGAAACATTTCTCTACTTCCTGTGTTCACATTCACATAATGCACCAGAAGTACAGTACTACTAGGATTGTTTAAATTACACCTACCCACCAACTTCTATAGGGAAATGCGCTTTGAATTTACTATTAGGAGTAGCTCCTGCAAACGAAGCGGGCAGGTCCCCTCCATAGTTACCCTTTGGTGACGATGACGATGACGAGGGTAGTGGCAACAGCACTCACTCACCTAGTGTTTACTATGCGCAGAACTGGTTCTAAAGACTTGACAAATTTAAATTCATTTAACCCTCACAAAAACTTACGGGGTGGAACGATTCTCATTTTACAAGAAAAGAGAAAAAAGGCCAAGTAACTTACTCAAGGTTGCACAGCTAGTGTCAGGGCTGGAATTGAAAGCAGAGCAGTCTGGCTCCAGTCTATGCAGGCAGCCGCTCCGCAAGGCTGTCCAGCTCACCTCGATCAGGCAACATGGAGGGTTCTGAATTCCTCACTGGAGGCAGAGCAGGGCTTCTCGACTTTTACATGTGCACACAGGATCAGCTGCGGCTCTTGTCAAAATGCAGGTTCAGCAGGTTCAGAGTGGTACCTGAGGTTCTGCGTTTCTAACAAGCTCCTGGGCGATGGTGATGGTTCTAGTGCAGATGACACTGCAAGTGTGAAGAAGTGGAGCTTCTGGCTGCATTTATATGTTGTGCTTATAGGCTGGAGACGGCCTATACATAATTCTAAAATGGAACCTGCCCTTGGAACTGCTGTACCCAAATTTTGGGTTGCAGGTATTTCCAGCAAATATTGAGCTTTTAGGAACTTAAAATGTGCCTGTAGGCAAAGGCCATAGACATAAAATGTGATTGTGAAAGTTTGTTATTAGGCACCTTTTTAATACTACATACCACCAGTCACACAAACACCAAAAGATAACACCCGTTTATTGTTTATCGACTAGAGTCACTGTAAATAATTTCTGATCTGAAAAAGAATCTTTGATTTTAAAATACGTAATTTATTCTTAGACTCTGCTAGAGGAAAGCTATGGAGCTTGTGCTATGTAATCCTAAAGGTTCTCTGGTACGTCAACAATCTCAGTATATGCTAATAATGACAGAGAGAGCAGACTATTGCGTATATATGTGCACATTAATTTTGGTCAGTACCACATGGAAATGTACTAACAACTGTCATACATCTATTCTCAATTCTACACCTTCCTCCTCACTCTTTGGCCTCCTTCCCAGTACCCTGGGAGGAAGTTAAGGACCATCTATCCCACTGCTGGTCTGTGACCTCAAATACATAGTTGGATACTTTTTGTTAGCCATTATATAGATGAGATTCCCTTTTTAATCCATATTTACCACACTACATTACATAGTAAAGTCATTCCAGTTAGCAATTCCCTTCCCAATCAGCACCACTGCAAACAACAGATTATGGTACGTCAAAAGTATTAGTCTCTTTTTTCGCTAAAAGAAATATAACTGGCAGTTTCCCACCCAAATATCTCTACATTCCCTCAGGAACAATGGAAAGGCATTCTTCTTGAAGTCTGACCCAGATACAAGTGTAGAATCAGATGACTAGGCCAGTGTCAACCTAATACATTCTACAGTTTAACCTTCGAGGGGAAAGGGAAACCAGTGCTCTCACAATTAGTGTCAGAAGAAATTAACTAATCTTTAAGGCACAAAATAAAGTATTCTTAAGGCAGGGGATTAGAATGGAGGAATATGGAACAAAATATAGAAAATATATTACTAAGTAAAGGCTAGTTTTCCTGTGGTTCCCCTTTTTTATGTAAGAATATATTGAATCCATGTTTTCTTTTAGGGTTTGAACACTTACTACCTGTTAAAAATGTGAAGATGTATAAGAAAGACATTTTTAAAAGTTGTGGAGACTGGGCTTCCTGGTGGCACAAGGGGTTAAGTCTCACTACAGTCAAGCTACTGCCAGTCAATGCAGCGTAAGTTCGATCCCCACCCACGGAGCTGACCCACACACACGGTACCGCAGACCGCTCTGATCTTGAATGCTGCTCCCCTCAGCAGTGTATTTTAGTCCAGCTGCCTGTTCTGCTCCCCACTGTGTCTCTGGTGACTCCTTGCATGCCCCCTCCCCCACACCTCTGACCTAGACCCCTGTTCTTGTATGCATGAATAAATAAAAATAAATCTTTAAATAAAAATAGGTGTGAAAACTTACAAGGACTAATCTTTGGTAATTTTACTGAAGCCAGTCTCACTAATTAAAAAGTCCACATAGAAGAATAAATAATAATGAAATGTTCTAATATCAGTCCTCAAGAACTTCCTGGACCTGGGACAGGAAGTGTGGAAGCAAATCAAGACACAAGGATAAAAATGAAAACAGGGGCCTCCCTGATGGTGCAGGGTGAAAGACACAGCGCTATCAAGTTATCGACAGCTACCACAGCAGCACAAGTTCAATCCCCGGTCAGGGAGCTGACCCACATGGCTCAGCAGACCTCTCCCGCCTCGCACACTGCTCCACTCAGCAACGTATTTCAGTGGATCTGCCTGTTCTGCTTCCCACTCTGTCTGTGGGGAAGCTTCTTACATACCACATACACACACACCCCAGTTCTTATATACAGAAATAAATAAATAAATCTTTAAAAAAGAAATGGGGGCCTCCCTGTTGGCGCAGCAGGTTGAGCGCTACACTGTGAAGCATCCACGGCACAGCAGCATGAGGTCTATGCCCAGCCGGGGGGGACCCACATGGTGCCACAGATCTCTCCTGCCTGGCCAGCTGCTCCCCTCAGCAGTGTGTTTCAGTAGATCCACCTGTTCCGCTCCCCACTCTGTCTCTGGTGAATCTTCTTACCCCCTGCACCTCTGGCCTGTACCCCAGCTCTTGTACGCATAAATAAAAAAATCTTTAAAAAAATAAAGAAAAAAGAAATGAAAACAAAGGTTGATCCTTGGGCTCTCTCTTCGAGGAGAACCATTGGGTAACGATGTCCCACCTGTCCCTCTTCCCTGTTTGTTCTCCATCATAGTTGCACTCTTGAATTTAAGTTCAGATCATCCTTAGAACCTTTGATTTCATTTAAAGAGGAAAATCAAGAGGTTTATTCACAAAATATGGATTTTTTTTAAATACCCAAGAAGTTTAAAGGAATTATTCTTAGTTAGTAACAAGTGCCGCATTGACCATCAAAAGTGATCACAAAGACCAACTTTACAGTGTAATGGCATTGTATACTTGAAATTTTTAAGCAATAAAAATATAGGTCAAATTACCAAAAACTTATGTTTGACATATTTATGGTAGCAACTTTACAAATCAATTCCTGTAATTTACTGTAACAAATATCTTCCACTGCTCAACTGTTTTAGCACTAAGGGATCCGAGATGGTTTCTTGTGTGTTTTATAGATACTCTAAACAAGTCCTTGAGATCATACTTACAGCTTTAGCTAAAACACCCATGATTTCAGGAAACTGGTGTGTGAGAAGGGCTATCATTGCAGTAGAAGAACACAATCCTGCTGTGAAATGGATGAAAAAAGGAAGCTCCTTCTTTGGGTAAACAGAAACATGATGAAAAGCTGCAAGGGAGAAAAGGTAAAAATGGATTTTTACTTCACAATAGTGTGTGCACCAGTTCTAATATTTTCAAACAAAACCTATTTTTGAAAAAGGAAAATGGCTTTTAAAAAAAGAACAAGAGGTCGCCAGTCAAGCAAGGTAGAAGGTTACCCATTATTTCTTCTCTCGTTAACAACTATCTACATAGCCAGATGATCATGCTGAGGGCTGAGAGGACGATGGCATCGTGGGAAAGAGCAGTAAGTGTGAAGTCATGCTGAGGTGGTTTTGAAAAAGAGCTTTGTCTCTCATTAGCTATGTGATCTAATAAGTGTTAATCCTCTGGTAGTTGCTATGGAGCTGTTATGATGAACACTGAAAGCCCTTAATAAATGTGTGTTGTTATAATTCTTGCTCTTTGGTAGCTCAGAGATGAGTATAGCAGACTTGTAAGACAAGTAAGAAACACACATGTGATTGGAGATTTCCCAGAACCATCAGTTAACAATTTTACCCAGTTATTAGTTTTATAGGTGGCATTCCACTGAGCACTGTAGAACAGAACTAGAACACCAAAGTCCTAGGATTAAGAACATAAAGTCCCTTGTCTTATTTCATCACTTTTACATATTTACACAGGTATTATTTTTCTAATGATTGGATATTTTCTTCAACAATAGAGTTCAAATATTTCTATCTTCTTTGAAATTTGAAAATATTTGAATAGCAATACTGGGATGTGCCTATTTCAATACTTGGCAGATAGCAGGTGCTCAATAAATGTCTGTTAAACTGAGAGCTATTCTGGGACTTAATTTAGTTCAGGAAGCTGACCACTCAGGGCTAGACACAAATCCAGGAATTCTTGATATAATATCCTGCATAAGTAAGGGATGACTAATTCTGTGTTGAATCAAGGTCAGCTATAAATTCTACTTTTTTAGACACAATGATTCACAGAGATTACATCTAATTTTCCTTCAGTAACCAAAATATTGTTATGTCTTATACTATCTTCAGAAAGTATATAGCAAAAACCAAACTCATTAACAATCCATGAAATTTCTAAAAAGACACCTTTTCTTTTTAAGTTAGAAACATTAGTAGCTTTCAGCACCCAAAGAAACAAGTCTTTTTTGCCCTGTTCATCAGCCATGAGAGGTCAACTTTTCCCAGCAAACCAAGAGAAACAAATCAAGGTCTTTACAAAGACAGGGAACAATGCTAATGTTTATTCTAGCTGCTACTGTTGGAGAGATCCAAAATTAAGGAAGTTAATTAAACTGTGTAACAGTTTATGGTTTACAAAGGACTTTAATTTGGTTGTTTTGTTGGTTGGTTTGTTTTTAATAACCAAAAGAGATAGACAATATTATTCCCACTTTACATGAAATTTTTATACTGTTGGAGGGACCTAATTATTTCTTTTTGGATTGCTTTTTATAGATTAAGTTGTCAGTCAATGTTTGGCTAATACATCAGTATAACGGATGACTAGTACAGAAACACTCCCTTGGAAGTAAAGTTCAAATTTCATCATTGGCTTGTAGAGAAAAACTTATCAGGAGTCATAAAAGGCAACTAAATAGCATGTGAACTAGGGGAATGGTTCAAGTCTGAACTTAGGAAGTCCGTAAGTAAATTCCAGAATGCTGCTGAGTTATAGCAAAGCTGAAGGAAAATTGAAGAAAAAAAAAAACAATAAGTACTCCTGGATATTAGAACTCCACAAAATTAAAAATCTGTTCATTCTACCATAGTCCGAGACATAAAAAAAGATTCTAAGAACATATATATAACCAAACAAAACTCCCTGGAATATCCCTCCTCTCTTATCTCCTTGCACCTTATATGGAGTAAGAATTAATAAAGGCCTGCCAGAAGGCAAGACGTCTGTTCCTATCGCCTGTGGCTATGACAATAACCCTGGTTTTATTCATATTACTGTTATGTTGGTCTTGTATCAGGCAATCTTTGTAATTATTTGAGGGGCATTATTTTAGGCTAAATATGTACCTAGCATGCTTGTAAGAATAAACAGACAAACTTGACTAATTCAAATAATATTTACTGGGTATCAACTTTTATGGTAAATATTACCGATACAGGGACAATAAAGATAATCCTGACTTCATGTTTGCAGAGTAAAAGGGGAGAGCAGAAGTACTCAAAACATTGGGAAGGTTCAAAGAAAGAAGTAATTTATTTCAGAGAATGGAGGAAAATAAGACTCTAAGAAAAAAAAAATACCAGTATACCCAACTTTCACAATCTCTTCTAAATTTTCATCTATCTTTCTGAACCTTTTAGCTCTAAAATTGTTTCCATCTTAGACTTGAGTTTGGATGGTAATGACTCCAGAATTGGAAAGCCTGTGGTATATATAAGGAAATATGGTACGTTTATAACTTTTGGCATGTTTTCTTGGTGATGAAATCATAAAAGTTAAACAGAAGTTTATGAATTTACCAGTTCATAGAAAAGAAGGGTGAATGACTAACATTAGGCAGTTGAGACAAAAAAGAAAAGACAGAACTTTTGAGAAGTTCGGTTTCCTAAAAGCAGGAGGAACTAGATGGAAATACTCTCAGCCTTTATAACCCTACATATTTCTGGTTCTTCTCTAACTTTTTTACTACTCTTTTTATTTTTTTTAAATATTTATTTAAGCATACAAGAGCTGGGGTCTAGGCCAGAGGTTTGGGGCGGGGGTAGGGGAGGGTTGAGAGGATTCATCAGAAACAGCGTGGGGAGCAGAACAGGCAGATGTACTGAAATACACTGCTGAGGGCAGCAGCGGGTAAGACAGGTGAGGTCTGCTGTGCCTTGTGGGCCAGTTCCTTGGCCCAGGATGCCCTGCTGCAGTGGCTGCAGATGCTTCATAGTGCTGAAACTTAACCCCTTGTGCCACAAGGAGGCCCTTCACTGCTCTTTATAAAAGTTGGGAAACACAATTCTTCCAACTTCATTCTTCAGTATAAAAACTGTTTCGACTTTATATTCTGTGTTCTTTACCTTTCCATGTAAAATTTGGAATAAACTTGTCAAATTTTGCAAAATCCCTACCAGGATTTTCATGTGGATTGTACTGAATCTATAGGTCAATTTGGGGATAACTGTTATACTGTCACGCTTCACTTAGTGACGATTTGGTCGGCGGAGAATCACATAGATGACAGTGGTTCCAACAGGCTATAACCCAGAGGTTTGTGTAATTACACTCTATGGTGTTTGCACAATGACGACACCTAATGACATTTCTCAGAACACATCTTTGCTGTTAGGCTTTGCATGATTGTATAAATAAATATTAGGTTTTCTGATCCATAAACATGGAATAACTCTCTATTTATATTTTCTTTAGTTTCTCAGCTGTATTTTATAGTTTGTGGTGTACAAATCTCATACTTTCAAAAAAAGACATTTATTCAGCCACATGAGCAGACTATTACTTAGCAACTAACAGCATGGGTACAAAAGATCTCCATTAAAACCCACTGTTAAATGCTTTACACTTTCCACAGAACAAAAACTGTTATACAATTATTCACAGATACAATCCTGTGTTTCTTGCACATACACATGAGTATTGTCTACAACGTGTCTACTTGGAGGAGCGAGGCCCTGCCACACTGTGCTGGGGTGAGCTCACAAATCTGTGGTGACCTGTAGCTTTCCTGTCACTTCTCTGGCTCTCTTCTCTTGCTAAGCTTTGCTTCCTGGCAGTTAAATTAAAACCCTCTGTCACTGTCATAGCTATGGCAGTTCATGCTGAAACCACCACAGCAACTCTGGTTTTGTGGTTTGGCCAACTATTGGCCTCCACCACCTACGCCAGAGCTTCAACCTCCAAAGTTTTCTCCTTTCATGGACCCAAAATTTGAAGAACTGATTGTTGTAGTTCCCAAAATCATTGTAGCTTTCTTTCACCACCTCCAAAATTCCTTGTATCGCTACCAAATACATTAACCATCCCCACTGCCACCATATCCACTATCACCATGTGACCACCTAAGCCACCTTGCCCACTGAAGTTTCCTCCATAACCAAAGTTGTCATTCCCACCAAAACTACCTCTGTGACTACCAAGGATGTTTCCAGAACTACTTCAACCTCTTTAGATGGATGCAGCACTGACCGCCTCTTCCTCAGGACTTCCTTCATGTTCATAAGGGATACGATTCTATAGTCTTTTCTTGTAATGTCTTTGTCTGGTTTGGTATTAGGGTAACAATGATCTCACTGAATGAGCTAGGGACTGTTTCTTACCCCCTTGTTTTCTGAAGAGAGTTTTTACAGGATTAGTATTATTTCTTCTTTAAATGTTTGTAAGATGATTGCTCTTTTTAATATCTTTAATCTCTGTGTCCTTCATTTCATCCAGTACGAGGATTTGCTTAAAAAATATTTAGAAATGAATTGAATTGTGCAACTACATTCCATAAATGGCTAAAACGGTATTTTTTTCTCTTTAGGAGCTCACCGCTAATAAAATAAAATAATACTTAAACAGTGTCCTAAATTTCAAACAAAAGCACTTTTGAAATGGGAGAATACTATTTAAAACAATTTCACAACTACTTTTTAAGCTTAAGAATACTAGAATATCTACTTACTAGGTAACAGTTCTCTATCAGCCGTCTCTGTGCAGCTGGGATAAGGGTAAAATAGATGGCCTTTCTCTAATGGGTACGGAATCATTCTGAAAGCTGAGAAAAAAATACATGTTGGCATTCAATTCAGTCTCATTTCCATTCTATACTACAATTCAAAGCTAATTATGGAGACATTGTTATAAAAATTTCACACAGCATATTTTTTTTTCCTTTTTAGGTAGATATTTTAGAGGAAATAAACATAATGAGCAATGGAATGAGTAAAGGGAAGCATAAGATTTAGAGAGTAGTGAATGATCTGGCTGGAAGAAAACTAAGGGAATCAGTGGTTGATAAGACCAGCTGGGCCCCTCTGGCTTCAGTCTCCTCATTACAAACACAATAAACTCTCCAAGTATGAACTCCAATTTTGACAAGAATCTTGTTTAAAATGCAGTATGTATCATTATCATGGCCATAATTGTTGACAACTTAAAAGACTTTCAGTGGCCCATGAGTTCACATGTAAGATGTCACCAAAGATTTCTGTAGCAAATCTTCATTTAGATCAAAGGTCATCAAAGTATAGCCCTTGGTCAGACCAAGCCCACTGGTTTGTAAATAAAATTTTGTTAGACTATAGTCATGCCTGTTCATCTCATGTGATTTTTTTTCCACTTGCCTATAAGCTCCAGTCATCTATAAGATGCAAACACTTCAACTAAATATTAACAAACTGAAAAATACTAGCAATCTAAGGTTGCTTTCATGACATAGGAGTTGGATAGTTGTAACAGAGACAGCTATGGCCCACAAAGACTTAACTCTTTACCATCCTGATCTAGATTATCATTAACTCTAAGACTTCTTTAAAAAGGAGTCCTTATTGATCTACTCAATTAGCTCCATTATACATCAAAATTGTATGTCTTTTGTTTTTTGTTTTGGTGTTTGGCTCTTTAAACTGTTGCCAAAATACAGATTTTGTCTTGCCACAATAAAATGCAGTAATTTGTCCAAACTTAAGAGAGCAAATCAGGGGCCTCCCTGGTGGCGCAGTGGGTTAAGCAACGCGCTGTGAGGCAAACCATGGCCACTGCAGCACGAGTTCGATCCCTGCTGCCGGCCAGGGAGGGGACCCACATGGCGCAGCAGACCCCTCCTGCCTCGCCCGCTGCTCCCCTCAGCAGTGTGTTTCAAGTCAATCTGCCTGTTCTTCTCCCTACTCTGTCTCTGGTGAATCCTCTCACCACCCTGCATTCTGGCCTGTACCCCTGATCTTGTATGTATAAATAAATAAATCTTTAAAAAAAAAAAAAAAAAAAGAGAGCAAATCAGTGATAACATTTGGAAATCATGGTGATTATTCACAACATACACGATAATTCACACTTGTTAAAAATCCTATGTGCCAAACAGAACCCTTAGCCACTGAAGGCACAAACATGGTGAATGAGATAGAGTGGCTGTCTTTAAGGAGCAATAGGGGAAAAAAGCAAAAGAAAATTATTCAACTCTTAAGTCCTAGAAATCCTACTTTCATTACTCTCTGCATTGCCAGTGTAAAGCACAGAATTTGACCCTTATCAAACAACTAATGTGGAGGTTCCCACATTTTCTTGGTTCGAGGATACATGGTAACTTTTATGTCTCAGCATTTTTTTTTTTTTAATGATGCTCCTAGGTAGAAAGAAAAACAATTCCACTTATTAAGCCATGGATTCAAATAACTTTAAAAGTTCGTGTTCTAGCAACTCAGCAGTGATTTTGAAAACAAAAACACAAAAATTGAAAAAAAAAATGACCTCTTTTTTAAATAACCATCATTTCTTACTATTGGGATATATGAATCTTTCAGGCACTGCATAACCACTAAAATCTTTGATTAGCTTGGATACGACCATCATTTCCTGTTCCACACTGATTTTTGTGTGGTACTACCTTTAATTGCAGCAACTAACAAAAATTAAACTTTCAAAAACATGGCATCATTGAAAGAAACAGAATGGAGAGCCGCCTAATGTTAAGCCATGGGCTATCTAGAGCTAACAGTCTGAATGGTGTCTGACAGCTGCTGCCTGTGGCTGTGTTTCCACTGAGTAGCTACCATGCTCTGTGGCATTTTTATGAGTTTGAGGCAAAGCTCACGTGTCTCTGTGCAAAGTTTGGAAGTGAGGAAGTTAATTAGTTTTAGTGAATGTACAATGAATTTATTTTTAAATTTTTATTGATCATGGAATATTCTCCAAGAAAAGTATTATAAAAATTCAATTAATAAAATACTTTGTTTCGGGCCTCCCTGGTGGCGCAGTGGGTTAAGCAGAGAACTATGAAGCAAACCTCAGCCACTGCAGCACGAGTTCAATCCCTGCTGCCGGCCAGGGAGGGG
>JAGFMF010011645.1:5907290-5917833 GCA_019455555.1 Galemys pyrenaicus | reverse complement strand
CTCTCTGTGGTGAATCCTCTCACCCCCCCACACCTCTGGCCTGTGCCCCAGTGCTTGTATGCATAAATAAATAAATCTTTAAAAAAAAAAAAAGACAAATACCAACTTGTACTAGCAGATTCCAAATAACAGTTGGTAGGATCAGAAAGCAAAAATAACAGAAATAAAAAAATAGGATTATATTTGTAATTGTGAAACTTGAAAAAAATATTTAACCATGCTACCAAGTAATACAGACATTACTCACCATCATATTTTGCTAGGACTGCCTGCACATCTGCATAGGCCTGCAATTCTAAAAGCGATTCTAGGAGATTTTCATGGATGTTCAACATGCTAAGAGGAGGAAATTCTTTCATCAACTGTATATTAAAAGGAAAAGCAGATTAAAATTATAACAAAGGATTCAACATAGCTGAATCAGAATCATTAAAGTAGACATCATTTTGTTTCCTAACAAAAGCATAGAGATTCAACCCTTAAGTGAATGTGTATTTATAACCTTGTTATAAAAAGTGCCAATTAAAAATCCAGTGATTTGACATTAAAATAACTGGAAATTTAGGGGCCTCCCTGGTAGCGCAGTGGGTTAAGCAACGCACTATGAAGCAAACCACAGCCACAGCAGCACAAGTTCGATCCCTGCTGCCGGCCAGGGAGAGGACCCACATGGCTCCGCAGACCTCTCCTGCTGTGCCCGCTGCTCCCCTCAGCAGTGTACTTCCGTTGATCTGCCTGTTCTGCTCCCCACTCTCTGTGGTGAATCCTCTCACCCCCCCATACCTCTGGCCTGTACCCAGTGCTTGTATACATAAATAAATAAATCTTAAAAATAAATAAATAAAATAACTGGAAATTTAAACCACATTTTCAGTATTTTGAAGGCACAAATATAGAAGTCCAGTCATCAAAAACTTACATCTCTCATTATTTTTACTGCTTCTCGTATTCTTCCTAATTTCCTTGCACACATTGCCAATCTTCTTTTAACATATACCAGTACGTTGGTATCTCTTCCTATTTACAAAAGCAAATAAACAAAAGATACAACTATCACAGTTATATTATGACCTGTTACTTTTTTTTACTATTATCCATTAATTTTATTTGCTTGCCCTAGAATTTTTAATTAAAATTAAACTGTGTCAGAATGGAAGAATCATAAAAGTTGTTGAATTTGGGTAATGAACATTAAATGGGAACTCATCTTACTGTATTTTATATGTTTGACATTTTTAGTATGAAAAGCTTAAAAATGCATGTATACACACACACACACACACACAGAGTTACATTTGCCTTTACCAGCAAGTAATATGAATACAGTATAAGTATTTTGTGTATACTTGAGAATTTCATTTTAACATTAATGTTAATATTGTTAATAAATTTAATATTAACATAAAGGAAACAATACATTAACCTATTAAATTTCTACATAAACAATCTACAGTTTTAATATTCTCTATTACTGACAAACAAAAAATGTTCAAAACAGAATTTCCATGGCTAGTATAAACTTCTGCTCAAAAGCTAAAATCTGAAACTACTTCCAGAAAGGGATAATAAATATTTTTTTAACCATCTAATAGCAGTATTTGAGATTATACAAAGAGAAATGGCATGAATTTTTTACAGAAGTAGTTTCATTAGTTCCAGGCTACATAATTATATATTCCCACAGTTGTGTATTATAACAAAATGCATTAATGAGACACGCTGTATGCATCAATATTTAGTTTAGAGAGAAAATATCATCCAAATTTTAATTTCTACTAACAAAGGATTTAGAACTTAACTGCTAGCAGATAATGCATTATGTAAACATATTTCAGTTTATTGCCCACTATCTGCCAAAATCATGAAATTAAAACTCTGGGCCACAAAAAATAGCAGGAAGCAACAGCATTACACATTGAAATATCTTTGGTAAAAGTGTCTCAGTCATACTAAGAGAGTGTCCCTAAAGCTGGAAAGATGGGACCTTAGAGACTTTGATCCATATGACCTCAAATAGAGCACATGGAAAACTCAACCAAAGAAAGAATCAGTGCTGAGTTTAAGGCTGGTTTCCTTAAGCAGCTACTGTAATATGGAGATACATACAATCTGCAGAACAAATCAAATGATGTATCTATACTATTGTTAGGGGTAAGTATGAGGAAAAAGGCTCTTATTATCACTAGAAGGAGCTCCTGAATTTTAATATTTTTGAGTTGTGTTTCACCAATGATCAACCCAATTCTAACATGAAATAAATTACTGTTAAGTCTCAGAGCAGCACAATTCTCATAAGCCAGAGCAGATCTGTTCACTTTCACAAGCTAGTACACATTTCTGCCTTGCTGGCTAATAGATGCTGTGAATAGATTGGTTATCTCTTATGAAAAGTAGCTAACTTATAATGTTATAATTTTAAAAAATAATTGTTTGTGTTTTAAACAAGAACCAATTACAAGAGTGAAAAGACAGGTAAAAGTCAGTTCAAATTTGCTTACTTAGTTGAGCTTCATGCTGAGGACTTTGGTGCTGGCACTGCTGTGACCTTCTATAAATTGTTTCTCCAGCCTTGAGTGCCTGTTTAAATAACCTTTCAGCATCTACAATAGTTGTTGCTTCTTCTTCAGCCAGTAGAACATATGCAGTGGCACAGCTATGAAGGAAGCAAGCAATGCGATTTTAAGAAAAATAGCAAACATACTCTTGAGTATGTCCTTTTGTTCTTATGTCACATATTCCTACCTTTATCTATACTCTCCTTTTCTCCTCAAGAAAAAAAAAAAAAAACTTTGGCCTCCCTTGTGGCACAAGGGGTTCAATCTCAGTACCTGAAGCTATCACCAGCCACTGCAGCACAAATTCAATCCCAGTCCAGAGAGGTAACCCTGGCGGGGCAGGGGTGAGGGGAAACCTTGTGTCTTAACTACTGCTCCCCTCAGCAGTGTATTTCAGTAGATCCACCTGTTCTGCTCCCCACTCTGTCTCTGGTGAATCGTTTCCCACCCCACACCTCTTGCCTGTACACCAGTTCTTCTATATAAATCTTTTTTAAAATAAAAGACTTTATTGAATATTTTAAATTATTAAGGATATACTGGTATGTTCTTTATGTGTTTCACAACTCCTCTCCTTCCCTATCTTTCCCTTCCCTTCTTTATTTCTATCTTTTCCACTGCTATATCCATTTGCTGACCTTTGTCCTGTATTTTCCTTTTATAGAAGGGGGAAGAAAAGAAAAGAGTTCAAATGACTATAAAACTTGTTATGAGGCAAAAAACAGAAAACTTTTCCATTCCTTTCCCCAAAGTAACAAGTACACCTCTTCTGGAGACAATATTCTAAGTCTGATTATCCAAGTGTGATTATCCAAGTCCAGGACTGTAGTTACTGGCCTCATGTAATTATCGAGAATGTAAAATGTGGCTAGTCTAAATTAAGATGTGATGTCAATATAAAATGCATACTGGATTTTGAAGACTTCAAAGAATGTAAAATATTTCATTAATATATTTAAAATACAGATTATATACTGAAGTATCTTAATATTTGTAATGTAACTAAATAAAATGTGTTATTCCCATTAATTGCACTTATTCTTTTGTGTTTTTAAATGTGGTTAGATAGCTATCAAACTACTGGAGACAAGAAGGGTCTTTCAGACATAGAAAATATAAATTGTACCATTTCAGCATTCTTCAAATACCTTAAATTGAAATAAATAACAACTGCACTGACTGACAGAGGTTCTCTATTCCAACGTGTTGGATTTCTCTGAAGTGTCAGATGCGCTGCTGCTGTAAACCCTACTCTCTCCAGGCACATCAGACCTCTCCTGTCTCGCCCGCTGCTCCTCTTAGCAGTGTACTTCAATAAACCTGCCTGTTCGGCTCTATAAATATATTAAAAAAAAATAATGCCATCCTAAAATCCAACCCAAGGGCTTTAGTTTTTTAAAGATTTATTTATGCATACAAGAACTGGGGTACAGGTCAGAGGTGCAGGGGTAAGATTCACCAGAGACCAAGTGGGGAACAGAACAGGTGGATCTACTGAAATACACTGCTGAGGAGAAAATAAAATGATGATCATGAACAATTTGCCATAGTTATATCTATTTTATAACTTCTAAAGGGTTTGTTCACATGACATCTGCTCTGCCATCCTGATGGAGACTAAGAGTAGAAAATTTAGGATGGAGGCATTACAAGACCAGAAACTGGAGGTGGGGGGGTAGAAATGATTAACACAGTCATTAAACCAGGAGAGGTCTGCTGTGCCATGTGGGTCACCTCCCTGGCCAGGGATCAAACTCATGCTGCAGTGGCTGGCAATAGCTTCATAGTACTGAGATTCAACCCCCTGTACCACAAAGGAGGCCCTAAAACTCTAAAACTATTAGAAGAAAGCATAGCCAAATTTTTATTACTGATAAAAAGATTTTTTTAATTAAAGTTTTTTGCATTTGTTGAAAAGTATTTTAAATGGCGATGTTAATACAGGAAATTAATTTTATAAAAACCCAGTGAAACTTACTATTGCAAAAGTTATTTTGAGATCAAATTCACAAAACAAAATTAATCATTTTAAAGTATATAATTCAGGAGCTTTAATATATGTACAAGGGTGTACAACAACCACTACATTGTAATTCCAAACTATTTTCACCATCACAAAAAGCAGTCCTGTGTACCCACTCAACAGTCATTCCCCATCACTCCTGTTCCCTAGTCACTGGTAACCACAAATCTATTATTTTTCTCTATGAATTTCCCTAATCTAAACATTTCCTATAAATGGAAGCATACAGTATGTGAACTGTCTGACCTCTCACCACCAAATGTTTTCAGGATCATTCATGTTGTAGCATGCAGCAGTACTTCATTCTTTTTTATGACTGTGTATTCTTCTATTATATAGACACACTACAGCCTGCTTAACTGTTCATCAGTTGATTAACATTAATACTGGTTCCAATTCTGGGCTGTTATGATATTCATATAAACATTTGTGTAAAGGCTGTTGTTGTTTTTTTAAAGATTTATTTATTTATGCATACAAGAGCTGGGGCACAGGCCAGAGGTGGGGGGTGGGAGGGGAGTGAGAGAATTCACCAGAGCCAGAGTGAGGAGCAGAACAGGCAGACTGACTGAAACACACTGCTGAGGCGAGCAGCGGGCAAGGCAGGAGGGGTCTGCCATGCCATGTGGGTCCCCTCCCTGGCTGGCAGCAGGGATCAAACTTGTGCTGCAGTGGCTGTGGTTTGCTTCATAGTGCATTGCTTAACCCACTGTGCCACCAAGGAGGCCCTAAAAGCTGTTGTTTGAACATCTGCTTTTAGTCCTCTGCAGTATACACCTAGAACTGCAGGTGTTCATATGGTCATTCTAATTTTAACTTTTTGTAGAATGGTCAAGCTGTTCTCCAGCATCTGTACATTATACATTCCTACCTACAACAGAAGAGGATTCCATATGAAGGCTCACATTTTCACAAACACTTGTAATTTCTATAGGGGATTTGGGATTTTTGTTGTTACCCCCCTCTTGTGAAGAGTTAACTCATTGAAGCTTTTATTTTCATTTCTCAAAGGATGAATGATGTTGAGCATCTCTTCATGTGCTTCTTGGCCATCTGTATACTTTTTAAAAGAAATGTCTATTCAAGTTTTCTCCCCTTTTCTTACTTACTTTTTTTGTTACGAATTGTAAGGTTTTGATGTATTTCAGTTCCTAGACTTTAACAAATACATGAGTTGCAAATATTTTCTTTCATTCTGTGAAATGCTTTTTTCACATCTTGATTGTATCCTTTTTTTTTTTTTTTAAAGATTTATTTATTTATGCATACAAGCACAGGGTACAGGCCAGAGGTGTGGGGCTGGTGAGAGAATCCACCAGACAGAGCAGGATGCAGAACAGGCAGATTGACAGAAACACACTGCTGAGGGGAGCAGCGGGCGAGGCAGGAGAGGTCTGCTACGCCATGTGGGGCTCCTCCCTGGCCTGCGGCAGGAATCGAACTTGTGCTGCAGTGGCTGCGGTTTTGCTTCATAGTGCGTCGCTTAACCCACTGCGCCACCAGGGCGGGCCCTTGATTGTATCCTTTGATGCACAAAAAGCTTTTAATTTTTATGTCTAATTTACCTAATTCTTTCATTGTTGCTTGTGCTTCTGGTGTCCTATTTAAGAAACCACTGCCAGATTCAATTATGAAAACTTGGTTCTATGCTTTCTTCTAAGAGTTTGAGAGTTTTAACTCTTACACTGAGGTCTTTGATAGTTTTGAATTATGTATGGTGTGAAGTAATGATCTAATGTCATACTTTTGTATAT
This sequence comes from Galemys pyrenaicus, assembly GCA_019455555.1. NCBI lineage: Eukaryota > Metazoa > Chordata > Mammalia > Eulipotyphla > Talpidae > Galemys > Galemys pyrenaicus. The sequence continues at coordinate 5,911,501 of JAGFMF010011645.1, read as the reverse complement.
AATTAACCTGTCGTCCTATTACTTATTGAAAAGACTATTCTTTCCCCTGATGAACAACTTGGAAACACTGTCAAAATCAACTGACCATGGATGTATGGGTTTATTTCTAGACTCTCAATTTGATTCCATGGACCTAGAGATCTATTTTATTTTAATCTTTTTAAAAGATTTTATTTTATTTATGCATATAAGAACTGGGGTACAGGCCAGAAGTTGGGGGGGGTGAGTATTCACCAGAGAAAGGGCGGGGAACAGAACAGGCAGATCCACTGAAACACACTGCTGAGGGGAGCAGCAGGCGTGGCAGGAGAGGTCTGCTGTGCCATGTGAGTCACCCCCCCTGGCCGGAGGCAGGGATTGAACTCATGCTGCAGTGACTGTGATTTGCTTCACAGTGAACTGCTTACCCCATTGTACTACCAGGGAGACCCCTATCTTTCTTTTTTTAAGATTTATTTCTGCACATAAGAACTGGGGTGCCGGCCAGAGGTGTGGGGGGTGAGAGCATTTACCAGAGATAGCAGGATGCAAAACAGGCAGATTGACTGAAATACACTGCTAAGGGGAGCAGTGGGTGAGTCAAGAGAGGTCTGCTGTGCCATGTGGGTTCCCTCCCCGGCTGGGGATCGAACTCGTGCACTGAAATAACTCTTGCACTGCAGTGGCTGTGGACAGCTTCATAGTGCTGTGCCTTAGCTTTGTGGTCAACAAGTGACTGAATAGACATTTCTTTAAACACTTTGAAACCAAAAACAAAACTAAGAATAAATCTTTGCAAATGACTTCTGTATTTGTGATGGGTATACGCTAAACATTTAGTGAGGTAGTTCCCAAGTTTGTCTTGGCATTCACTTCTGCATATACAGAACCTGAAAGTTAGGTGAGCATAAGAGCCTAGGGCCTTCTCAAGTCTTTTCTGTGTATGTGCCCAACCTTAAGCATACATAGGGCCTTTGAGATTCCCAGGAATATGTGAGAACTTTCAAAGTCTGTACTTCTAAAAGTATCTCATTCCCCAGCCTTGCCTTCCAAGCTTTCTGGTTTGTCTAATATTTGCTCCTGCAATAGCAGGGGTTAACTCACTTGCCTTTAAATATTTTCAACAAATTCTCTTACCCCACCCTCACAATACAGTTGTGTCAGTTCTGGGAGAATCCCAAATTAACTGAAATAAAGGCATGTCCCCCAGGCTGGTCCATTAGAGAGTCACCAGACGGTCAAAATAAACAACCACAATTCTTCCATTCTGCTTCTTCTGGTAGTGGAAGCCTATTCCCAAAACGCAAACTGCTGTCTGAAGGCTGCTACTCACTCACAAAGTAGGGATGAGGCCAATGTAAGATAAAACACCACAAAGCTCTGTTCCATAAACTCAACTGTTTTTAAAATTGGTTAAACATTCTTCAGGTTGCTGTAAACTTGGTTTACTCCTAGAGTTTCAATAAAGTTGATTCTGAGTTTTGGCCAGTTTATTCACTCCTTTTGGAGTTCCCTGCGCTGCTATTTTTGTCCCATGTCGGGGAGATCAGGGGTGAAGGACAGGGAGGACACTGCTAAGTTCACTCATTTAGGAAGCATTCCTTGATCCCAACTGCGCCACATTTTCACTCCTGACCTTTGTTTACTACTAGGTTAACACTGATCTGTCTCATTTAAATATTAGCTTATGATTTTACATTTTATCTTCTTAGGTGATAGAACTGTAAAAAAAGGGCCTCCCTGGTGGCGCAGTGGGTTGAGCAACGCACTATGAAGCAAACCGCAGCCCCTGAGGCACGAGTTCGATCCCTGCTGCCAGCCACAGGGCGGGGACCCACATGGTGCGGTGGACCTCTCCTGCTGTGCCCGCTGCTCCCCTCAGCAGTGTATTTCTGTTGATCTGCCTGTTCTGCTCCCCGCTCTGTCTGTGGTGAATCCTCTCACCCCCCACACCTCTGGCCTGTACCCCAGTGCTTGTATGCATAAATAAATAAATCTTAAAAAAAAAAAAAGAACTGTAAAAAAAAAAGTTAATGCTGTTGATATGAAAAAAACTAAATGAGAGCTATGTTTTACTTATTTTGATCCTCTTCTCATGCCTCCAATCTTATTAACAACTAAAGTTCTCAACTGAATTGAATGCTTTAAATGAATGACTAAATGAAAACAGGTGGAATAAGTACTTTAGGACCCTTCAACTATCAAATATTATCATTAATTAGGTCTCTATCCATTTAAAAAAAGTACTTCTAGGACAATTTCTACTCAGAAGCATAAATATTTATAATTTCAGAAGAAAAATACAGATGTCAGTGAATACTATAAAGTTTGTGTCTAACTATGCAAAGAGAAAAATGTTAACGACTCCATGTCTTAAGAGCAGACAAAATGTAACAATCATTTCATCGATTTTCTTCAAAACAAACTTATTTTCCATATACTTCAAACTCACTCATTGTTTAATTCTAAAGCTTGATAGGCTGCTTTGATTCGAGCTGGAGGATTTCTTTCCTTCCATGCCTTCTGCATAACTGTAGGAAAAATATTACAAAAAATAAGATGGCAAACATAAACAATCTTATTCAAAACATATGAAGAATGAGCTTGGAGAGTAAATAAGGATTTAGATAACATGCTCTTAAATACAAAAAACAAGAAATTGGGGTCTAGTGCACATTAACTCTGTGAGAAGTTTACATTAAATTTGAAAGTTTTCTCATAGAGTAAAAATATAATCTTTTTCTGATTTATTTGAATAACAACATGGAAGGTCTTAACTACATCATTACTACACATGAACATTTATATACTAAATGCATATTAAAATCAAGCTTGACCAATAACAGATTATAATCAATATGAAATATTCTAGTTCTTTTATCATTTAAAAAGAGGTTCTACAGAACTGCCAGAAATATACAAAACACTTAAAAACAAAGTCTTTGTCTAATCAAAGATTTGATGGGAAGAATCAAATTTGCATTTTCTGTAAAAACAAAGGGGAGAAAGGAATTAATTTAGAAAATAGTGTATTTTGCAAAATGTCAGTCTCTACCCAACATCAACAAAAGCCTGAATTAGGCTCTCTCTGGAATAATAATGTTAGTTTGCTACCATTTACTGTGCCAAAATAAAAACATCACACTAAGTTTCTTAAAAATTAAACAAACAAATAAATAAAGTAGAGTCATGAAATTATCTGGCCTATTTTAAGTTTGATAAGAAAAATAAGAGAATATATGAATGTTGCTTTTGGAACAAAACCTGTAACTGTCCAGAAAGAATAATGTGAAAAATGTTTGCATTTTCCTTTGGAAACAAAATATTAGTCTTGGCTTAGAAAAGGAGACAACATATTCCACTTGTGTAACAAAAATACATTTCTCATATCAAATATGTCACCAGCTAGAAGACAGCTAATGTTTCCTGAACATGACAAATTAATGCAAGTTGGCACTCATCTGATAATAACCAGGTAAAGAATAGCACTTTCCTGAAACGTTAAAATATTACATAAAAATAAAGTATATTAGGATTGACAATTTTTTATATGGTGGGGCTCTCTTTTCTAAGTTACATGATATTTACAAGTCAAAGTCACTTATTTTAAGTTGCTATTTGGTATCCCCATATATTAAGTACACATTGTAACTGATTTAACCAATTCTCTTTTGACGGACAATTAAAAGTTATGCCCAACTATTTGCTAATATAAAAATATTGTGATATCTACCTTTTAACATCTATCTTCTTATAGCTAACTAATACTTCCTTTCCAGAAGTGGAAAGATTGGTTAAAATGTATGCATCTTTTAAGAGGTTTTGGGTATATACTCTTAAACTTCTCTTGGTAATATTGTACTAATTTACATTCTTTCAAGCATGATAGGAGAGTAACTGTTTTATGTCCTTACCAACACTGAATAGTATAAATTTCACTAATACAAAAAAATGATGCCATACTTATTTATATTTCATTTTTTCTAGTAAGGTCATCTAATCTGCCTATAAGCTTTTTTTCTTAGATTTTCAACTGCTCTACTCAGACTTTCAAGATTATTCTTTACAATCAGTGTAGTTCTAAGCAAAGAGAAAAAGGGGAAACAAACTAGAGGAATAAAAGTATACATTTCTGGGCCTCCCCGGTGGCGCAGTGGGTTAAGCAACACACTATGAAGCAAACCGCAGCCACTGCAGCTCGAGTTCGATCCCTGCTGCCGGCCAGGGAGGGG
>JAGFMF010011645.1:5870342-5896440 GCA_019455555.1 Galemys pyrenaicus | reverse complement strand
GCTCCCTGCTCTCTGTGGTGAATCCTCTCACCCCCCCACACCTCTGGCCTGTACCCCAGTGCTTGTATGCATAAATAAATAAATCTTTAAAAAAAATGTACTATTCAAAAAATTAACTCAAAACAAGATTCCCCAATAACATGGCAAACAAAAGTGAAATACTTCTTTTATAGCTTTGTCATAAAATTTATACAAAGTTGGGCAAAACTAGGAGAAATACATCTGTAAATAAAGCATTAAAAAACTGTTTATAAATAACTCTCGGGGCCTCTCTAGTTAAGCAACATACAATGAAGCCAACCACAGCCACCACAGCACGAGTTCAATCCCTGCCCTGGCGGGGAGGTGACCCACATGGCACAGCAGAATTCTCCTGCCTTGCCTGGTGCTCCCCTCAGCAGTGTGTTTCAATCTGCCTGTTCTGTTCTCCACTCTGTCTCTGGTGGATCCTCTCACCTTTCCCTTGGCACCTCTGGCCTGTACTCCAGTGCCTGTATGCATAAATAAATAAATCTTTAAAAAATAAATAAATAGCTCTTATGTGGCAGGTCATTTTATCTGTAGCATTATTAAAAGAAAAGCAACTTTGGAACAATTCTTATGCTGGATTTAGCAAAAGACTCGAGTTGTAATACCTACATTTGTTAGCTCTGTGCTTTGGTTGATCACTTAGCATCTAACCTCTCAGAGTCTCAATGTCCTATCTATTAAATATGGTAAATAAAAACTGTAAGTGCCTTTTGAACATTAAAGTACTACCCTGGTATATAACAGTATTAAGTAGATTAAAAGTCAGGTTGATTTCCATATCAAACTATTTAAAAAACAGGATATTCACTGCCTTCTGTTTCCACGGTTTATCACTTATAAAAAAAAGAACCAAAAGAAGTTCTCTGTGCTATTTCATATTTGGACACTCCAACCTTCTCAACTCCCTCTGCCTTGAGTTTTGGTTTAAACGGTACATCCTCAGAAAGTTTTTCCTGATTCCAATGGAAAGAAAGCTGTGTTATATACATCCACTGGATCTTGTGTTTTCCTCTCAGAGGAGTCTTCTCACTTCCAATAATTAAACACAGGCTTTGTCACTATTACTCAAGTTCCAAAGCACACAACCCCTTCTGGTAGAAATAACACAAGCAGCACAGCTAGTTTACTCATAATTTCAGCCTTCCCTTATTTCCCTATCCAAAAATTTCAAGCTTCATATGTCCTCTACGGTTTCATTTTTCCCCTTTAGTATTAATCACTAATAGTAAGGATATATTATTTGTTTTACTTATCTTTTATCATCTTTCTTTAATAAAATTTAAGCTCCTTTAAATCAGATTTTTTTTTCTGCTGCGGTCACTGCTATACCCCATTGCCTGGTGACAATGTGTGCACCTAGTGGTCACTCACCACATAGTTGTTAAATGAATGAATGAATGTCCATGATCACCTTCCAGACCAAATGCCATGAGACTAGAAACTGTGTTTATCTGATTATCAAAAATCTCCAGGATCCAGAAGAGTGCCTAACAAATAACAGATACTCTATAAATATCTGTTGAATGAATAATCAACAGGGGACTTCCAGTTTAAAATTGCTCAGGCCTCCTTGGTGGTGCAATGGGTGAAGCAGACCGCAGCCACTGCAGCACGAGTTTGATCCCTGCCCCCTACTAGGGAGATGACCCATATGGCTGGCAGCCCTCTCCTGCCTCGCCTGCAGCTCCCCACAGCAGTGTATTTGTGTTGATCTGCCAGTTCTGTTCCCAGCTCTGTCTCTAGTGAATCCTCTCACCCACCCCACCCCAATTCTGGCCTGTACTCCAGTGCTTGTATGCATAAATAAATAAATCTTTTAAAACATAATAAAATGAAATTGCTCAAATGATTACTAATAGTTTTCTATGTATTACTGTTAAAACATATTTAACTTTATGTATTTCAGTAGATCCACCTGTTCTACTCTGTCTCTGGTGAATTCTCTTACCACCCTTCCCCCCCCCACTCCCCCACACACACCTCTGGCCTACATCCCACCTCTTGTATGCATAAATAAAATAAATCTTAAAAAAAAACCTTATTTAACTTTAATATCTTCCTCCTCTTATTGTGGATTGTCAACTGAAAAATTATTCTGCCAAGGACACAGTGGATAAATGTATGATTTTATCTAAACACTAAACATATCCATACTATCTAAGAGATTATCACCTTTTAAAACAGTATTTTGTAATGACTATCCTCTTTCTTTTTTTTTTATATATATTTTTTCTATATCCTCTTTCTCTTACACATACATCACCAGTATTCAGATCTTTAGGAATGCTTTAGTAAATGTTTTCCTTTGTAAATAACAGAACAAGTACATGACAAAGGTACCAAAAACAAGCAGTGATTCTGTATGACACTGCTATCTAATTATTTTACTGACTAAATGCTATACATTTACAGGGCAGTGCTAGAAAATCAAGGTGCAGAATTTCTTCCATCATCTACTAATTTTTTTTTTGCTCAGTTTAGAATGGCTTCTTTCTTACTGCTTTCACTGAGTTAAAAAGCAGTTAATCACCATGAAAAATGGCTATACCAGAAGTGTGGTAAAACTTCTTGGAAACAACTGGAATAAATCACATAAGAAGAAATTATGCATGCTTCAGAAAAGACAAAATTTATATTGGATCATAATCAGGTACAATAATCATTAAGGGCAACTAGTAATAGGTGTTCTTCTCTATTTGAAGTATAAGTGGTTTTCATGAATGAATATAATGTTAAATCTTTTCCAAAGTTTGAGTCAACTTTCTAACACAACAAACAATAACAATAATGCTGATATTTATCAAGCATTGTGAAAATCTTTCACATACATCATTTAACCTCAAAACAACTGATTTTAGAGATGAAGATATATATTCCAAGTTTAAATACCTAGTTCTGGTTTGCACCACTTGTAAGTGGCAGAACTGGGATTCTTACTCAGGTCTGTTTGACGTTAGAGTTTCTAACAATGATACCAGACTGCCTCCCAGTATATCACAGTGTATGTCTAATCAAGTTTGGGAAGTCCTGGTGTCAAAGAAATTACAAACAAAACAAACCTGCTAATAAAAACACATCAATGTTACAAGAATAACAATACAGTTTAACCTTTATTATTCCAATTTCCTAATTTTTATAAATTTAAAATATTGGTTTGAAAAGACTGACAAATTGTTTTAATTTCCTCATATATTTATTTATGTTTATGTTAAATCTATGTGCGTGTAATGTATACAGATATAAATTTTCCCCCCTTTCATAAATGAAGAAATTGGTTTAGAGAATGTGACTTACTGAACATTATTAGCTAGTAACTAACAGTATCAAGATTCAAAGTCAGGGCCTCCCTGGTGGCGCAGTGGGTTGAGCAACCAGCAGCCACTGCAGCACAAGTTCAATCCCTGCTGCCAGCCAGGGAGGGAACCCACATGGCAGACCTCTCCTGCTGTTCCCGCTGCTCCCCTCAGCAGTGTACTTCCCTTGATCTGCCTTTTCTGCTCCCTGCTCTCTGTGGTGAATCCTCTCACCCCACCCCCACACCTCGGGCCTGTACCCCAGTGCTTGTATTCATAAATAAATAAATCTTTTTTAAAAAAAAAGATTCAAAGTCATATATTCTGGTTCTAAGAACAACTCTTTTTCCACTACTTCACTTGTTTAAAAATAGTTTATTTTCTTTAGATTTTTACATGCTATTGACTAAATGCTAAAACATGCTTAGTTATGACAAGGTGTTATAAATCAACAAATTTTGAGGCTTATATTAACTCAATATTCATTCTGAATTCCTCAATTTTTTCTTTTTAAGTCAAGCAAAAAATCCCTTTCCTCTTTGGTGTTTAACTTTAACATGATCAATTAGTAATCCTTATTTTTAAAAAAAAACCACTAATACAAATCATCTTACTTCTACTATAGTTAGAGAGCACCACCTAGAGATGAGAAAAAAAGTACAGAAAAAAAATCATTGACCCTGCATGCCATACTTCCTAAGATTTTTATCTGTAGCAGTATTTTCCCAAAGTTTATACTAGGAAACACTATTTCCTAAGGATGCCAATAGAAATTGCAACTTTTTTCTCTAAATTAAAAACAGCAGTTTAATTAAATAAGTAGAAGTTGAAGTAAAACTAAACAGTTTCCGCTATTGTGAGACTTTTCAAGAATAACAATGGACAAAATTCACACCGCAGACCACTGCTCCCCTCAGTGGTGTGTTCTGGTAGATCTGTCTATCTGTTCTGTTCCCCATTCTGTCTCTGGTGAATCCTCCCTCCCTCCCTCCCTCTCTTTCTCTCTCTCTCTCTCTCTCTCACACACATACACACACACACACACACATACACACACCCCTCTGGCCTACACTCCAGTTCTTGTATGCATAAATAAATCTTTTTTTAAAAAAAATAACAATGGCCAGAATCACGAATGGTTGAGTTAGCGTCCTTGTTTTTATACACATTATATCATAAAGTCTTCATGATCCTATAAAACAGATATTATTATCCCCAGTGTAAAGATGAGGAATTGGGGTTTAGAAAAGTTCATTTGAACTTGCTGGAAGTGATGATTAGCCAGGCCCCAAAACTCAGCTTTTAAACACTTCAGAGAAGATAACTTGCACTCTATAGGCTGAATTCAAGACACAGAGGAATTTTTTTATTCTGCCCAATTTTACCACATTAAAGAATTGGGGGAATACATATATGATATATGATATCCTGGTTCTTTTGAAATCATTTAAAAATTGAAAGATCTGGTATTACTAGACTGCAAATCTACATGGTAAAAATTAGCTTTAACATCTTTTAGAAGGGGCATCCCCCACTTGGATTACCCAGTACTCAAAGCAAATGAAGAGTTTAATTCTCATATATACCTGTTTCTGTCACCAACCAGGGCCCTGGTGGCCCCTGCAACCCATCTCTCAGTCTCTACTCCCTACAGTGTACTATAGTCTTGTAAAGGCAAATGAATACTACCAAACCCTTAAAAATGGAAAGGGAGTTCTGTTTTATTTTTCAAACACTTAACACATTTTGAGAGTTGATCTATATATATTTAAACTATTGTAAACAGATAAAAATCTTTACTTAAATATCAAAACAGGATAAAGGAAGTGGAAACTACTTACAAATATTAGTCCTGATATCAAAGATGATGTCCCTGTAAGTGCCACATAGAATCTGGGAGTCAATGAATTTAAAAATACTGTCACTGCCAAAAGGAAAAAAAAAAGCAGTTTAAAAAAATGCAAAGTCAAATTACTTTAGTTACAAATACGCAGGTGCCTTTATGAATGGGGAGGCACATAAATAGTATTAATATCTACTATGACATTAATTAGAGAAAAATGTAATAATAAAGTTACTTTAAATTCTCAATGTAGCATCTTAAAAATTCCTTCACACATAAGAGTAGTATTTTTACAGTTAATTATATAAGCAAATCAAAATGAGATAATTTATCTTGTTTTTGATAAAACTAAGAATTAGCCATAATTTAAACAAAAACTTGCAAATTTACGACCTTACAATAAATAAGCATCCTATTACAACTGAGGCTTAAAACCACTCCCTAATTATTCTGCTGATACAAATTAGCTGGAAGGAAACAGTGTATGTATTTGGTAAATCAGACAAGAAGGCAAAACAGCTCAAAGGGAGGGCCTCCCAGGTGACACAGCGGTTAAGTCTTTTCACTATGAAGTTATCCACAACCACTGCAGCAGAGTTCAATCCCTGGACAGGGAGGGGACCCACATGGCACAGCAGACCTCTCCTGTCTCCCCTGCTGCTCCCCTCAGCAGTTTCAATCTATCTGCCTGTTCTGTTCCCCACTCTGTCTCTGGTGAATCCTCTCACCCCGCACCTCTGGCCTGCACCCCAGCTCTTGTATGCATAAATCTTTAAAAAATAAAATAGCTCAAAGAGCACAAAACTGAGCTCCCTGCACCCTACTTACTAAAATCCTGAACCAGATTCATTTAAAATAATTGTCTCATAAAAATCCTGGGTTTTAAGAGATAAAAATCTGTAATAGCTATTCTCATCCTAATGGTGTATCTAGTTAACATGTAGAAAAATAAATGATAAACTCAGTGAATATTATTTCTGCGTATGCGAAACATTAATAAACATCTCACTCATCTATTACTGGAACTAAATTAGCTGTTTCAAATAGTCTGGGGAAGGCCAATGTATTTAACTTGTTTTAGTGTGTTTGTTATATTTTAATTTACACAGCACCAGTGTTCTAAAAAGTGCAAAATATTTCAGAGCACTATCTCACACTTATGTGATATCTCATGGAACTGAAAAGAAGGCAGCTGCCTCTTCTCAATATGGGAAAATAAAACCTGGTACTGACAGTCATCACATAACAGAAATACTTCTGTCTTGTACTGAGATTGCTTGCTCATTGCTTCAGTTGAAATATTCTAATGACATACAAGAGGCCCTGGCTTCAGCTAAAGCATATTTACAGAATTCATGGGGAATCATCATTTTTTGCACGTCTTTGTCTTCAGTCCATACTATAAATGGTGAAATGAACTACAGAAAGAACCCATAGCTGTTTGGGGCGCCTTCTCTTTACTTCCTGTACTGTTCTATTTTTACTACTCAAGATAAAGCACAAAATAAAGAACTGACAAAACTCTCACTAAAACTTTTTCTTGACAGAACTATTTTAAAACCAGAGAATGGTTAGCCAAGATCACAGCAACTTCTTTTTTCTTGTCTTTTTTTCTGTTGAGATCTTTGAATACAGAAGAGCGCATCTTTGTTATCTGCGCGTGGGTACTCTCAGTGGAACCGCAGGAGACTCAAAGGAATGATTTTCAAGAGTGCCTACCAATGGTGGGGGTGTATATAAATTCTGCATCCAAGTCTGAGAATGTTCTCATCCGTCCTACCATCCTGAAGCTTACAGTATGTCAGGTGGCTTCCCCGCGGGTAAACCAGGACTTGAGAGAGAGGGCGGACCGTCAGAGCTCTAGGGAGTAGCCGGTAACTGCAGCTCAGCTGACAATCAGCTGCCGAGGTGCCGCCCAAGGATAACAGAACCCACTTGGGCGCATCACCGACTGATTCCTCTGAAGACCTCCAGTGACTAGAGAATGTCTGTCCTTTGGCCCCTACCCCGAGGGCCGGTCCTGGCACACCCGCCCTCCCCAGGGAAGTCTGGGCCTCTCACCCGCGGCCAAATTTTCATAAAGCCTCAGCGGGACCCTCAGAGCGTAAAGCAGCCCCAGCCCCGCCACGAACCACAGCGAGGCCCCAGTGCCCGCCAATCCGGCCCGCAGCCGCTCCCTCCAGCCCAGTGGCGGGCTCAGGCCGGGAGCAGGTGCACGGGATCCCGCAGCAGCCGCTGGTTCACCCAAGCCGTCACCGTCCGCCATCTTGCCGCTCCTGCAGGCGCGGGGAGCTGGGAGGGGAGAAGGGCAGGAAACCAGGAGTCGGGAATCTTGGGATAGTGGCGGACTTGAAGTTGGCTTTTCGGAAGGCTGAATCCCAGGGAACTGGGACAGAGAAGATTCCGAAAGCGGAGGAGCATCCCAGGACTGGGGCTGCCAATTCCGCTGAAGGGCGGGAAGGGGTGGAAAACGGCACTTATTCTGTGGGGACGGAACTGAGAAGTAACTCCGGAGTGAGGTGTTTTCGCTGCCATACTGTGAGATTGGCTTTCACCCCCATTCCTCCGTGTGACTAAGTCACCGATTGTTCTAGGGGCCGGGCAGCGCTTAGCCCTTTGGACTGGCTGCCTCGGCGATCACTCGCACTGAGAAAACCATAGCGGTAGCAGAGTAGATGGAGGTCTGGCGCCAAGAACAACTGAAACACGCTCCCAGCGTCCAATGGCGAAGGAGGAAATGACTGTAACTCAGAGAGATGTTAGACTTCAATATCATTTAAGGCAAATGCAACTTCCTGGGGCGCGGGAGCTGGCACCAGGCGCCATCACCCCGCCCGCAATTGACATGGCACCCTCCCCGCCGGCGTTTCCGGGCCGGTGCTTCCGACGGCCCCCGCGGTGATTCCATCACTCAGCTTCCTTCCCGGCCTGCCTCGCGCCGGGGCCGGGCTGGGCCAGAGCAGCCCAAGATGGCCGACTTCGAGGATCGGGTGTCGGATGAGGAGAAGGTAAGGGGTCCTCCTCTCTCCCCCTCGGACTTTCTCTCGCTGCAGGGGCGAGGGGCCCGACCCGGCTGCCTTGGGGACCCCGGCGGTATCCCTAGGAGGAAAGAGCTGCTTGGCCCCTGCTAGCATACGCTCTCCGAAGTCGGGACGCTTCCCTGTTGAGGGGCTGTCCGCTGCCTCACGGTGGCCCCAGTTCCTCATTTCTCAACTCTTTTTTTTTCTCCCGGGCTTCAGTCACAGCCTAGTGGCTTTACAGCGAGAGAAGAGACTTTCCCTTCTTGAATCGTGACTGTGGACTCTTCAGTAATTGACAGGGGGCGATGATGATGTCGCGACTTAACAAGCAGTTTTGCCGATCTTAGCTGTTGGGGTCACCCCATCCCCCCATTTTTAGATATGATTGAGGCTAGTTTAGGGCGAGTCACTTCCTGGTCAGAGAGGCCTCTTAACTTCCCTTTTGCTCCTCCTTCCTCAGGAAGTGATTTTGCTGTCGCTAAACCGGGAGAGGTTCTCGTGTGAACGATTCTCCTCCACAGACCCACCTCTTTTCTCTTGTACTATCGGCTGAATTAATTCGCACTAATAAATGTGTAAGCCTCAGGACATTTGCTTCAGGACGTGAACCCCGTTTTCTTTTTAGACACTCCCTTCATTCTGTGCTTGTAGATAAGTACGGCCCCTGCGGTGACTCCATCCCTTGCCTCTTACATCCTCTTAACGATCACTTTTGAAAAATAGTCTTATTTCTTGTTAACAAAGTAGGCCAACCGATTTTTTGTTTAAGCTCCATAAAGGTTTTGTATAGGACACAAAGCTCACGTTAACACATTCAAGTCTGGACAACGCATTTTACCTTCTTTGATGCGCCCCTGTAGTGGTGTCTTATAGTAGGACGTGTCAGTGTGCAGTTTGTATACTTCTTTAAAAGTATCTTAAATACAAGATGGTGGATTAACTTTTTTTTCCGACACCATCACCTTTCTGACCAGTTTGTCGGGCTTTCCAGTAAATACCATGGTTCTAGGGTCTGTTGAAAAGGAGAATGATTTTGCGGATAACTTGTTACAGGGTAAAAACTACATGTTTCCCATTGTGGCTGTTACATTCTTGAGTTCAGTATACCTGAATTATTTTTAATTTGAGGTTGGGGTGATGGAATGGGTTGTTTATGAATCTTCTGCTAATTTGATATACCTACAAGGACAAGCCATTTTGAAATGCTAAGAATATGCCAAACGCTCATAACCGCTAAAGAACACTTGAACCTTTTTTCTCTTATTTGGAAACTGTCATACATGTGTGAGATTGGAGGGTAGGGTGGGGCATTTTATGTATGAACTTCTGCTGGCAAATAGTTAATGAATCAGGTGAGATTTAATTCAGTTAAAAATCTTGGGATAACAAACATTTCTTGGTTCAGCTAACTAATGTTCCACTTACTTTAAGCAAAAATGTTATAACAAAATGTCACAAATAATTTTAAAAACTTGGAAATTTGCTATGCCTAAGCAGTTCAAAGTGTAGATTAAGATGTTCTTGGATACTGACAGTATTTGAATTGATAATATTAATAGATCCATGGCAGGTTGCTGGTCTCCCAGCATACTTTTTTTGTTGCTAAATGTTAATGACACAGCACACAAATCATATTAGTAAGGTAAATCTGCCCCAAAATGTTAATGAATTTTATGTTCAATTTTTAGATTAACCACAATATTTTTGTTAATGTGAATTAAAGACACTGGACAGTCTTTTATAATAAATTCATAAATTTTGTTCAATTCTTATTCCCAGACAGAGATGAAACCAATCTATATTTCTGTTGTGAATCTGTAAGTAAAAAGACTTGCAAGAATATATCAGATCTTCAGCTTCATCCCTACTTTGCCCCCTTTACTTCCTAGCTTGATTCTTTTTAATTGAATTCAAGAACTGAAAATGTTTTTATCCAACAAGAGGTGTGGATATGAATGTACTAGCAGTCACAAACCATTAAATAACCTTCAAAAGTGATTTTCCATAAAAACTAAAGCATATTCAGCCTTAGTTTGTATTGATTCTTCCTTGAAGGAGCTCTAAATTTTTTTTTTATTTTCTCTGATCTGGACTGCATATGATTTGGGATTTCTTTAAGGCATCACTATCATGATGCTGCCTTTTTTTGTTTTTAATAAATTTAGTTTATAACACTGTAGGTTTTGGGGATGGGGAATGCATCTTAGTACTTTTTATATTTGTTACATTTCCTGAAAGCCGAGAACCCAGAGTAGATTTCATAATGGTCTCCCATTTCCTTACAACTATTTCTATAGACACTAGAAAACCCAACTATTCTCATAACTAACTGTTGAAGTTTTCATGACTTTATAAAGAGGAAGTTGGGTTTTTTAACTTCTGCATTGTTACCTGAAATGGTCATGTTGAGCCGCCTAAATAAAACAGGAAGTGTAATAACTCTTTTGGTCTTGTCCTCGAGCTCAGTTTCTCAGAATCAGCTCTACTTTTCTAGTTATACTTGAATTAATTCTTACTTAACATGACCAAAACGACAAGATACCATAATTATAAAACTTGAAAATATGAGATGATCTGTTCGCTTAGGTTATTTTGAACTACTAAAAACAAGCAGAGGGCCTCCCTGGTGGCGCAGTGGGTTAAGCAACGCATTATGAAGCAAACCACAGCCACTGCAGCAAGAGTTCGATCCCTGCTGCCGGCCAGGCCAGGTGGGGGACCCACATGGTGCAGCAGACCTCTCCTGCTGTGCCCGCTGCTCCCTGCAGCAGTGTACTTCCGTTGATCTGCCTGTTCTGCTCCCTGCTCTCTGTGGTGAATCCTCTCACCCCCCCACACCTCTGGCCTGAACCCCAGTGCTTGTGTGCATAAATAAATCTTTAAAAAAAAAAAAAAAAAACAGTGAAAAAATAAATAAATAAAAACAAGCAGAAAATCTTAGGGACTAGAAAAAAGTCCAGTTAGTGTGGTGGTTTTTTTTTTCCTTTCAGCCTAGCTAGTGGAATATTTGTGTACAACCTCAAAAATACCATAACTGAGAAGTGACTCTGTGTGCTCTAAGCTTAGACAGTGATACTGTCTTCAAAGCAGTTTTAGAGAAAAAAATAATCAAAAATATTCAAGAGAGGTATGGAAAGTATTATAAGTACAATAGATGCAGGAATTTGAAGACTTTGTTAAAGCACATGAAAAACACTTTAAACTGATTTCTTTGGTTATGTATTACCTCCTTAATTTACTAGATATTACTCTTATAGGATGAAGTAAACCCTAAAGCTCTTTTGCCATGGGTAATCTCTAACAAGTTATCAGTATAAATACTGCCACTCTTTTATCTTCGTATCTTTCCAGTTAGCTTTGCTGAGAAGAGTTCATATGTTCCAAGTTGGTGAACAGAGCATAAAGCTTAAGCAGGTGCAAACTTAGATGCCTGATCTTTGGCTAAGAGGGTAGGTTTATTATTATAACTTCTTAGAGAATGTTTAGCTAACTTTTTAGGGCCAGCCTTAGTGATAAGATCTACCTACCTGCTTTACCTAAGATTGAGAAGTCATACTTTTTTCAGTACATTTTTTTGTCCATGTAATCGTGAATGAAGAAACCAGAATAGAGATACCCATTTAATGGACTAGGCAGGAATGAATTAATGAAGAAGGTATTGTGATTTAATACAAAAACTGCTTTTCAGTATCAGGAGCTTTGGCCTCTCTCCCTGCGGTCTTTTAGTCTCATCAGCTTGATTTTGGAAAAAAGAACTTAACCTCTATGAGTCTCAGTTTTCTTCTGAAATAGAGAGGGAGGTAAAGGTGAGTGGATCACACTGATTCAACAGAGTTTAATGAACTCTCAAACTCTAATAAAAAAAATCTTATTAAAATGTTCCAGGAGCTTTTTTCGTTGTCTGTTTTTGCACATTTGCCCTGATAACAAAACCATGAATTTCCTGGTAACTGAAACCATGTCTTTTTATCTAATGTTAGAATAGAATCTACATAGTGTAGACACACAGCCTTTGCTGTGAAACATCAGTCACAGCTTTATTCATTCTCATGTTTCCCCCAGCTCATGTTACCTCACCCCCTTCCTCAATTATTTCTGGTAATGGTAATCATTAGGTATTTTTCTTCAGAAATGTTTGCATACCCTGAGTGCATCTGCTGCCATTACTGGTGCTCTGTTATGCCAACTGTGGGAATTGTTCAACTCTAGACCCCTACCACCCCAGCATTTTCCTAGTAAAACTCATAAAGCCAGCAAGTATTGTGTATGCTGGAATGATTTTGTATCTATACTTTAAGCTTTGCAAAACCCATAAGAAAAATTTCCTTCATCTGTGAATCCTCTGTTGTAGAGCTCAAAAATCAAAAACAACAGTGTAGAGTTATCATTTGGTCTTTTCTCTGTTACACAACTTCTCTCTCACACACACACAAAGTTAAAGTACTTATGTTATAGGGTGTGAGAGGCACCCTGGGACCTCCAGACCTGCCTGCTCTAAATGGGTTCTGCCATCCACCCTATCAAGACAAAAACGTACTCCAGTACGTAAGACTGTCAATGAAAAGGAAGTATAATGCAATTCGTGTGCAGTAGAGAAAGAAAAGGAATGTAGTTTTAAAAGTTTCCCCATGAAACGCCCACAGTTACCACATCCTCTTATGGATAAATGCCCAGTCACACAGGGTTGGCCCAAAACGGGGCCACTAAGGCCCGAAAGCTTGCCACTAACCTAAGACACCTTCTGGACACACTTCTTGCCACTAACCTAAGACACCCATAGGAAAGGAGCAGAAGTGGGTCCAGAAGGAAAGAGTAAAATCCAAGTCAAGATAAAGGCTGCCTCCCCACAGATCTCTCACCCACATCTCTGTCTCTTTCAAGTGTCTCCTTCTGTATGCCCCAAGCCCCTGGTTCAAGTCCAGGACAGGGAAGCAAGCACAGCTTTTTCACATGTCTCTCAGATCCACATATCTTCCCAAGTCCTTTTCCTCTCCCCTCTTTCTTTGGTTGGGGCAGGGAATCTGAAGTCTCCCCCTTTCTATAAGTATCATTGTTAAATTCCCCTTTTTCACATTTTTTTCTACCATTTCTGTGGTGACAAAGATCTTTGGGTGCAGTCTTTGGTTTTTCTCAGGGTTCCAGTGTGCAGAAGAGCAACAACAAATCAGTATCAGGCATTGTCCATGGACATCTAATGTCAGTCATTTCTGGAAAATAGTCCATCAGTTCAAGCCAAAATAATAATAAAATCTGGACGCTTTACTCTGGACAAAATAGCGAACAATATCAGAAAATCCCAACCAAGAATAATACTAAAACTGTTTCTATTTGCTTACAATCATTTTCTCTCCACTTTGATTCCAATTTTATCCAGTAGTAGTGCAAAATACTTTTGCAAACTAAATCTACTTCCAATTCATTTTACTTACCTTTGGATAAAGTCACAGGGCTGAATAGTCAAGCAGCAATTTAGCTTTACTGGAATTCTCCATGTGGGATTAGCAAACTCTGGCCATCAGGCTTCAAGATCAAGGCCACAGTGTTACCAGATTCCACCTGGGATTTCCTTTTCTTTAGGTTTCAAGAGCTTTGTCTCTGGAATTTTCCAGTCCTGCCAAAGGAGGCAAACTTCCTCACCTTCACTGGTGGTCTCGGGAACACTACAAGCAAGTATCAGGTTCTCTTCTTCATGGCTCAGCTCAATATACTTCCTGGAAATTCCAATGAAGGCCACATTATATGACATGTATCCAATATTGTAGTTAAAGGAGATAAAATTCCCTATGAAATTATGCAAAAATAGACCAGTGCCACAAGTAATAAAATTAGCGGTTTTTCTCATGCTGTAATGTCATCAGGAGAGAAAATGCAAACATAAATAAGATCTGCTTACAAAAATGTGGGCTTATAGCAGATCCTTTGCCAGCCAAAACAATACCCAAAAAATACCTGTACTGAATCAAAGAAAAATCTTATCAAAAATCATGTTTATTTCCAACAGCTCAATCCTCTAGGAAACTCTCGCTGTTGAAATTCCATTAATTGGAATGAGTTGAAGTTGCATTAATTTCTCTAGAAACAATTTCTGAAGATTTCAAACCATTGAAATAGCTAACAGCTTGTAGGACAACAACAATCGAAATTGACAATTTACATATCAGGCAGGTAAAGGTGTCATACAAACTTTGAACACTAATGGTAACATTTATGTATATGTGAAGGTTATACATTTCTCCCAAGTGACAATGTTTCACAGTAAGGTTCAATTGCCAGATGAATACAAAGTAGGTCAAATTCACCTGATGTCTTTCCCAGGAAAGGGAGATGCTTTATAGAGTATCTCAGGAGCACTGAGGATCCATAAAATTTCCTCTCATCAATCAAATGAAAGGCTACCAAATTTTTTCTTCAGTTTACATTTTTGGGAAGTTTTGTCTTTATTAGAAAACAGCAACAGCGAAAGCATTCTATTTCTGTAAAAGTTACGGCTAAGCTCAGTACAATGTTGATAACCTTTCGTTCGATCTCATAAGCAGTCTTCCCTCCCTCTACCTTACCCACAGAAAAAGACTTAATTTTTCAAACTTACTATTCCCAACATTTTAAAGATATTATGTACCCAACATCAATTCCCAAGATAAAAGAAAAAATTGTAGCAAATACAACCTTATAACTGCATTTCAGAACAATCCAATTAACTGATGTTAATTTGGAAAGTTGTTGGGTTCCAAGAGCGGGGTTGGTTACCTCTGAGAAAGGTTTCATCAAAATTCCCATTTTCAGCGGCACCCAGCAAGTTTCCCCTGGCAAGTTCCCCATGAGGCAGAGAAGTTTAGTTATCGATATCGATATATCCAAAAGGGTGGGTTTATTACAAAAAGGGGAGGGGAGGAAAGGATGCTTGCACAGAAACAAGCAGTTAGATAGAGCTGCCCCTGGGCCTTCCTGGTGGCACAAAGGGTTAAGTCTTAGCACTATGAAGCTGTCAGCGGCCCCTGCCGCACAAGTTCGATCCCTGGCCAGGGAGGCGATCCACATGGCACAGCAGACTTCTGCCTCACCCGCTGCTCCCCTCAGCAGTGTGTTTTAGTCAATCTGTTCTGCTCCCAGCTGTCTCTGGTGAATCATCTTAACCAGCCTCCCCGTGCCCCCACAAACTGGCCTACACCCCAGCTCTTGTATGCATAAATAAATAAAAAGCGAGCTGCCCCAGAAAGGGACAAGTTTGTGAAAGAGAAATCTGTGCAGACACAGGCGGGCAGTATTGGAGCGCTGCCTCTGCTGCTTTGCAAAGGGAGAATGTTGTAGAAGAGATATACCTGCATAACAGGAGCGGGCAGGTGAGCTGCTGCCCCCTGCCAGATACTGCACCTAAACAGTCTTCTCTTTGGGAAAGGTTCATTCTTTTGTGGGACCCTTAAACGCTATTTTAATTATTTCTAGGGCTAGGCCCTAAAGGGATTCTCTACAGTGGCCCTCAAACCTCCATAGCCACACCTCCATGCCTCCAGATACTTTGCTTTCCTATAGCTTGTTTAACAATTATGTTAATTATTTCTTCCTGACCTCCAGCTTCTGGGCTTTGGGTGAACCGGTTTCTCATCTTCCATGCCTCCTTCACAGATTTTCTACTTAGCCTCCAACATTAACAAAAAAAAAACCCAAACCCACAACATATTATGTTTCCCAGCGGTACTTAGACCAGTTCCCATTACATTTCCTAGCTCAAAATATCTGGCACCTTCGATACCAATTTTATCTCTAGAGGCCAAGACAACTAGGCACAAAGGGGAAGAAGTACAGACACAACATACAGATACAGTTCTTTTAGGTATATCATTTATCCCACATGGAATTTCTTATACAATGTGCAGTTATACTTTTTAGGCTTAGGGTGGGGGTGGGGTGGTAAATCTCAAACTCCCAGAAAATGTGGAGTGTTGCTAGCAGAAATCCCAGGTACCAGTTGTCATCCTACACACCCAAGACTTTGGAAGAAAAAGTTCAGTTAGAGCAGGGAGAGGGGCATTTTAGAACTCCCAAACTTGCCCTCTTTAAATGGGTTTTGCCATTCGCAGCATTAAGACAAACATATAAGACCCTTAATGGAAAGGAAGTTTAATATAATTAGGCTATAATATACAAAGGATAAAGAATACAATTACTAAGTGAAGCATTTAAAGTTACCCATTTTTTTGAGGGTAAAAGTTTAGTTAAATAGGATTAGCCCAAAGCAAGGCCCAATTGTAGGGGGAAAGACCCTCCTGAATGGATTACACAAATAGGTTATGGACTTAGACGCCCATTCCAGACCTACAAGATCCAAGGACTACAAATCCCATAAGGTCATTATCGAAGAGCAGATCACTGGGACCTGAGGGTGGAGTTGAGCAGCCAGGCTGAGTATAAAAGCAGACACGTGGGCCTTGGGCGGTCGCTTTTTCCTCAGGCTGGGAGCCAGCTCTCAGCCTGCCATTGCGGTCCAGCTCCGAGGAACTGGTAGGATATTTACAGATCTGTATCCCTCTCTTCCCCTTGTGTTACTCACTACGCTATTTCCCCTTCCCTTGTAAATAAAAACCCTTTATTAACCTTTGTTGTGTGTGCCTGCAGTTGGGGCATTATAAGTGCCATTCTAGTGCGTGGGTGAGGACCCAGTCAGGCAAACCCATTTTATATTAGTGTTGCCCTGTAACAAAACAAGAATTCAAATGCCAAATAATGCCCAAAAAAACTGGTGTAGACAGAAATTCCCAGCAGCAAATCCTTTTAAACTTGGACCTTGGAAAACCCTTGTATCTCCAAGAATCCATTAAGGCTACAGCAATTACCAGTTCTTGTTCATCCACCTTAGCACCCAGGCATAAATTTGCTAATTCAAGCCACCAGAGTCTTTTTGACATGCTAAACCCCCTGAGGCAGAGATCAGGGAGTAGTTACAAGCAAAAGCCCAAAGCTTTAAAACCTGAAGCTAACTTTAGAGTTGCTAATTAGACCTATAAACCAGCAGAGATCACAGACTAAAGTACTAGGTAACAGCAACTTAACCATCTTTTGAGAAAAACTACTTATTTCCAGGCAAGCCCACCTTGAGGCTTCAGACACCATTTTGGAGCAGATACCACCTTTATCTAGTCACACGTTTCAACACTAGTCATATTTGAGTCAAGCTGCTTGCTTGGAGCAAACACGCGCACACACAGACGAAGTTTCCACAAGGTCCAAGCCAGTTTTTCTAATCTCAGGGTCAGGAAGCGAATCTACACATACCTCAAACTAGAGAAACAAAACCAACATTCGTGCGTAAGGAAACCACTGCCATGAGAAAGCCACCGGTGCCCATAGGGTGACAAACCATGCATGGTTTTATGTCCTGCTGTGGTTGCCCAATCTGTTAGTGGCCAGAATGAGGTACACCCCAGGACCTCCAAACCTGCCTGCTCTAAATGGGTCTGCCATCTGCCATCTTGCCTCAAAACAAACATACCCTTGTGCAGGAAATCTTTACTAGAAAGTAACTTTAATAGTGTGCAGTAGAAGGTAAAGAATATAGTTTAAAAGTCACCCCATGAAACACACAACAAAGGTTAATAAAGGGTTTGTTTACAAGAGAAGGGGAATAGCGTAGTGAATAACACAAGGAAAAGAGAGGGATACAGATCCGTGAATGTCATACCAGTTCCTCCGAGCTGGAACCCAATGGCAGGCTGAGAGCTGGCTCCCGCACCCCCAAGGCTCCCAGGTCTGCTTTTATACTCATCCTGGCTGCTCAACTCCACCCTCAGGTCCCAGTGATCTGCTCTTCAATAATGACCTTATGGGATTTGTAGTTCTTGTGTTACAGGGCAACCCTAATATAAAATGGGTTTGCCTGACTGGGTCCTCACCCACGCGCTCGAACGGCACTTATAATGCCCCAACTGCAGGCACACACAACAAAGGTTAATAAAGGGTTTTTATTTACAAGGGAAGGGGAAATAGCAAGGGGAAGAGAGGGATACAGATCTGTAAATATCCTTCCAGTTTCTTGGAGCTGGAACCCAACGGTGCGCTGAGATCTGACTCCCAAGGAAAAAGGACCCCCCCAAGGCCCACGTGTCTGCTTTTATATTCAGCCTGGCTGCTCAACTCCACCCTCAGGTCCCAGTGATCTGCTCTTCGATAATGACCTTATGGGATTTGTAGTCCTTGGATCTTGTAGGTCTGGAATGGGCGTCTAAGTCCATAACCTATTTGTGTAATCCATTCAGGAGGGTCTTTCCCCCCTAACAATTCTGTAATAGGGTAGTTTTTAGGAAAAGGGGAAGTTTTAATTTTTTTTATTATTATTTTTTAAAGATTTATTTATTTATGCATACAAGAACTAGGGTACAGGCCAGAGGTACAGGGAGGTGAAAGAATCCACCAGGTAGCGCAGGGGGCAGAACAGGCAGATGGACTGAAACACACTGCTGAGGGGAGCAGCGGGCAAGGCAGGAGAGGTCTGCCTGCGCCATGTGAGTCACCTCCTTGGCCAGCAGCAGGGATCAAACTCATGCTGCAGTGGCTGTGGTTTGCTTCATAGTGAGTTGCTTAACCCACTGCGCCACCAGGAAGGGCCCAAGTTTTAAAATTTTGGTTTTACTTTAAGTGGGTTAAAGTCGAGTAGGGATAAGAAGATGCTGGGGAAAAAATTAGAGACAAAAGATAGAAAAAGACAGAAGGAAGAGAAAAAAAAAGGAAGCAGGATGGAGAGCAGAGCAGCAAGGAGACCTAGAGGAGGTACATGGAGCAGAGAATGGACATGTGAAAAAACTGCGCTTGCTTCTTGGTCTTGAACTAGTTGGAACAGATGTGGTGAGAGACCCGTGGGGAGCTTAATAATGGCAGCTTTCATCTTAATTTTGATTTTGCTCTTTTCCTTCCAGATTTGTCTGACCTTTTTCTGTAATCTCCACTGAAAGGTCCTTTAGACTTGTGGCAGGTTTTTGGGCCTTGCTTTGGGCCAATCCTATTTGGCTAAACTTTTACCCTCAAGGTGATGGGTAACTTTAAATGCTTAACTTAGTAACTATATTTTTATCTTCTCTGTATTATTCCCTAATTGTATTAAAGTTCCTTTCCATTAAAAAAAAAAAAACTTATATGTTTGTCTTAATGCGCAGATGGCTAAACCCATTGAGAGAGGGCAAGTTTAAAGGTTCTAAGGTGCCCCTCTCCCTGCTGTGTAACAATACCACTCTATTTTTCCCCTTTTGGGGAGGCAAAAGGGTGGGAATGGGAGGAAACGGAAATCTACAAAAACTTAACCTTTCAATGATACTTTAAAAATTTTAATCCCCCCTGTTTAGGTTAGAAATATAACATTCTCTTAAGTTAATATAGTTGGAGTGTTTAAAGTTTATGTAGTAGAATTTTGTATAAGAATTAAGTTACTCTAGGGCCTCCCTGGTAGCACAAGGGTTAAGTCTCAGCACTAAAGCTATTGGCAGCCACTGCAGCAGCCACTGGCCAGAGAATTAACCCACATGGCTCAGCAGACTGCTAGTGTCTCACCCAACTGGTCCCCCTCAGCAGTGTATTTCAGTAGATCAGCCTGTTCTAATTGTCTTTGGTGAATCCTCTCACTGGTTCCTCCCTCCCCTCCCCCAACCCACACCTCAGGCCTGCACCCCCAGCTCTTGTATGCATAAATATTTTTTTTTTAAAAATGGCTTACTCTCCTTTTAAAACATACATGTGGTTATTACACCTTCCACTGCTGAGACTGATGAATGCTATGTACAATGAAATTATTCATTTTATTGAGTAAGCACTATTTTTGGAAAACTTTTTAAAGCAACAATTAAATTTTTGTTTGATTTAAACGCCCACATCAATGATTCTCAATTAGGATTGCCTCTCTTCTGTGGGATAAACCTGCTTTCTCCTATCTTTTCGTACTTCCCCTTTGAGAGTGACTGACTAAATCACTGTTATTGTAAACATCACTCCTTATTTGTATTACAGCAAAAATATTTTTGTAATCACTTAACTGCTTAGTCACTTCTCTTTCCCTTTTGTATGTCACTGATTATTTTTTAACCTCTAAAATTGTATCATGTTTTAACCAGTTATGAAGCTAAATGATAAATTTTTTTAAGAATAATTTTATTATTTTTTTTATTTATGCATACAGAACTGGGGTATAGGCCAGAGAGGGGGTGGTGAGAGATTCACCAGAGAGAAAGTGGGGAGCAGAACGGGCAGATGTACTGAAATACACTGCTGAGGGGTGCTGCGGGCTAGGCAGGAAAGGTCTGCTACCTAAGTGGGTCAACTTCCTGCCCTGGAAATCAGTGCTGCAGTGGCTGCCAACAGCTTGATAGTGCTGAAACTTTAACCCCTGCGCCCCAGGGTGGCCCCTAAGGTTCTAACTTTTAAGGTCATCCCACCTACTCCTTCCTTTGTGGCCTCCTGTGCCCTTTAAGACTTGATTGCTATCTTATTATCTAAGTGTCAGTTCCTTCCGGACACTGTCTTATTCTTATTTATATTTACTGCTACTTCTCTTCCTTGGTGCTTAGTAAAATTTTTTTTTTTCATATGCACTATCCAAGTGACTATTCTTTCCCTCTGATTATAGAACTTTTTAAAATTTGGGGATAATTTCAGAAATACTAATATCCTGAATTTTCAGTTTGGTAGCTTTTACTACTATACACACAAACATTATTTACTAATAATGACTGTTGAAGTAATGACTTTACTAATAATGACATATTTACTAAATATGACTATTGGAAAAAATGCGTTTTTTATCCGTGCATGAATCTGGTTTTGAGCTACATATACAAATTTACTTCGTTCCTAGGAGTTACACAGTTATGTGAGGAATACTGAAATGTAGCTTGACAGGAAGTAGGCTAGAACATAGTTTGCCACAATAGACTAAAGAAATGGATTTAGTATTCAAAGTAGGTATCCTAGTTTTTAAATGAGTGGTTGATACCAACAGTTGATGAATACAGAAATATTAAGTGTATGTGCCAAGACAAATAAACAATGGAAATCAATATATGGAATACTATTGTTCCTGTGTGGTGTAATTTTTTAGTTGAGTACCATTTCTTGCTTCATATTTGGAACCCCTTTTTAAAATTGTTTTTAGGATAAGACCTTCATCAGTTTACGTCTCAGAAAAATAATTTATTATCTGTAATTATTCTGTCATGGGAGGATCCTCAAATTTTATGCCTTTAATTATAGTCCAGGGTATTTGTGGTATAGATTTCTGACCCACATGGCGCAGAATTTTCACCCTCACCTGTTGCTCCACTCAGCAGTGTATTTCAGTACATCTGCCTGTTCTGCTCCCTGATCTGTCTCTGTGAATCCTCTCACTCCGTGAACCTCTGGCCTACACCCCAGCTCTTGTATGCATAAATAAGTAAATCCTTAAGAAAGAAACCCCATAATGTTTATTAATGTCCATTAGTTTTTGTATGTATTTCATTTTGTTCAGTCATCTGCTATGTAAAATTGTAGTATTTGTCTTTGTCATTTTGAGTTGCTTTTTTACACACAACTCCCTTGGACAACTCCAAGTTGTTGAAAATGACTGTTTCATCTTTCCTGTGGTTGAATATTGTTCCATATTGTAGATATACCATATCTTCTTGATCTGTTCATCTATTGATGTCTTAACTATAATAATAGTGCTGCAATAAATATTGTAGAACATTGTTTTTTGTTTGTTGATAGTTTTCGTGTTCTTTAGATAGATGTCCAAGAGTGGGATTGCTAAGATCTGAAGAAACCGTAGATCAAAACACATTATAGAAAACTATTAGAGAAGTAAGAGTCATTCTGGAGAATCTCAGTTTAAGAGATAGGAAGAAAAAGTCTCGGAACAGTCCTGATAGTAGGTTAGCTGGGAAGTGCTCTCATGCTAACTGAACTATTTATTGGGCGCCTCCTTTCCCCTTTATTGAACTAAACTGTGGACAGTAAGCTTTTGTCCTCAGAAGACTGCACTGAGAATAAATGTCGGTAGCCTGAGAGGTGGAGGAATGCTGAAGGAAGCCTCTGGCTTGTAGGAGGCTTCACTCAGAAGATACTCTGCTCACAGGGCCCGCCCTGGTGGTGCATTGGGTTAAGCTACCCACTAAGAAGCAGACCGCAATCACTGCAGCAGGAGTTCTAGCCCTGCAGCTGGCCAGGGAGGGACCCACATGCGCAGCAGACCTCTCCTGCCGCGCCACTGCTCCCTTCAGCGAGTGTCTCAGTCAAAATCTGCCTGTTCTGTGCCCCACTCTGTCTCTGGTGGATCCTCTCACCCTCCACACTTGTGGCCTATACCCCAGTTTTTGTATAAATAAAAAAATGAATCTTTAAAAAAAAAGATAATCTGCTCACATAGCCCCAGCAGCAGCACAAGTTCAATCCTTCCCTTAGCCTGAAACAGAACCAACAAGCTAAATTAAGTTCAAAGAGGAGTACCAAACATTTGTGGAAAACCAATACTATGAAAGAAAAGCACCAAAGTCAAGGAGGGAAAATAGATCTAGAGTCTTAGGAAACTGTTGAAAGAATAAAATTTAAGAAAATAAGTATAATTAGTATCCTCAAGGAGACTCAAAAATTTACTGCACACACAAAAATATAACCAGAAATCTTGGAAATTAAGCACATAATTAAAATTAAACATAATTGTAAGGATAGCAAAATGGACACATCTGTGGAGCATGTTAGTGAACTGAAAACTGTGCTAATTCTCCTTATACAAATTGCATCTCTCTTCATATTAGAGCCTAATGTTTAAGATTCTATTAAGTTATTTATTTTTTCCCACCCCCTCAGCATCTGTTTATAATAGGCATTCCTGAAGAGTAGAAAGGCAGTAGGCAACAGGAGAGGGAATTAGAACAAGCAACAGGCAATGTTTTCCATAGCATTCTTTAGGCCCTTCAGTGCATTCTTGAATAGTGGTTGATAGGAATCATCTTTATCTTTTAAAATTAGTGGTAATGTTTATTCCTCTTTGTTACTAGGTGTGCTGTAGAATTTCGGTAGCTA
Source organism: Galemys pyrenaicus (assembly GCA_019455555.1). NCBI lineage: Eukaryota > Metazoa > Chordata > Mammalia > Eulipotyphla > Talpidae > Galemys > Galemys pyrenaicus. Next base: position 5,873,218 of record JAGFMF010011645.1, on the reverse strand, counting down.
ACCTTTATGAAGTTAAGGGAGTTTATTCTGCTTCTACCAAAAAGCTAGTAGTTTTGTTAGTGTTTTATGATATTTGAATGAGTATTGAATTTTATACTTTTCCCTGCATGAGTTAAGTTGATAATAAAGTTTTTGTTTCTTTAACTTGTAAATTACACTGATGTGTTAGTGTTGAGCCATCCTTGCATTCTCAGTTGTTGAACTGACTATAAACACAAATTGGGAAACTACCAGTCTGCTAATACTTTATCTAGTTTTACTTAGATGTTCGTAAGTGAAATAGGATTGTAACTTTCTCTATGACTGTAGTATATTTTGACCAAAAACTGATTATTCAACTCTTTAAAGAAAAAATTTAAAATTAAAGCAGCACATATATCCCCAAGTCAGAACAAATCCATAATGATAATAATAGCATTGGCATGTTTTATTAAAAAGGTAATGTAAACAGTAAGGTTTAAATAGGAAATTTTATTATTTTAAGGAACACAATGAAAATTTTATAATTTGTTAACTCCTGCTCCTTTTGTATGTTACTCTTCATAATTCTTCTCCTGTAAATTTTATTTCACTTTAGGTACGTATAGCTGCTAAATTCATCACTCACGCACCCCCAGGAGAATTTAATGAAGTGTTCAATGGTGAGTAAAGATTAGTATTTATTTAGTTTAAGTCCTCTTTAATTATATAAAACCATTTATATGTAAGTTTGCTGTCTCTTCTAATCCTTACAATGCATATTCTTAGGTATAGTCAAAGAACACAAAATCTAAAGAATAAAGAAGTTAAAGTATTTTATCAAATGTCACCCAGCAAAGTAATTTATCAGCTGTCACCCAGCTCATAAGTGTCAAACCTACATCCTAAGTCAGAAGCAAGCCCTTAACACATACATTAAGATTCTTATCTTAGGTGAGAAAATGTTTAAAGGAACTTATTAGTAATAACTGTAGAAATGGTGTCAAGTTGTTTTCATAGTTTTATAGCTCACATTATTAATCATAGCTTAAATTTTGTCAGTGTTTTCATTCAGGAAGTGCCATAGTATGGTAACTTTTAGAGCCATTGGCGCTGAACTGGTTGCATCTGGGAAGCTTGATAATATGCAGATTTCAGTAACATCACCTCCTTAAGATTCTCATTCATTAAATCTGGGGTGGAATTGAGTGATGTTTTTTAGGTGATTCTGAATTATAGCAGTCTGGAAAACTCCACTCCATTTACAACCTTTTACAACTTCCCATGCCATTCACTGTCTTAATACCACTTAAGTGAAAAATGTAGATGGAGCATCTTAAACTTTGTGATGAAATTAATCCCTATATTAATATTTAATAATTAATTAATATTAATAATTAATTCATCTTAAAATTCCCCTTAAGTAAAATTATAATCTTTGTACATCTTGATTCACTTTAGCAAACATTTATTTTCAAGTTCTAATTTTACATTAGAAGGTCAGCTACTTGAAAGGAACTGTGTGATACTCAATCTGTATCTGGTCCAGAGTTCCATACATGCTAGAATGATCAGTAATTGCCACTGGTAAAATTAATGGTGCATAGAAAAAGTAACTAGGAGAACATTCAAACATTTGCTATAAGGAGTTTTATTATACTATACAACTAAATCAAGGTATTCTATATAGACTCGTTTGTGAATTTTTGAGCACTAATAGCAAGAAAACCAAATGAAATCTTTCATTCCCTAGTCTTTCTTCTTCGCTGACAAATGTAAGTTTCCAACAACTGAGTATTTAGAAAATTGTCTTTAAACTTGAGCTTTAACAAGTTAGCTCAGATAATTTCTTGACTTCACAAAGTTAATGACCTTTGTAGTTAGAAGTCCCTTGTTTTATTTCTGACAACCTAATGTACTTTATAGGAATATCTTGAGAATAATTGGTATCAAAACATTAAATTAAGAATTGACAAACTGGGGCCTCCCTGGTGGTACAGCGGGTTAAGTTGCAGCACTATGAAGCTATCTGTGGCCACTACAGCACAAGTTTGATCCTCCACCAGGGAGGTGACCCACATGGCTCAGCAGACCTCTCCTGCCTTGCCTACTGCTCCCCTCAGCAGTGTGTTTCAGTCTGTCCAACTGTTCTGTCCCCTACTCTGTCGCTGGCAAATCTCTCTCTCTCTCTCTCTCTCTCTCTCTCTCTCTCTCTCTCTCTCTCTCTCACACACACACACACATCGTACCTCTGGTCTGTACCCCAGCTCTTGTATATATAAATGATGCTTCTGATAATAAGAAATTCACTATCTTACAATTTGCCCACCATATTGTTCTTAGTTTTATCCTTGAGAGCTACCCAAAATAAATCTGCTCTGTGCTTCAGTACCTGCTGCTGAACTGGGGATGGAAGTATAAAGCCAGAACCCACAGGTGATCGCATCTTTTAAAAAAAAAATAAGAATTGACTACTTGTGGCATGAGCCAACGGCCTTTGGTTTATAATTAGCTTTTCCTCTTAGAGTTAATGCTTGGTAATTTCTTAGTAAACGCACTCTCCTCTTCCAAAAATTAAGTGAATAGACTCTTAACACACAGCTTTTTAAAATGGTTGTAGGCACCCTCATATTAGATTCTCCAAAGAAAAGTATGTTCAGCGATTTACTGTCACTGATTGAATTCTGCCTGGCTTTCTTGTCCTGATGTTGTACAAGAGCTTACAGTTCTTAATGTAATTTTTAAAGTACTCTTTAGATTTAAAATTAACTGTCCTGGGCCTCCCTGGTGGCGCAGTGGGTTAAGCAACGCACTATGAGGCAGACCGCAGCCACTGCAGCAAGAGTTCGATCCCTGCTGCCGGCCAGGGAGGGGACCCACATGGTGCGGCAGACCTCTCCTGCTGTGCCCGCTGCTCC
>JAGFMF010011645.1:5811669-5860635 GCA_019455555.1 Galemys pyrenaicus | reverse complement strand
GGCTGCGATTTGCTTCATAGTGCGTTGCTTAACCCACTGCGCCACCAGGGAGGCCCTCTTTTTTTTTTTAAAGATTTATTTATTTATGCATACAAGAACTGGGGTACAAGACAAAGGTGTGGGGAGTGAGAGGATCCACCAGAGACAGAGTGGGGAACAGAACAGGCAGATCAACTGAAGCACACTGCTAAGGGGAGCAGCAGGCAAGGCAGAAGAGGTCTGCTGCCTGTATATGGATCAGCTCCCCAGCATGAGGTCAGGGATTGAACTCCTGCTACAGCGGCTACGGTGCTTCATAGTGGGTTGCTTAACCCACTGCGCCATCAGGGAAGGCCCCTAAGGGAAGAGCATTCTTAAATTTAAGTGTTCTGTGAAATACTCGTTCAGATTTGGTAAAGATTGGGGTTGACTTAAGACATGGATTTGTGGTTTAGGCATAGGTTTCTGTATGAACTACACAGAAACCTGCTCAAGCATTATCTCACACAGGTTCACTATTATGAAGACGGCAATGTTCAGTTGGTTAGTCATAAAGATGTACAGGATTCAATCACTGTTTCGGTGAGTATGAAATACTTAATATCTATCTCGCTTGTAACTTGTTTTTCTTTAAAAATTTAGTTCTGATCCTAAGTACTGATTCTGCCAATAGAAATTAATTTTTCTTTCAACACTTCGATTTGCGCAGCTTTTGAGAGTCTGTAACCAAGTAGCTATAATGGTTTAGTCTTTGACTCAAAGTAGTGATGATGAATTGAAAATATTCAAATGTCTTTCTTAATTTTGAGATTTGCTCAAGTACAGCAATAGATTTAGTCCTCAAATACCAGGAGGAAGGAAAGTTTGCAAAAGTTGTTTAGCTCTTCATATCATTAAAGAAACTAAACATTTTTAGAACTATTTTATCAAAAGTTACTGTGTTCTGTGACTGGAAAGGGGGAACATATTTTTTCTTTCTTTCCTTCTTGTATAGTGTCAGTCTTTTTGTATTTCTAGAAGTTACTGAGCACACTCACATTGCTTTTATGTGTGCTATAGATCAGTATTTACCTTGTCAGATGTGAAAACAAAAAGTTTAAAAAAAAAAATAGCAACTACATTACTGGCTAACATGAATAACATATTCATGAAAAACAACTCTGTTTCCCAAACCAAAAAGATTAATAAATTAACAAAAAGAATGGCATTAATTTACATTTTCACAAATCCTTGCCATGTGACTTAATGAAAGACAACCAGATTCTTATTCTTCACCCATTCAGTATTGGTCTTCTAAGTGATGAAATCACCACACATCATGTAGCTTCCATGAAACTGCATTGTACACGCATGAGCATGAGAGTGAGAAAGGCGAGTTTTGCTGTCATTATAAAAATAGAAAACAGTTTTGACTATTGGAAAGTATCTTGGAATTGCTATACTGGGCATTAAATCTTTTATACTCTTTTAATCTTTAGTTCTTTTGTGATTAATGGTAAATGGGAGAGATTGAATTTACTTAGTAACTGGATCATTTAAAGCAAAATGCAATAAATAGCAGTAGAACAGTACATGAGCTTTACAAATATGACAGATGCTTGGCACTGTTTATATCAACTTAAGACAGGTATCTTTAGGGCATAAAAATCTTAAGACATCACTGTGGTATCTTTAGGGCATAAAAATCTTAAGACATCACTGTGATACCTCTTGGGCACCCTGAGGTTGGGTGGGAAGGATGTGGGTGTTTTGGTGAACAGGTTCAGACGCATCCTTATTTGAAAGCTGCCTAGTTTTCCTCAAGTCACTTAAGAGGGTTTTGTTTTCTCATCTGCAAAATGGAGGTGATGATAATCTGCTTTAGAGAGTTGCTGCAGGCCATGAAGGTAAAGTGCAGAGAACACTAGATACGCTAAATGGTTATGTAAATGTTAATGTGGGCTTTTCATCATCTTTTTATTTACTGCTTACACATTACTAAAGACCCATTATCTCCCCCATCTGCCTCCATTAGAGTGAAGGCCAGACTGCCAAGGAGTTTATTAAAACCATAGAGCGTGCAGAGAATGAGTATCAGGTAAGAAGATTTGGAACTGATTTTTCTAGCTCTAGCACCTTAGTATTTTGCTTGTAATTGGTGTATTAGGTATGAAGACTTTGCAGACACTGCAACTCAGCATTCTGGTGATAATCAAGGTTTCAGCATGCACAGAACCGTGGCCTTAGTTTTAGGACTAATGGAGGTGGGGCTCGTAGCCGGCTCAGAAAAACGGAGAGATGCTTACCAGAAACATTAGTCTGTCTGTTCCTCTGGTATGTCCTTTGACTGCAGTTTTTTTTCCTTTACCATCATCCTCTTTGTGTTCAAGCAGCTTATTTTTAATTATCTATTGCAGACAGCAATTAGTGAAAACTATCAAACAATGTCAGACACCACGTTCAAGGCCTTGCGCCGGCAGCTTCCCGTTACCCGCACCAAAATCGACTGGAACAAGATTCTCAGCTACAAGATTGGCAAAGAGATGCAGAATGCTTAAAGGCTAAATGTAGGATTCTTCAGAACATGAAAAGAAAGGAAGCGACATGTGGTCATATGAAATATAAGTGATTTATAACGAGAGTGATATTTTACTAGGGCTTTCAAAGTTAACAGGTTTTGTAACCTCATGAAATACTGTTGAACCTGTAGCATTGTCTTGATTCTGTTGTGTTCTCTGCCTTGTAATTTTCTGTTTTCACTATAACTACTTGTAAATTTTTTTTTAAATTCTGCCACACTTCATTGATGGAGAAAAAGATCTATCCTGGAATCATTTTCCTGTTTAGAAAATTTTCCTCGCCATGAAGCCCTGTTACAGACAGGCGATACGTCTTGTACTTCTCCACCCCGCCCTTCAGAGCGCTTCTGGTAGTTCAGTGGTTTTTACTGATCACAACAGCTAATGAGCTGTCCTATGAACTAGAGCTGAATAGAAAACACATTCATCCTTCCCTTTCCAACCATTTATAGCATTTCATAACTGTAGTTTTCAAAACTATGAACTGGGGCTTTTCACATCCTTGGGGGCGGGGGGTGGGTGGGCAAAGGAAGTTTTCTGGACAGTCCATTATAGCCAGCTTCTCTGGGGAAGTTGTTTTTAAATCCAAAGACTTGAACCACATTCCCTGCAAATGAACTTATTTGCTTTTTTCCCCTTCCCTCATTGTCTTCTTCCCACCCAGAACCATTATAGTTATAAACATCTGCATTTTTAGAAGAGTTTTACCCATTTATTATTATTTTTTTTAATATTCAAAAACTGCTGACATACTAGGGATGTAGTAAACTTAAAAAATGCAGATGTTAAAAGGAATAATAGATATCTTGTGCTTTAATACTTTGTGGCAGGATTGTACTATAAGCAAATGAATCAAACAACTCTGTAAATCACAAACAAAAATTTAAAATGAACCAAAGTGAAAAGGATAACTTCCAGGCAGTATCTTTCTATTGTAACCTGTTATTTAAGGGAATACTAGTGATTTGTTCTGAATAGGATGTAAAATTTGTTCCAAATTACTCTTCCTCAGTCCTGCCTGCCAAGAACTCAAATGTAACTGTGATATAGCAACCCTTCCCAGGTATATTGGCAGGTACATGTGTGATCTCAGAATACACGGGTGACATAGATATGATATGACAGCTGGTAATGGTGGACTCATTTACATTGTTTACACTTTATGACCAGGCCTTAAGGGAAGGTCAGTTTTTAAAAAACCAAGTAGTGTCTTCCGACCTGTCTCCAAATACATGTCAAAAAGAAGGGTATCTGTGCTTCAGCTTTGTTTTCGCTCAATAATCGTCAAGCAGGAATTTGTTTCCAAGTGACCCGTTGAACTGTGTAAGCATTTTGTTTATTTCAATAAAATATATTTGTATTATTTGTCATTCTATCCATCCATACCACACAATCCTCTGTATCAGGTAGTCCAATAGAAATATACTTGTTTTGTTCTTAAATTGTTTGAGTCTCTCCTTTCTGATCCATTTCTTTAGTCTTTGTCCTTAAGGTAAACCATGGAACTGCATTTGGTCTTTTTTTTTTGGTGACAGTGTTCAGAGTTTCTGAAAGTGGTTCCTGCTTTCAAGTATGAGAGACCTGAATATCCAAAGGCTTGGGGGGAAAACGCTTTTTTTATGTAAGCAGTGTCTCCATGGAGAATACTGCTTTTCACTCAAAGGTGGTTCAAAACTTTTGTCTTGAGTTTCCCATTTCTGTCAAAAAGAAAAATCTAGATCCTTTCCCCTATCTTTCAGAAAGCAAGACCCAAATATGGTTAAGTCCAAATAAAGGAATCCCTATGCCTTAAACCTGGGTATATTCACAGTGACTTAACTCCAAATGCTGCTTTCCTCCCACACAAGTCTGACTTAGCTACAGACCTGCAGAAAGGCTTTCCCCCTGGATCCCAACAGAGAATCAAGGAGTTGCATGGTGCTGACTGACATCCGGGATCAGTTCAAATCCCCATCTTCTCCAGGGACATTTAGTTATACTCACTGTACTTGCTGTGCAGGGTCAAATAGACCTGCCTTTGCCTTTAAGTTACTCAGTCAGCCTGCCCTCAGGCTAGCCCATCAATTTCCCTAGTGCTTTGTTACAAACTTTTGTGAAATCTCAGTCTCCTGGACATCTGAAGCTCTTGTTTACTTGTATAATTGGAAGGAAATGGACCCTTTATACCAAGTCCTGCAGACACCTGATTTCTTAACCTCCTTCAGCAGAATATGTACTTTGTGTCTACTTTATCATGCACTGCTGGAATCAGCCTGTGGTATTGAAGGAAGGAGCTGGGGGCTAATGGGTAAAGGCTGATAGCTACAGAGCTGGCAGACACGAGCTGGCTGCCACAGGAGAGTGTGGGGAAAGAACAGTGCTTGTGGCCACTTCACACCTCTGGGTGACCAAAGTGACAGGCAAAGAAGGGTAGTAGAAAAGTGTCCCAAAGTAGAGATAGAAAAACAAAACAACAGGAGCTTTTGAAAGCTGCGAGCCCCCAGAAGTCCTATGAAAAAGAAACCAACACCTACACAATGGGCTCCTCCCTTTAAACCCCTCGAGCTGTCAAGGGACTCTTGGAATAAACCTGAGTGCTGCTTTTCAGTCTGTTGTGCTTCAGTGATTAATGAACATAAGACTCCTTGGACACAAGAACCCACCCATCAAATCCACCCATCAGCAACAGTATCCTAGGGTAAAAGTTTCCCAGCCAGATGGAAAGGAGTTTTCTGTGCCGCCTCCTGTATTTGGTTTGAAACATGCTACAGAAAATGACTTGTTTCATTTGAGCCTAGCTTCTGCCAGATGCATAGCTCTAGTGTTTCAATAATCATAATTGGGCCTTCCTGGTGGTGCAGGGGGTTAAGCACTGCACTATGAAGCATCTGCAGTCACTGCAGCATGAGCTTCGATCCCAGGCCAGGGGCTGACCCACATGGCACAGCAGACCTCTCCTGCCTTGCCACTGCTCCCCTCAGCAGTGTACTTCCGTTGATCTGCCTGTTCTGCTCCCGCTCTCTGTGGTGAATCCTCTCACACCTCACGCCTCTTGCCTGTACCCCAGTTCTTGTATGCATAAACAAATAAATCTTAAAAAAAAACATCATTATTGAACACTGATGTCTGATTCATCTAGATTCAGACCTTGGCACCTTCTCTTCAAACTCAAAAGATTAGTACATATCTGAATGTCATTTTTATTAATTTGCAGTTTTATGTAGAACTACCAGGCTGCCTACTACCACTTGGGAAATCAAAGAAACGAAGGTTGATAAATATAGAACAAAACTGGATGGTCCCATAAAATAAGCTGAGCTAATTAAAGTTCTCCCTTGAATAGAAACAGTACATAGAAAAATCCAGGGTTGATCTGTAACCGGAAGACCAGAGTTCGGGCCACCTGTCACCACCAAGTGCCAGTAGAGACAGGAACTGAATCCTTAAGAGCCTGCTTTAACATTTCATTCCTAGCTGGCTTCTTACAGTGAGCAGAACAAAGGCAGTTCAGCAGTAAGCAGGCCTTCACTGCTGCCGGGAGCTTGTGATGTCCAGCCAGCAGCTCCTTATCGCCCTCCTGGCCTCGAGTGCATCCCAGGGTGCCAGGGCTGGTCTTCAGATAGCATGGCTCCAGATGTGTCCTTGAGCTGCAAAGTTGACTCAGAGCAGACAGGCCATAAACAATGTGTGCAGATTTCCTACTAAACCATGCAGTGTCTTACCCAATCTCCTCCCAGCCCCTAGCCCATCAGATCTAACTCCTCTGAGGGCAGAAATCTCATACCTCTCCAGATCCAATGTGTCAAAAAGCATTGTATTACAGAACTCATAAAGTTGCCTACAAACTTTCGTTAGTTCAATGATTAATAGCTTGAACTAAGGATTATTGAAACATTACTCTTAAAAAGCAAGGTTTAGGGCCTCCCTGGTGGCGCAGTGGGTTAAGCAACACACTATGAAGCAAGCTGCAGCATGAGTTCGATCCCTGCTGCCGGCCAGGGAGGGGACCCACATGGCGCAGCAGACCTCTCCTACCTGCCCGCTGCTGCCCTCAGCAATGTGTTTCAGTCCATCTGCCTGTTCTGCTCCCAGCTCTCTGTGGTGAATCCTCTCACCCCCCACACTTCTGACCTGTACCCCTGTGCTTGTATGCATAAATAAATAAATCTTTAAAAAAAAAAAAAGCAAGGTTTAGGTTCCTGTGAGTTTCTGATCAATATATAACCTTGTGTATATTTCTATTACTTTAAAAAAATTATTTATGCATATAAGAGCTGGGGTATAGGCCAGAGGTGTGGAGAGTGAGAGGCTTCACCAGAGACAGCGTGGGGAGCAGAACAGGCAGAAATACTGAAATATAGTGCTAAGGGGAGCAGCGGGCGAGGCAGGAGAGGTCTGCTGCACCATGTGGGTCCCCTCCCCAGCCAGAGATCCAACTCATATTTGCGCCATCGGGGAGGCCCCTTCTCGGTTCTTGACTGAGACATCTTAGGAAAACTGAGTAACTCACCAAGATGGATTAAGCCATCTCCTTTAAGAACATTATCAGCTAAAAACAAAGTATGTTAGGAGGTTGGGAAGCTAAGGGAGGCCATTTTTAGGGGGTTATCAGAAAGGTATGGCGGTTAACAGGATCCACAAGTTCCCATCCTCTGTAGATGCTGTGTAAGGCATTTTGGTTGAAACTCCCTGGCCCTCACCTGCCTGACCTGGAGGGCGATAGCCTTACAGATGGAGATTTTCCTTTATACTTGTAAATAACTTTTATTAAGGGCAAACCCCCCAGCTTTCACAGGCCCTCCTATGTCTGCAATTTCCCAAGATAACCAGCCTGTAATAACCCTTACACCAAAGAGATACTCTGGTGACAAGTTGCTTCCCTTTATCTCTAAGTCACATTGATGTAGTTTTTGAGTGTGGGGTTCTTGGGTTCACTCTGGGAAAGGTTTCACCAGAGCCCCCTGTTCAGCAGCTCATGGCAAGTTCCCACGCGAGTTTCTCCAAGAGGCAGAGATGTTAGTTAATTTAAAGAGCAGATTTATTAGGAAAATGGACAGAAGAGCAAAGGACATTTGCATGGACACAAGCGGGCAGGAAGAGGGACAGGTTTGCTGAGAGAGGCCTGCATGGTTGCAGGCAGGTGGCCTTAAGGAGAGCTGCCCCCACTGAGGGTGGTCAGTGAAGAGAAGCCCCAACATGGTTCCGGTCAGAGGCAGGCAGGAGGCTGCTGCCCTGCAGAGGAGAGAGCTGGTGAAGAGAAGCACCTGCATAATCACAGGTGGGCAGTAAGATGGCCGCCCTGAGCCAGTGCAGAGACTGCATTGGTCTAGTCTTCTTTTGGTAGGGAGAGGCTTGAGAAGATGCTACATGCATGTGCCCTCCTGAGATTATTACAATGGATTCCAGAGATATTTGCTTGGGTCTTATGGTCTAGGGGTTGGTGCCTATGAATCTTTGTACAGGTTGAGTTACTGGTTGTTAATCCCTTCTACCCACCACCTCCTAGTGTGAACAAGGTCTCTGGTCTTAAGGTGCCCCCTTCCAACCTCCAACCTCTCCACTCTTTCATTCTTTTTTTTTTTTTTTTAAAGATTTATTTATTTATGCATACAGGCCAGAGGTGGGGGGGGGTGAGAGGATTCACCACAGGAAGCGGGGAGCAGAACAGGCAGATCAACGGAAGTACACTGCTGAGGGGAGCAGCGGCGAGGCAGGAAAGGTCTGCTGTGCCATGTGGGTCCCCTCCCTGGCCGGCAGCAGGGATCGAACTTGTGTTGCAGTGGCTGCGGTTTGCTTCATAGTGAGCTGCTCAACCCACTGAGCCACCAGGGAGGCCCCTCTTTCATTCTTTATCACTCCCCCACCCCCATCGTATCCTTCCTCTCTACTCTTTTGTCCTTCATCAACATCACAGCCTTAGTGACTCCTTAGTAACCCTAGACAGCACTCATTTTAGGGCTACACTTGGAGACATTTTAGGCAGCGAAATCACCAATAAAAAGTACAAAAATGCAAAAAATGTGACCAGGAATAGATCATGAAAGGACATTCGTTGGTAATATGAGCTTGTTCCACCTCAGCTGGAACTTGCACAGTGGACAACTCAGATTTTTTTGTTGTTCTGCCCAGGTCTGTGAATGATGGCAACAGTACCCCAAGTATTGACTTGGGGATTACAAGTAATTTCTTTCTCTTTTTTCTTTAGGCTGTATGGGTTCTTTGTGTTTTTTTTTTATTATTAAATGAATTTATTTATATATGTTTCGCACCAATTGTAGTTCCCGAGGAATTCCCGCCACCATTTCACCAGTGCACGGGTCACCTCAGTCCTTTGTGCTCTTTCTGCCTTCATCTCACTCCTTCCTCCCCACCCCACAGGGGCCTTTGATTTGTCTTCATTACAAGTAATTTCTAGCGAATTTGCAAATCGAGTCTGCAATAATGAGAGTCAATTCTACTGTCTTTGGGGATGGTAGATGGCCTTTTTGAGCATTTCAGGTTCAGGGCTATTTCCAGTTGACTTAGGGGGTATAGTGTAGTCAGAATACATCACGTTAGAGAACATTCAAATGCTGAGTTGTAGAACCCAGGTAGCTGGAAGTAACGAAAACTCAGAAATACAGAGCTTAAAAAGAAAAACATAGAACTTCTAATATCCGGCTCTAAATAAGCTCTAAATTTAATCCAGAAATGCTGTAGGTGAAAGTTAACTTCCCGATGGCCTTCAATGTGACTGGGACTCGTACCAGATTCTTCTAAGTGTAGATGGATTTGAGGAAGGCTTCAAGGAAACAGCTTTCAAGCTGGATGTGAAAGGTGGGAAGGAAAACCGTTCTAGAAATGTGTGAGAATAATTACACCTCCTTGTGAAGTGGATTCGTCCAGATGAAACTGGTTTGGAGAGGTTACATTGTAACCAAAGCCACAGTGCTCATTTTTACCGAAGTCCTTGCTACCGGAGGGCTGTCTGAGTACTTTTTGAGACCATCCAGGGGGTAGTCCTGTTCTGAGAGCAGGTAAGTTACCTATGCAGGAATAATGGGGACTTAGATTTGCTGATTCGGTGGTTCAGTTTGGGCACGGTGGCTGTTTGGAAATGGTAACTAAAACAATTTTGAGGCATTTCCTCTCTTTCCTACCCTCAGGTCTTGCCAGTTAACTGGGGGACAAGAAAGGTGAAATCTTTGGCTCCTTTCTTAGCTTCCCCCTCTTCTTTGAATAGTCAATTGCTACTGAGGACTCTTTCTCCAGTTCTGTCTTCCCCAGCCCTGTAGCTGGGGTTCCCACTGCCTCTGCGTTTCCTGTTGCTAAAGCCTGTTATTCCTGGCCCTCACTGGAAGTTGGCCTGGGAAAAGGTGCGCGGGGAGCCCAGCTGGAGCGTGGCCTGGGTTCTGACATTCCTTTCCTACGTTAGATCCAGTGTGTGGCCTCTTCAGGATACGCTGGGGCAAACAACACCACCTTTGATATTTGGGTATTTGGAACTCTGGCGTATTTGTTGAAAAGTTTCTTTTACAACTTTTCTTCAGTTTGCCCCATTCTAGGCGTGTGTTTGTCATTCCGGAAAATAAATAGATGCAGAACCTAGTTTTAGGCTCGTGGCTTGGTAGCCCCACCCCCTCTAGCTTGCCTCAATAGTCCTGAAGCACATCAGCCTTTCCTGGTACTGATGCTGTGGCTGTTAACCATTTACTGCCTCACATACAGCGTTGCTCTCAAGAAGCTAGCTTTTTGATGAAGGAAGCCGCCCTTACTTAACTCAGATCCTAGTAACCACTAAAGAACAATGCAGACGCGGGCGATAAGTGCCCCACGGGTGGCTCGAGACGGGAGGCTACAAGACGAAGCCTATGTGCAGAGAAGAGTAAATAAGGACTGTGGATCCTGGCGGAGCCTCCCGCCCACACGTACACACCTTTATCTCACAAACACTTGGGTCTCTCCCCAAACTTCTTGGGCTCTAGTGCCTTCCAGCGTCAGAAAGCCCGAGAAGGGAAAATGGGGGAGGGGGGCGTGCCGCCTGCGTGCGTGCCGGTTTCAGTTCCTGGCGGTCTGGGGGAGGTGCAGGGTGAGATTGCCCCAGGCCAGCCGCAGCCAACCCAGGTCCCGGTCCCTGCCCTTTGCTCTTCTGCTTCTCAGTAAGTCCCGAGGCTCTGGGAGGTGAGTGTGGGAGTAGCCTGGGGAAGCTCGAGAGCGCTCCCGGACTGTTCAGGGGGCCCCAGGCGGTAGCCACGTTCGGCTTCTGGCTGGAAGCCAGGGGAGGGAGCTTGGGGTAAGGGGAGGGCCCTGAGGGAGGGGTCAGACGCCTAAGGAAAGAGTTAATGGGGAGAGGGGGAGGGGACTGGACGGGGGCGCAGAGGGAAGCTCAGGTAGGAAAGGAGCGGAGAAGGGGAGCCTGGGCGGGAGGGCTCCTGCAGGGCCGGGGGTCAGCGAGCGGGCTTCCCCCTGCCGCATCCTCACACTGGGGCCGTCAACTTCCAGCTGCGGCGGCGACTTTCAGTTTCATTTCCCCGGACCCTCCTGCCTGGGCCGCAGCCGCCGCCGCGATGCCCAGTAAGTTCAGCTGCCGGCAGCTCCGGGAGACTGGCCAGAGCTTCGAGAATTTCCTGGTCGTTCGGGGGCTGGATGCGGAGAAAGATCGCGAGCGGCTGCGGACCGTTTACAACGGGGACTTCAAGATCAGGTACACACCGGCCCACTCCCGACCCCGAGTCGCGGGCCCAGCTCGCCGTCCAGACCCCGGCGGCGGAGCCACCCTTCCCGCCCCCTGGAGCGAGGGACGCCGCCCGCGCAGTGGCTCGGGCCGGTCCCGGGGCGCCGTCGACCCCCCGCCCCCAGCCGCCCCCGCTCCGAGCCCACGCCCAGCCAGCTGCGCCCCGAGCCCGCGCGCTCGGCCCGGGCCGTGCCCTGCGGGGTGCCTCGGGGGCTGCGTGTGCCCCTGCCGCGGGGAGCGGGGTCCCGCGCCCCGGGGCTGCTCGCTGGGGGTGGGGGAGACAGCGCTGGGCGTGGGGGAGGGGAGACTCAGGAGGGGTCGGGCGTCGCGGGAGCGCGGAGAGGAGGCAGCTTGGGTCGACTGAGCCCTGTTGCGGGCTTTGCGGGGATCCCTCCTCTATCCTCGCGTTGAGGGTCCGGTTTCTCGGGGCGGGGGCGTCTGCCGTTCTAGAAAGCTAAGAGATCAGAGTGGGAGGGAACGTCTCCGGAGCTGGGGGGAAAGGGCACAACTCCGCGCGCACCGAACCTCCATTAGCACCTGTGGCTTCTCCATGGAGACCCGAGCCACGGCCACCGTCCCGAGGCCCCGCGCGCCCTGCGGCGCAGGCTGTTTCATGGTCCTTTCCTGTTAGCAAAATCAGAGACTTCTCCCTGTCAAACCACAGAAATCTGCTTCAGAAACCCCTCAATCAGCAGGCTGCAGCCTTGGGCTGGAAACCAAAAAACAATTTAACAGGGATAAATGTAAAGACTTAAATGCACGAACACGGGGTGGTGTGGGAATTTGGGCTTAGTAACAGACCTCGTGAGAAATATTTTGGGTTTCAGCAGACCAAAAAGCCAGTAATGGCTGCTTAAAAGAGCCAAAGAAGTGTTAGACTTCTTTAATAGAAGTGTAGTTTGGGGAGAGGGGAGGAGGTAGTGACTCTCTCCCTGTTGACCAGATCTTATCTGGAATATTGTTTTCAATACTGTCACTTCTTAAGGGGCCTTCGTAGACTGGACAACATCTGGGGCAGAGGTGACCTGTTAAGCTCCACGTTGTGCTGAGTATGGGGGGGGGGGGGCTTTCACCATCAAAAATAGTCCCAGGGGAGCAGGAGCTTATGAGATGCATACAACATGCGTGCAGCACACTCTAGGAATTGGTAAGCCGAGTGAGGACTGACAGTGCTTAGGAGAAATGCTGGAGAAAGGAGAGGAGGAACAGTGACTAGAGTCCACCATCTGCATTTTACATGGCAGAATTCACCTCTCTCTCTGCAAAAGAAAAGAGGTAGAACAACCTGTCTCTGAACACAAGTGAAGGTCTTCTTTTGGCTGTGTTAAATTATTTTGACGTTTGTTAAAATGGTAAGGAGGACTGTTCCAGACTCTAGTTGGAATAGGGATATTGCAATAGGGGAGAAAGATGCAATCCCGCTATCATAGGGCAAAGACTGTTGCTGGAATTCACAGTCAAAGGCAGGGGGTGAGGAATTTGATAACGTATCAAGGGGGAGCAGATGTCAAGACTGGGGAGACTTCTTAGCAAAATGACAGCACAAATAAGAGGGTGGGGCCATGTCAGGTTCATGTTTAGTCAAGAAGAGGGTTCAGAGGATCCTGATGAAGTTTTAATTTTAAATTTTTTAAAGATTTTATTTCTTTATGCATGTAAGAGCTGGGGTGCAGGCCAAGGTGTGGGGGTGGGGGTTGATGAGAGGATTCAGCAGAGACAGCGGGAATAGAACAGGTGGTTCTACTGAAACACGCTGCTGAGGGGAGCAGTGGGGAGACAAAAGAGGTCTGCTGTGCCATGTGGGTGAGCTCCCTGGCCGGATTCGAATGTGCTGCGGCGGCTGGTTATGGCTTGATAGCTAGCTCTGAGGCAACCCCAGTGCCACCGGGGAGGCCGATTTGTCCACTTTAAGCCAGATTTATATAGCATGTTCAGTTCTTGGGGAAATCAGGCTAAGTCAGATTGTACAGTAAACCATGGACACATTACAGGAGAATTTATGGAATTTTAAAAATAATGTTTACTGTATATGCTCATTTTATAAGCAAAGTAGATACTCCTGTAGTTTAGCAGAGAAGGCAGCTTTGGCTTTGGCATGACAAGAACAGTTTTGTATTTGGTCAATGGGAGGACAGGTTGCTATATTCATTCCTAGTCCATGGTGAGACCCAAAGACATAAGACATATTTGTCCTGCGAAGAGAAAAATTGGAGATGACAAAGTAGTTATCCTTTTTTAAAAAGATTTACTTAGGTATGCATGTAAGCACTGAGGTACAGACCATAGGTATGGAGGGCGAGAGGATCCACCAGAGACAGAGTGGGGTGCAGAACAGGCAGATCTACTGAAACACACTGCTGAAGGGAGCAGCAGGCAAGGCAGGAAGGGTCTGCTGCGCCATGTGGGTCAGCTCTCCCCAGGATGGCAGGGATCGAACTTGTGCTGCAGTGGCTGCGGTCTACTTCCTATGCCTTCATAAACATTGCTTGACCCATTGTGCCACCAGGAGGCCCCAGTAATTATCCTTGAATATATTTTTTAAGAGTTTATTTATGCATACAAGAACTGGGGTATAAACCAGAGGTGTAGGGGGCGAGAGGATTCACCAGAGACAGAGTGGGGAGCAGAACAGGTGGATCCACTGAAATACACTGCTGAGGGAACAGCGGGCGAGACTGGAGAGGTCTGCTGCACCATGTGGGTCCGGTCCCTGGCCAGGGATCGAACTCATGCCTCAGTGGCTGCAGGTAGCTTGATAGCACTGAGACTTTAACCCCTGTGCCATCAAGGAGGCCCCTATTGAAGTATCAGCGGTGACAATCCTGTAAGTACACACTGCTTCACATGCCAGTTGTCTGCAAACACGCTAGACTCCCACGCAGCCTCGGTCCCTGCCTCTGTAAAGAGTGTAGTCTACAGAGGAGTGTGTGGGCTCACCTGTCACAGAACCGGGGCCCAGGGGAGTATTTGGAAAGCCGGAGAGCAAACCTCAGCTCTGCCATTTACAAGTTGCATTTGATTTTGAACAACGATATAATCCTTCCATTTTCCTGCCAGTTAAGTGTGTAAAACAATGTCTTGATGTAAGGGTTGTATGGGCTAGTAGGGGAAGGGTGGAGCCCACATAGCATATTGCATGAGAAATGGGCCATCGCCACTTCCCCTATGAGCTTCTGGCTTCCCCAGACTGCAGAAGGGACAGGGAGCCAGTGGCTGTGTTGTAAGTACAGCAGACGGGCCTCTCTGCTGGCGCAGTGGGTTAAATAACGCGCTATGAGGCAAACCACAGCCACTGCAGGACGAGTTGGATCCCCTGCCAGGGAGGGGACCCACATGGTGTGGCAGACCTCTCCTGCCTCGCCCACTGCTGCCCTCAGCAGTGTGTTTCAGTCGGTCTGCCTGTTCTGCTCCCCACTCTGTCTCTGGGGAATCCTCTCATCCCCTACACCTCTGGCCTGTACCCCAGTTCTTGTATGCATCAATAAATAAATTTTAAAAAGTACTACAGCAGACACAAGTAAGTAAAGCAAAAGTTTATTTAAAGCAGCAAGACAGAAATCTCTATTTGAAGCAAAAGCAGCAAAGCAAAGTTCATGTTGCCAGGAGGGGACTCAATGAGTTGCCGGCGGTGGGGTTCAGGAAGCTGTTTTACCTGTTGGAGTTTCTTTTGCCTTTTGGGCTAAGAGGGGGCAGTTTCCCATTTTGGTTTCCCTGGACCTGCTGGTTATTGACCTTGGTCAGTTGGTACTCTCTGGGCGTGGGGGCCACCTTCTCTCCTCGGCCCCCGCTTCCCTGTCTCCCTGCAGCTGTCTCCTGACCTTGGACATTGCCTAACTCATGGCCGTGGAAGGAGAGGCCAGCACCGCACAGTGATGGTGAGATGTTCTTGTATGGAGAGGTCTCTGGGAGGTACTGACGAGTCTCACCTTGGGCAGGTCACTCATTCTTCAATTTAACATAAATGCCTGTTTGAGCAAATCCACACTGAGTTGCTGTAAATGCACAGAAGGAAAGTATCCAAGGAAGGAGCTGGCATTTAGACACATAATTACTTTATTATTGTTGTGATCAGTGTTTGTAAAATGAAAAGCCCAGCATTGCACTGATAGTGTCTAGTTTGGGGACTTTATCCAGTCGAGGAGTTAGGAAAAGTGTATTTGAACAGAATCTTTTTTTTTTTTTTTTCATTTATTTTTACTTTTAAAAAACTATTTATTTATTTACTTATACATACAAGAACTGGGGTACAGGCCAGAGATACGGGGGTGACGAGTCACCACAGACAGAGTGGGGAGCAGAACAGGCAGATTGATGGAAACACTGCTGAGGGGAGCAGCAGACGAGGCAGGAGAGGTCTGTTGCGCCATGTGGGTCCCCTCCCTGGCCCGGGATCGAACTTGTGCTGCAGGGGCTGTGGACGGATTCATTGAGCTGTGGCTTAACCCCTTGTGCCACGAGGGAGCCCCTGAACAGAATCAGGATGAACTGGAGTTGGTGGATTAAGGGCCAGGGGAGAGCACTCCAGGTGGCAGTGGGGGGGTGGGGGTAGGGGTGGGACCAATGACTTGGGGCCAGAGGGAGGCAGGGGCTGCATGGGGTAGCCTTGTGGGCTGTGGAGAGGTCTTCTGGGTTTTGTTGCGTTTTTAATCTTAAATTGGAAACTTCCAAATCAGGAGAATGACAGCATTTAAAAAAATTTTTTTTTTCCCATAGAGGAACTCTGGGGTGCAGGTCAGAGATTCGGGGGGGGTAAGAGAATTCCCCAGAGTGGGGAACAGAACAGGCAGATCTACTGAAACACACTGCTGTGGGGAGCAGCAAGTGAGACAGGGGAGGTCTGCACCCTGTGGGTCCCTCCCTGGCCTGCTGAATCTCAGGCTGCAGTGGTAATAGAGCTGAGACTTAACCCCTAGGCTATCAGGGGGGCCCAGAATCAGGTTTTTAGAAAGATCTCTCTGGCTTCTGGGTTGGAGAATAAATAACTGGTGATTTGACCTCTATCACAGTTTAAATGAGAAACTTAAGGGCCTAGTGTAGACAATTTTCCCAGAACAATATGTGTCAATTCAACAATATTGAAACAGTGCATAAACCCTTTCCCTGTCTCCTCTGATATTTTGTTCTATTTTGCTTCAATTTTATAAAAATCCTGGTCTCCCACTAAGGAGAGTTGCAAGCCACAGTGTGTCAAGCAGGGAACTAGATGTCCTTTTAAGATGCTTCCAAATCTGATACTACGTTCTGGAAATACCATTCCTCTAGCAGTTTCTCTGTCTTGAACCTGGTCCAAGAAGATTAGTCCTCATTCACACAAATAATGGGCTAAGGGCAGAGCCTTGCAGATGTCCACAGCTATGGCCTGGTCTGCACAGTTGGGAACATCTAAGCTTCCATTAAGGGATGAATTGACAAGAGGCCCCATGTGGGGTGAGGACTGTGCCTCAGTTTCTTCTCTAAAATATTTTTTTTAAGTATTTTTGCATATAAGAACTAGGGTACAGGCCGGGGGGTGGGGGAGAATGGGGGATCCACCAGAGACAGACAGAGTAGGGAACAGAACAGGCAGATCCACTGAAATACACTGCTGAGGGGAGCAGCGGGCGAGGCAGGAGAGGTCTGCCGCGCCATGTGGGTCCCCTCCCTGGCTGGAGGCAGGGATTGAACTCGTGCTGCAGTGGCTGCGGTCTGCTTCACAGTGCGTTACTTAAGCCACTGTGCCACCAGGGAGGGCCCCTCTTTAAAATCTGATGCTAATAATTGCAACTTTGAAAGGTAGTTGTGAGGGTTAACTGAGATAATGCACGTAGGTATTAAGAGCTGCACATAGTAAGCGGTCAATAAACACTGCTGCTGCTAATGTTACTCTCTGCATTAAAGGTTAGGCGTAATCTCCTAGACTGAAGTCTATGGGGGACATGATTCGTGCTGACTTAGGGTCATGGACAGGAGATGAAGGGCTTGGGAACCGTTAGGATCAGGCAGTTCACAGAGGAAATACAAAAGACCAATAAACTGAAGAGTCTCAAGTACATTAGTGACCTTTAAATGCAGGATTAAACAAGATACTCTTTTGGTTACCAGAGTGTCAGAAATTATGAAGACAGAAGATTTCTGATATTGGATCTGGGAAAAGGGAATTCTCAGATTCTTGTTAGTGAGAACCCAAGTTTGCTAGTACTTAGCAAAGTTGTAAAGATTTATTGTCTTTGGTCCTGAAGCCCTACTTGGAGAGATTTATCTCATGAAACTCATCTAGGACAAAAGTATTTGTGCAAGAATGGCTCATTGGAACACTGAGATAGACATGGTAGGTGGCTTAGCACACTGGACTCACTGACTTGCAGTTGGGGATTTGCTAGGTCTTAGAGTTACTTTTTTTTTTTTTTAAGATTTACTTACTTATGCATACAAGGGCTGGGGTGCAGGCCAGAGGTGCAGGGTGTGGGGGTGAGAGCATGCAGCAGAGACAGCAGGGAGCAGAACAGGCAGATCCACCGAAGCACACTGCTGAGGGGAGCAGTGGGCGAGACAGGAGGGTCTGCTGCGCCATGTGGGTCCCCTCCCTGGCAGGGATAGAACTCGTGCTGTGGGGGCTGCCTGCAGGCAGCTTCTTAGTGCTGTCTTAACCCTGTGCCACCAGTGAGGCCCTGTTTTTTTTTTTTTTTAATTAAGATTTCTTTATTTATGCATACAAGAGCTGGGGTACAGGCCAGAGTTGCAGGAGGTGAGAGGATTCACCAGACAGAGTGGGGAGCAGAACAGGCAGGCTGACTGAAGCACACTGCTGAGGAGAGCAGTGGGCAAGGCAGTAGAGGTCAGCTGCACAATGTGGGTCCCCTCCCTGGCCAGCAGCAGAGATAGCTCAGCCCACTGCACCACCAGAGAGGCCCCCTATTTTTTTTTTTTTTAAATTTATTTATGTTACAAGAACTGGGGCACAGGCCAGAGGTGCTGGTGGTGAGTATTCACCCGGGACAGAGTGGGGAGCAGAACAGGCAGATGGACTGAAATACACTGCTGAGGGGAGGAGCAGTGGGCGAGGCAGGAGAGGTCTGCTGTGCCATGTGGGCCCCTCCCTGGCCAGCAGCAAGGATCGAACTCATGCTGCAGTTTGCTTCATAGTGCGTTGCTTAACCCACTGCGCCACCAGGGAGGGCCTGTTGTTTTTTTTTTTTTTTTAAGTGAAATTTTATTTCGTATAGTACAGTAAAATAATATAACCTTTTTTTTTTTTTAAAGATTTATTTATTTATGCATACAAGAGCTGGGGTACAAGCCAGAGTCGCGGGAGGTGAGAAGAATCACCAGACAGAGTGGGGAGCAGAACAGATACACTGATTGAAACACACTGCTGAGGGGAGCAGCGGGCGAGGCAGGAGAGGTCTGCCTCACCATGTGGGTCCCCTCCCTGGCTGGCAGCAGGGATCGAACTTGTGCTGCAGTGGCTGCGGTTTGCTTCATAGTGTGTTGCTTAACCCACTGTGCCACCAGGGAGGCCCGTAAAATAATATAACCTTTTTATTGAAGATCAGAACATTTCTGTGCTCTTTTGTCCAGCAGCACTCGTACTAAATTGGAATGAGACATGTGCATGACCTCAAAGTCAGCCCTACCAACTTATACTCAATGAGTGAGTCTTCTGGGATTTCTGCATTCTTGCAAATCTTTGCTATCACCAGCCTTTTAAATTTGAGCCATTTGCCTGGGCGTGTTGCATTGTTTTAATGACTGCATATCCATAGTGTGCGGGTATTCAGTGTGTTTACAAATTCTTAGGCTATTTCCCTACCATTTTGTTTTGTTTGCAATTCTTGCCCAGGGGAATGACTGAAGCATCCTTGTAAGTATGCATTTCCTCACAGCTTTTCTTTGAAGAGTGGGGCTCCTGAGTTAAAGGACCTGTATTTTGAATGTTTGGTGTTGCCAGGTTGTTTTCCAAAAGTTGTAAAATACTTCACCCTACTACCAGCAATGTAGAAGTGTTTGCTTTTCTACATACCCATACAGCAATCAGCGTGGTGGCAATTTTCTTTTTTTAATCAGCATAACGGAAATAAAGTACCTCATTTTTAATTGTCTTTCTCTACTTTGGGGGAGCATCTTTTCATATCTTTTTTGGTCCTCTGGATTGGAAAATATTACATTTGAGTTGAATATTACATTTTTCTATTAGATTGTTCATCTTTTTTCGCTAAATGCCTGGTGTTTGGATGTAAATCGAATTTGGAATCCAGAGCAGGATGCTAAGGGGCTCTCGGTCCTTGTCTTGGCAAGGAAAGAATTCACCATCAAGGAGCCTCCCTGGTGGTGCAAGGGGTTAAGCACACCACTGTGAAGCATCAGCAGCCACTGCAACACTAGTTCGATCCCCAGATCTTGTATGCAAAAATGAGGGTTTTTTTTTAGATTTACTTACTTATGCATGCAAGAACTGAGGTACAGGCCAGAGGTGCAAGGGTTGAGAGGATTCACCAGAGACAGAGTGGGGAGCAGAACAGGCAGATGGACTGAAATACACTGCTGAGGGGTGCAGTGGGCGAGGCAGGAGAGGTCTGCTGCTCCATGTGGGTCCTGGCCGATGGTAGGGATCGAACTTGTGTTGTAGTGGCTGCGATTTGCTTTATAGTGGGTTGCTTAACCCACTGCACCATCAGGGAGGCCCCTGCAAAAATAAATATCAAAGAAAAAAAAATTCTCTATCAAGACCAGAGTTAGGCAGACAAGAAAGAGATTGTCAGATTAGGACGGGAACTTCCTCTGGACTAAGAGGGGTCCCCACAGGCAAAGGGGCAGAGTCTACGTGAGCTGGGGCTGGGGTGCTGGGCTTGTGGCCCCGTCGATTGGTTGAGGTCTGCTGCTCTCCTTTTTTGGTCCTTTGTATTGTTTTCCCAGAATAAGCTTTTGCTCCAGGACTGTGTTTGTTTTCTGAACATCCAGTTTCTCTCCAAGTTGGGGCACCCTGACCTTGCCCAGCTGCCTGCGCCCAGTCTCACTTCCTCGTTCAGATGTGATCCAAAAGAATTTTTCAACAAGTAGTATTAAGTTTATGATTAAAAATTTTTTTTTAAACAGTCGTCACCTTAGTTCAGGGAGAGATGGATTTGGGTCATGGTGACAAACATGGAGAATAATGTAGAAACACTTACACCGTAGAAGTCAAAAAACAAAGTTGAGTTCTGCCTGCCCAGGTGCCCACACAGACAGTTCCAAAAATCCGACACTTCATGTTAAAATTTGATTGGGGCGTCTCTTAGGTGCCAGAATACCTGGACATCTCGGGCCTCCATTCCTTGCTGCTGGCATCTGTCTGGCTTAACAGGGCATGGGCTCCCCAGTTTGTCCAACCCACTAAGAGCCCAGGCCCACTTTTCAGGGTTTCTATATTTAAAAAATTTATTTATGCATAGAAGAATGGAGGTGTAGGGGTGAGAGGACTCACCAGAGACATAGTAGGGAGCAGAACAGGCAGATGGACTGAAACACACTGCTGAGGGGAGCAGCGGGTGAGGCAGGAGAGGTCTGCTGCGCCCTGTGGGTCCCCTCCCTGGCCAGGGATCAAACTTGCACTGCTGTGCTGCAGCGCCTCGATTGGGGGTGGGTTGCGGTGGGGTGGGGTGGGATGCTAGACTCTTACCTTGACTTGGGCCTTAGTTCTCAGCGTGACTTGTGGTGCTCACTACCTGGGTCGCTCAGCAGGTCAAAGAGGGGTACTGAGCCCTGTCTGAGGGCAAGAGGGGTCCATGGGCGTCTCCAGGCCAGCATGTCCAGATTCAAATGTCATGCACAGTCCCTCCAGCCTCCTCCTCCTGTCTTGCCTATCTCAGGAACAGTCTGGAAGTCAAGCCATTGATCTGGGTGTTGTCCTGAGCTTCCCCCCACTTCCCACCCAACGAATCCCCCACCTGTCGGTCACCAAATTCTGCTACTTTTACCTTCAGTAGGATCCCACCTGGCCCCTCTACTTCTGTCCTTCCCACTGCTCGTCCAGGCCCCTGTCTTTTAGCTGGACTCTTGCGGTAGCCTTCTTCTAACTGGTCTCCCTGCCTACAGTCTTGGCGCCAGCAAATCCATGCTCCAATCCTGATGCCAGAGCCATCTGAAATGCACATATGATCTTGCCACTTCCCCTGCTTAAAACCCACCTCGCAGCAGTGGTTCTGTAACCACATTGTAGCCTCTGATGGAAGTAAGTTGGTCCTCCTCCTCCTGGTCCTCATCCTCCTGGCGCTGTTAGTACCTGCTGCTACTAACGTGAATACTAATAATAGGAGCTAACCCCGCGCGTTTTCTGTTACGCTTTCAACTGACTTATCTCTTTAAAGCAAATCACAGCCAATTCCAAGTTTTAAAATAGTGTCACTCTCACGTGCTTGGGATGAAGGAGAGGGGCAGGCTTTCAGGCAGAGGGCACCAGGGAAAGGCCCATCGCTGTACATAGCCTTGCACTAGTGAGTAGCAGTGCTGATTGAGCCTTAATAGGTCACTAGGGATTATCGTGGTTCTCAGGGTTCCCTGCAAAGCATCGAGGGAGGGTGGTGATTTGTCCGTGAAATACGTCACCCGGGCACATCCGTTGGCTCACGGCGGCCGGTCAAGGACGGCTGCTCATCACAGGGTGACATCCTGGCTTCTTGGCCTGGCGAGCAAGATGCATGTGACCTGGCCCCTGCCCACCTCTGCTGCCTCCTGTCAGTCCCTCCCTTGCACCTTTCACTCAAGCACAACCAGACTGGGTGGTACTAATCAGAGAGCACCTTACGAGACCTGCTATGTGCCGAGCACTGGGCTAAGCGGTCCGCCGCGGCGTCCATCTCATGCGTCCTCACAGCCGCTCCGCCAGGTGAGTCTGTCACTAGCCCCGTTTTACAGAGGAGGAGAGCGAGGCTGTGAGAGGTGAGGCCGCCCCGGTGTCCCAGGCAGGCCTCCACCCCCCTCACCCTTTGCGCTCCGTCTCGTGCCTTCTCGGGGACTCCATGCCAACCCCGGCTCCCGGGGCAGCCGTTGAGGGACCCCTCCTGCCCCCAGACAGGGCGTTGACCTGCTGAGCTGCCCGCAGGCCTTGTGCACCACGCGCCCAGCAGCAGCTGGACCGTCAGTATTCGGTCTGAGCCCCCAGCACCTAGCGCGGCGTCTGGGACATGACAGGTCTCTGT
This sequence comes from Galemys pyrenaicus, assembly GCA_019455555.1. Taxonomy (NCBI): domain Eukaryota; kingdom Metazoa; phylum Chordata; class Mammalia; order Eulipotyphla; family Talpidae; genus Galemys; species Galemys pyrenaicus. The sequence continues at coordinate 5,838,253 of JAGFMF010011645.1, read as the reverse complement.
AAGTGTTGGTTGAGTTGACTAAACTGAATTCCAGGTACTGACCCTGGAGGTGATGTCCTTCTGACCCGGTTTTCCCTGTCTTCACCTTCTCTAGGCACACAGCCAAGTATTTGATCTCTGGAGAAGGATCCTTTCCCTTCCTGCTCGTTCCACCTGCACCCTTTGACTCCGGGTGGAAATGCTGTGTGACCAGCCACCTTGCCCACACAGCCTGGACATCTGTGCTTTCTCTGGCCCCCCTCTCACTCCTTACCAGCAGGCTGGACCCCAGATTTGTCCCTCTGAATCAACTCACTTGGTTTCCCCTTCACCTTAGTTTTTTCCGCTGGGTTGTGTTTTTTCCTGTCCTGAGTAGATCCCCCCCTCCCAGATCTCTTCTTTCTTTCTCCTCCCTTAGTCTTCCAACTTCCAGCCCACGACTAGACTTTCCTCCTCAGACACGCGCACTCTACAGCCCGTTGTTTCAGACAATTGTACTTAGTCTCGGGAAGTCCTATCGCCTTACCTTGAAGCACTAGAAATGTCCCGCGGTCCCCAGCCTGAGTCTGCCCTGTTCCCGAGGGCTGGTGCGGCCAGCGCAGGGCAGCCCCCGAGGCACCCTGCACGCTGCCCACGCCGCCTGCCTGCCCTCACTCCCCAGTCTCCTCTGCTTCCGGCAGCTTTGGGAACCCCATCCCTGGCTTCTCCTCCATGCTGTATGGAATGAAGATTGCAAACCTGGCCTACGTCACCAGGACTCGGGTCAGGTTCTTCAAACTCAACCAGACTGAGGAGCCGTTGCCAGAAAATAGGAAAATGAAGCCAATGTCAGATATTAGCAAGCAGCACAAGTCGCTGCTAGCCAAGATCTACCATGACAGGTGTGTGGGGTGGAGCCCGGGCATGGGGGGGATGTCTGCTACGGAAAGTGTGTTTGGCTGGGGTGAGGGCTAGCCCCTCTAAAGGGTGTGGAGGGGAGAGGAGCCCACTGGTTCCGGAAGGGGTGCCTGCGGGCATTTCACCAGCCTCCCAGTGTCAAACTTTACCTAGGACAATCCCCAGCCAGGCCTCTCCTGCCCAGCCCCCTCCCCTAACTCCCCACTCTCCTCAGGGCTGAGTATCTTCATGGGAAGTATGGGGTGGACGTAGAGGTCCAGGGGCCCCATGAAGACCAAGATGGGCATGTCCTTATTCACCTGGACTTGAACTGCAAGGAGAAGCTGAAGCTACGTCTTCGCAATGGAGGGGTCCAGCCCGTCACACTGATCCATGTCCTCCCGTTCAGCCGGTCTTCCCAATTCGCCTTCTCTGATGGAGACCGGGAACTGCCCTGCTGGCTGGGGCCTGGTGAGTGGGCTTCCACAAGAAGGCGCTTCTGGTGGGCAGGGGCTTGCCCCCAGGAAGGGCTGGTGCTATGGGGTGGGCTGCTGCCTTAGGAGGGTGTATCTTGGGGCATCTCCGGGGGAGGGATGCTGGGGTAGCATGCTCCCTCCCCCAGTCAGCTGCCATCTTCTTGCAGGTGAATGCTATGAGCTCGTCGTCCACTGTGAGACCTCCTGTGTGGGCTACTATCCAGCCACTGTGCTATGGGAACTGCTGGCATCGGGCAAGACGGGTTCAGAACAGGCTGGCACTTTCTACATTGCCCGTTTCTTGGCTGCTGTCACATACAGTCCCCTGGCTGCCCAGCTGAAGCCCACGACTCCCTTCAAGCAGGCCCGGGTCACTAGAAGCCCGGTAGTGACCAGCCGGGTAGAAGCAGGAGAGAAACCTGACCGGTAACTCCTCCCTCACCCCAGGCCCACCTGCTCCCCAGCTGACAAAGCTAAATCCTTGGGGCATCACACATCTGGGGCCATAGCGCCTCTCCTGACATGAGTTCACTCCTCCAGGCCTGGGAGAGCGATCTTTCTGGGAAGAAATTTGCAAATGAGCAGCAGCTATGAGGACAATGTGAACAAATTTGACACTGATAGAACAATAGATTATCAAGCAGCTATACTCCTTAGCTGCCTCTCTTTTCCTTGTGAATGGCTCTGATAGAGTTCACGTACCATGCAATTTACCTGTTTCAGGTGTGCAATTTAGTACTTCTGATCTGTTCTCACTATGGGCTAACCATCGCCATACATTGGAATCTGTGCACCTTACCCCAAAAAAGGACCCTGCCCCGGGGTGTCCCGTTCCCTTCCAGCCCTGACCAGCCACTTGTCAGCTTCCTGTGTCTGTAGAGCTCCCTGTTCTGGACATTTTCTTTTTTAAAGATTTATTTATTTATGCATACAAGCACTGGGGTACAGGCCAGAGGTGTGGGGGGTGAGAGGATTCACTACAGACAGAGTGGGGAGCAGAACAGGCAGATCAATGGAAGTACACTGCTGAGGGGAGCAGCAGGCGAAGCAGGAGAGGTCTGCTGCACCATGTGGGTCCCCTCCCTGGCCAGGGATAGAACTCCCACTTCTCCGTGCCACGCTCAACCCACTGCGCCACCAGGGAAGCCCTGGACATTTTCTGTGAACAGAATCATGTACGTGTGGACATCTCCTTGGCACGGCCAGATGTTCTCTGGCTACATATAAAAGCCAGCTGTTGTGCTTTGTGTTTAAAACACATGTGTAGAGTGGAAACTGACAAAAATGTCTGGAATGCTCCCTACCAAAAAGTAATATTGGTTATTACTAGGTAGACTGCCAGAACGTTGTTTATCTGTTACCTATTTTTTGATTTTTTATTCCCTTAATGAACATGCATTACAGACATAGGTGTTCGTATATATGTTTAACATTTCAAAGTGTTGTTCTCTCCGGAAATGAGCAGCCTGGGTCTGCATCCCACACTGGTGTTCTGGGACTTTGGGTGCCCTCCAGGGAGGGAACATTTCAGCGTATTCTTCATTCATTCATTCATGCATGCATGCATGCATACGAGAATTGGGGTGTAGGCCGGAGGTACAGGGGGTGAGAGGATTCACCAGAGACAGTGCGGAACAGAACAGGCAGATCTACCGAAACACACTGCTGAGGGGAGCAGTGGGCGAGGCAGGAGAGGTCTGCTGCGCCACGTGGGTCCGCTCCCTGGCCGGGGATCAAACTTGGGCCACAGTCCATCCACAGTGGCTGGTAATAGCTTCATAGTGCTGCGACTTAACCCTTTGTGTCACCAGGGAGGCCCATTTCAGCATATTTGAGGGTGAGAGGTCCCTGTGTTCGCGCTTTTCTTCCCTGTTCCTGCAGCGCCGCGGGGTATGACCTGGAACTGACTATGCCTCTGGGCCGGTACTTCCCACCCGATCGCCTCCGGCAGCACTTCTCCTCCCTCCAGAAAGGAAACATCTTCACTGCGCCAAAGGAAATCAAGTAAGTCCCACCCCCTGCACCCCTCGTGCTGTTTCCTGGCTCTTCCCTGGTGACTTCTTCCTCTTGCCCTCATAGCTCTGTCCTCAGCCTCCTTGTTCCTTCCCTTAACGAGTGCGAACTCGCCATTGTTCCAGGCAAGTCAGTCACCCCGGAGCCTGCCAGGCACTAGCCCCGGGGGGCAGGGAACGGTTATTCTCTTAAAACATTATGTAGGGGTGAGTGTGATGAAGAACTAAACTAACAGGGCAGGGGGTGGCTTGGTGCTTTCTTGCCACATGTGGTTAGTCCAGGCTTCAGGAGGGATGGCGTTTGAGCAGACAGTGACACTTGAGCTGAGGGTCTGAGTCATAGGAGGATGTACGGGGGAGAATGTTCTCTGGTCCTTAATGCAACCGATGCTAATGCAGTCTTGAGGGTTGGGGAAGGGGTGTCCGAGGCAACCTCCAGGGCTCCCTCCTTGCAGGCCTCTGTCCTTCCAGCCTCCCCTGACTCCTGATGCTTTCCTAGTCCCAGAGCTGCACACGGGAGGGGGTGGGTGCTCCCGGGCATGGGGGCTGCCCAACCTGTCCTGCCCTGCACGCACTTCCCGAGGGGGTGGGTGCTCCCGGGCATGGGGGCTGCCCAACCTGTCCTACCCTGCACGCACTTCCCATAATCATCGCCAGGGCCCAGCTGGAGAAAGCCCTGGAGCAAAGGAACTACAGGGCGAAGTTCCAGCTCCTGCTGCACCTGGAGGAGCTACAGATGGAGCATGACATCCGGCAGTATGACCTGGAGGCAGTGACCATGACCCAGGACACCAACGACCGCAACCCCAGCCTGCTCACTCTGGAGGTCAGCGCTTGACCCGGCTGAGGGCGGGCTCGGGTCAACGAGCTGGAGCTGCAGACACATCCTGACAGCAGGGCAGCAAGAGGAAGGACCCCCAGAAGGGTCAGCCAGGCACATCCTGGGCCTGTGCTCTGAAACAGCTGTTAGGGCTGGGCTGCTGCAGAGAGGCTCTGGGTTTTAGTCCATAATCTGCTTTCCCCCAGAGGCAAGTCCCTCACTCTCTGGGCCTCAGTTCCCAGCTCTGAAAAGCACAGGGCTGGACTAACCATCTTTTCCCACTCTTGGATGTTGAATCTGTGCACATAAGTCCAGAAATACAGGTGAGAATGGGTCTTGCACACAAACGGTGAGGCGGGAGCCTGCGGAAGACGGAGGGGTGGGGCGATCAGAGGAGATGCCTGCAGGGACTGGGTTTCCAGCAAGATTTTGAAGGCAGAGAAGGAACTGACCTGGGCAAGAGGATAGCCACGGGGAGCTGAGCCCCAAGTCCTGAAATCCTGCACCTGGGAGGGTTTCCGGGACTCCTGAGCTCAGCATTTCTGAGTTAGCAGTGGGGTTCGTCTCCTTTCCGGTCCCCTGACTCCCTGTCTTGCAGGAAGAGGAAGCCCCCAACGCGAGTCTTGGGGTAGAAGGCTAGAGCCTCAGTCTTTGACCCTCAGAAGCAACCTGGGAGTTGGTCCTTCAGTGACCGGCCTGTCTGTACCCCGTATAGGTCCCCGGAGTGGCTGAGAGCCGCCCCTCAGTGCTACGGGGTGACCACCTGTTTGCCCGTTTGACCTCGGAGATGCACCAGGAGAATGCCGTCACCTATAAGGGTTTTGTGCATAGGGTGGAGCTGGACCGTGTCAAGCTGAGCTTTTCCACAAGGTGGGTGTTCTGGGCCCGCTGAGGACCTGGGTCTACAGAGGTTCTCTGAAGCCAGGAACGCAAGGGTGTTTCTCCACGAGATGAGAGGGACTTCAGGAAGGAGCAGGAAACTGTTTCCAGGGGTTCTTTGAGCTGTCTTAGCAGCTTCGCCTGCAGGACTTTGCAGGGAGATTTCAGAAAGAAGTGGGTAGAGTCTGGGTAGAGAGCGAAAGTGCCTGCTTTAGTTTAACTGCTGCTCTTTTCTTGCCCAAAGCCTCCTGAACAGATTTGTGAATGGACTGCACTTCAACGTGAACTTCACCTTCAACCGCCAGCCGCTGCAGGTGCAGCACCGGGCCCTGGAGCTGGCAGGACGCGGGTCGCTGTGGCCCACGCTCTTCCCCTCGGCCGCCCGTGGGGTCCCGCTGATGTCCTCAGATGTGAAACTCACGTGAGACTGTGGGCAGATGGCCCTGGGGCTGCTTGGCGCGTGGGCTTGCGGGATGGGGTCAGGGAGGCCTCCATCCCCCGGGTGATGCCGTGTCCCTGGCCCCTCTGCAGGCTGTACGACAGGAGTCTGGAGTCCAACCCCGAGCAGATGAGGGCTTTGATGCACATTGTCATGGGCACCACCCGCCCGGCGCCCTACGTCATCTTTGGGCCTCCAGGCACTGGCAAGACTGTCACCTTAGTGGAAGCCATCAAGCAGGTGGGGCCTGTGCCGCGGCCCGGGACCCGCACGCTGACTCCCCCAGGCCCAAGTAGCGGGCCCAAGGCTGGGTCCCTCCGGCTCCCCGAGGGTCTGCCCCAGAGCTGGCGTCCAGGGTCAGCGCAGTGCAGGTTGGGTTGACAGGGCACCCAGGGTCACCTGTAGTCACCAGAAACTTGGTGCATTTGCCTGCTCCTGTCCCCTCCCGCTGGAGACCCGGAAGCTGCGTCCCACACCTGCTTATCCCTGCCGACCCAGGTGGTGAAGCTCTTTCCCGAGGCCCACGTCCTGGCCTGCGCCCCGTCCAACTCGGGGGCTGACCTCCTCTGCCAGCGGCTCCAGAACCACCTGCCCAGGCTCATCTACCGCCTCATTGCCCCCAGCAGGGACATCCGCTTCGTGCCCGAGGACATCAAGGTACCTGGGGAGAGTGGAGGGATGGAGGATGCCGGAGGGACGGAGGATGCTGGGTGGTGCTTGGGAGACGCGGTTGCTGGGAAGCTGGAACCTGGATTCTGACACTGTGTGGCCTTGGGGTAGGGCAGGACCCCTCTCTGGGCTTCAGTTTCCCTGTGTGTGAAGTAGAGAGAGGTGAGCCAGTTGCCGAGGGGGACCCAGAGGGTAAGATGGGTGGGGTGAAGCAGGCTCCTCCTTCCCCTCCACAGCCCTACTGCAACTGGGATGCACAGAAGAAGCTTTTCGTGTTTCCTGCCAAGAAACAGCTGCAGGAATATCGTGTCTTAATTACCACCCTCATCACTGCCAGCAGGTGTGTGTGTGGTGGGGAGGTGTCTGTATGTAGAGAGGTGGCAGGTTGGAGAGATGGGGAGGAATAGTGCCTGGGGGTTGGGGAGAGGAAAGGAAAGAGGTAAGCTTGGATGAGCCAGGTGCCTGGGTGTGACCCCCGCCTGGCCTGACATCCCCCAGGTTGGTGTCAGCCGAGTTTCCCATCGATCACTTCACACACATCTTCATCGATGAGGCTGGCCAGTCCGTGGAGTCCGAGAGTCTGGTGGCCATAGCAGGTGAGGGGGTGTGGTATGCCACCCTGCCCAGGATTGGGGGGCCCCACCCCTGACCTGTCTCCCCATGCTACCCTGCCTCCCAGGGCTGCTGGAAGTCAAGGAATCGGGCAATCCAGGAGGGCAGCTGGTGCTGGCGGGCGACCCTCGGCAGCTGGGGCCTGTGCTGCGGTCCCCGCTGACCCGGAGGCATGGGCTGGGGCTCTCACTGCTCGAGAGGCTGCTCACCACTAACAGCTTGTACAGGAAGGGCCCTGGTGGCTACAACTCCCAGTTCATCACTAAGCTGCTACGGAACTACAGGTACTCCTGCTCCCTCACGTCTGCTGTCCGAGCCCTGGACAGCCCGTCCTGCCCACTGGCTGCTCAGAGACTAGGCTAGCCGGAAGACTTTAATCTGGAAGGTCACGGTCTCCTTCCCTGCCCCATCACTGCTATTGTTAGTTGTATAGTTTAGCAAGTGGCTTCATTCTAGAACACTTTGCTTACCTCTGTATTTGGGGATAGTCAGTGGATGGGTCTGGTGGGTGTCCCAGAAAAAGTTTCTAGGCAATCCAAGGAGAAATGAGAAAATTAGGGACAAAAACTCTCATTGATATTCAGGTTCAGCAGCTGTATTTCCTTTTGTCCGGTTCACACACCTAAAATGCTCAACGAGTCCGTAAGCCTTAAGGGGTTTTTCTGGTGGTTTTTTTTTTTTTTTTTCTTTTTTTTGGTTAAGGTTTTATTTATTTATGTATGGGGTTTAGGTCAGAGGTGCCAGGGGTGAGAGACTCACCAGAGACAGATGGGGACCAGCACAGGTGTATTTATTGAAACACACTGCTGAGGGGAGCAGGGGGCGAGACAGGAGAGGTCTGCTGCGCCCTGTGGGTCAGCTCCTGGACCGGGGCTCGAACTCAGGCTGGCAGCAGTAGCTGGTGATAGCTTCATAGTGCTGAGACTTAACCCCTGCGCCACCAGGGAGGCCCAGTAAGCCTTAGTTCTTTAGATAAGTTCACCAAGAATTCAGGAAATGTTAGCTGTTGTCTTGCTACTTCGTGTATTTTGGAGATCACCTTGTTAAATAATCTGGCTCATGAAGTCCAAACCAGATGCTCTCTGGGACCACGCTGGGCTTCCGGGAGGTTTGCGGTGCTGCTGGTGAATTGTCTCTGTCCAGCGGGCAGGACAACATGTGAGCCCAGAGCAGGTGGACAGGGGGGCCCTGGTTTTGTTCTTCCTCTTGCCGCCTCCAGGTCTCACCCCACCATCCTGCATGTTCCTAACCGGCTCTACTACGAAGAGGAGCTGCAGGCCTGCGCCGACCTCATGGAGCGACAGCGCTTCTGCCGCTGGGAGGGGCTGCCCCAACAGGCAAGGCTGAGCGGGCAGGGCTCAGGCGCCCACCTGCCCTTGAGCTGAAGATGCTCGGAGGATGCCGAGTGGAATCCACGGGCCTCTCCCTTGGCCACCTTAGTCTGGGTTCCCACCTTCCTTGGAAGGGATAGGGTGGGAGGGAGGGAGGGAGGCTGGCTGACGCTTCCCCCTTGATCTCCTTATCCAGGATTTCCCCATCATCTTCCATGGCATAATGGGGAAGGACGAGCGTGAAGGCAATAGCCCGTCCTTCTTTAACCCGGAAGAGGTTGCCACGGTGATCACGTACCTGAAGAAGCTCCTAGTCCCCTCCTCCAAGAAGGGCAAGAGCCGCCTGAGCCCCCGAAACGTGGGCATCATCTCCCCATATCGGAAGCAGGTCAGACCCTTGGTTCCCATCAAAGGTGGGAACCCCCAGTGGTGCTGCCTTCACAGCCACACCGCCAGGTGCGCTTCCAGAAGCTCAGGCCTGTGCTTGCCCCATCTCTCAGAAGAGCTTAGGGCTCGGCTGCCCTTTCCTCTGCCCCCAGCTCTCTGGCCTCCTGCCTGGCTCCTCTGGCACTGGAGTAACAGCACGAAGGAAAAGCACCTGTCCTCATCTTCCAGGTGGAGAAAATCCGTCTTTGCATCACCGAACGTGACAAGGACCTTCGAGGACTGGATGACATCAAGGACTTGAAGGTGACACCACTCTTACATCCTGTACCTTCTGTGCCCCTCACTCCCCCGCCTGCAGAGACCTCAGGCTCCAGCCCGGCCCATGTCCCCCCACCTTGTGGTTTCAGATGGATCTAGGCTCCCCCAAGCCTCTCAACCTAAAGGTACCATCTGCAGGTCTGGATGGGGCCAGGAAGTCCACGCTTAGTGGTCACCCCACATGATTGTTAGGGCCCAGCTAGTTGGAGGCCACTGCCCTAAGGATAAAGTCCAAACTCCAAAGCCACCTGCCTGTCATGTGATGGTGTCCTGCTGGACTCTTCACCCACAGGTCAGCCCGTAGCCTGACTAGGTAGTGGCCTTCCACACTGGCTGCAGATAAGAATCACCTTTCCGTCTGGGCTCCACCCAACAGTTACCAGCAAGGGTGGAGCTTGGGCTGTGGTGGTTTTTTACAGCCCCTCAGGTGAGAAGTGCGCAGCCAGGCTAGGGCTGAAACTCGGCACTTTCAGACTCTGCTCCTCTCCTGCGGGTCTCCGGCTCTAAATGGGCCGGGCTAGGCCCAGGATTGTAGAGGCAGCTGACAAGTACCTTGGGCAGGCCTGAAAGCAGCTGCTCTGGGCTCCTGTCTGCCTTATTAGGACAGTCTCCAGCCCCAGCCCTTCCACTGCCTGCCCTCTGCCTCCAGCAGTGGGCACGGTGACAACTCCCTGGAGACATCGTCACCATGCCCCCTGGAGCCGAAGCACCCCCAGATAGAGCTGGCCCTCGGGCTTCCTTCTGAGCCCCCAGCTCAGCCTCTCCTCCTCTGCAGGTGGGCTCCGTGGAAGAGTTCCAAGGCCAGGAACGCAGTGTCATCCTCGTGTCCACCGTGCGAAGCAGCCAGAGCTTCGTGCAGCTGGATCTCGACTTTAAACTGGGTTTCCTTAAGAACCCCAAGGTTCGAGGGCTGGCAGGCGGCAGGAGCTCTTCCTCCTTGGGGGTCCTTCTCTCTCATGACCCACTACCTCTTCCTTCCAGAGGTTCAACGTGGCTGTGACCCGGGCCAAGGCCTTGCTCATCGTGATTGGCAACCCGCTGCTGCTGGGCCAGGACCCCGACTGGAACGAGTGAGCAACCCCTCACCACCCCCACCCTCGAGGGCGGGTGTGTCTCAGCAGTGGTCATCTTCAGTGCCCCCACTTAAGTTCCCTGATGGTCAGCTTGCCCCAAGGCCCAGCCCAGAGCGGCAGGACCAAGGTTTAGGCCCCAGCCTCCTGGCTGTGCAGCTGTGTGAATATGCCTGTATCCTACAGATTCCTGACGTACTGTAAAGAAAAAGGGGGCTATATAGGGTGCCCCTACCCTACCAAACCGGACCTCGAGCAGGGACAGGACTTACTTCAAGAGCTGAGCAAGCTCAGAGTCTCTACCTCAGGTAGGGCGGGGCCAGTGGGGACGGGAGGGGGCATCGTTGGGGAAGGGGTTAAGGAAGGCAGACCTTACTTTCTTCCCAGGGCCCCAAAACCGTGACTACATTCCCGGGGAGCGGAACAGTGAAGGCAGCCTGTACTTGCAAGTGGAGCAAGAGTGGAGGAGCGATCTTTGAAGACACGCAGGGGCCTTTTCACCAGCCAAGCCTTAACCCCCACCCTGAACCCGAACCCAGCCTGAGCCTGCCCCCAGCCCAGCAGCCCTTCAGAGGGACAGAAAGGCTGGGGGAGGGAGTTTACATCCCAAGCCATTCTGCCCCCTCCCCTGCTGGGAAGACTGACCCACCAAGCTGCTAACAAATGCAGGGACAAGAAAGAAAAACTCTGGAAACAAAATCTTGTTCTATGCAAAAGTCTTCGTGTCTGTGTCTCAGCCCAAGCAGACCGTGACCATGGGGCATGAGGGTGGGAATGCGGAGGGCCCTGTCCCTTCCACAGCCCCCAGGTCCCTTCCACAGCCCCTGGTTGGTCAGGGGAGGAAACCCAGTGGGAGGTGGCCTGCAGGGAAGCCACCCACAGGCTTCTAAGTTTAGCCCCTGCACCAGACCACTCCCCTCACCCGCCTCTGAGGCCTGGAGCCAGGCATGACCTCATCCCTTGCTCAAGACTCCACCCGGGCATCCCTGAGCCCTGCTTCTGCAGAGGGGCCAGCATTGCGGGCGACTTGCAAACAAGGAGAGATGGGCTCCAGGCTCACAGCCAAGACAGGGACCAGGAGAGAGAGGCCGGAAGCTGCAAGCTGCCACACACGTTGGAGCCTGTGGCCTTTATTCATGCCCCCCACCAAGGACAGCCAGAGGGAAGACCCTGTGTCCACACCAGGAATGAGGGGTGGGGGGCAGGGGCTTCTCTGTGGGCTACACCCTCCAAATCTCCTACCCCAGACCCGCTAGTGAGCCGGAAGTGTATAAAGTGCTGGTGTGTGATGACCCTCTGGGGAAGGCCAAGGAGATGGCACCTGGGCATGGGCCAGGGGGAAGGACTCTCCTTCTTCTGAGGGGTGGGGCAGAGGCCCAAGTTGCCAGTGCACTGGGAGGGGAAGGAAAGGGCTGCCATGTGGGGCTAATTCGCCATGAGGGGCTAACTCGATGCAGTCCTGGGCTGGAGAGAATCGGAAGGAGCCTTTGGCATGAAGCCCTAAGAGGGTGAGACTTAGGGAGGTGGGTAGTTCCTGCACCCTGTGGAGGGAGCGAGGGAAGTAGGGGAGGCCTGGGCGAGCTCAGAGAAGAGGACAGCCCTTCCGGCGCTTATTCTTGCGGACCTGGAGGCCAGCGCGAGTGGCCATCTCAAACACTTCCCGCACGCCCTCCTTGGTCTTGGCCGAGCACTCGAGGTAGCCGAAGGCACTGATCCGGTTTGCCATGTCCCGACCTTCCTCAGATCGAACAGGTTCCTGGGAAGGCAGAAGGTGAGAGGTCAAGGGAGCTGCTGGCTAAGAATGCCTCACCACTTGCGTAGTGACCAGGAGCCTCTAGCCTTGACCCACAAATTGCCCAGCCATCCAGGGTCGCTCCCTGGCCAACACTTCTCTGCCATCCCTATGCTCTGCACACCCTTCTCTTGCCTGAATAAGTAGATACCCCATCTGACTTTGCAGCCTCTACTGTCACTTTCTCCAAAAGCCTGCCATGATGAGCCCCACAGACTAGCCCACGTCCTTTCTGGCAGCTTTCTCAAATAACTCATCCCTGGCTAGGGAGCCATTTAGCTACCCCAAACAGGCCAGCTCCCTCCCTCGGGGCCTCTCTTCCAGCCACTTTCAGTGCCTCCCACATCCATATCAGCCTCACCTGCATGTCCCCAGTACAATGCACGAGAAGCAAATGTTCCCTGCCCCCCTGGGGGCAGGAATGTTCTGTCTTAAGAGCCCCAACTCTAGATGTGGCCGGGACAACAGGTGAACAAGTTAAAATGCCAAGTGACCTCAGGTAAGACACTGTTATCTGACCAGTTTCATCAAATAGCGGACCTGAGGCTAGGGCTCCATCTGTCTCCCTCAGCAGGTAGAGTCCAGGTGAACACCACCATCTCCTCCCACACACACAGGGCAGTGGCCTGGAGAGGACTGCCCCCCCAGTGCTCAGTCCTTCCAAGGGCTCCCTCCCGGCGGCCCATGTACCTGCTTCATCTTGGCCAGCTCTCTCCTGGTATGCTCGTCTTGCCTCAGGTCCTTCTTGTTCCCCACCAGGATGATGGGCACGTTGGGGCAGAAGTGCTTCACCTCCGGGGTCCACTTCTCAGGAATGTTTTCTGCACAGACACGGCCCAACAGGTCAGCACCTTGACTTGGGCGAGAAAGCTTCCCCCACCCCCTGACTCTTCCCAGGACGGTCTCGGGGCTACTCCAGGTTGAACCCCTCCCCTCCCAAGGGCCAGAGTCAGGCCACAGCTGAGCAGCTGTGGGCCCTCAGCTCCCTGGGGCCCTCCCCCACAGCCTCCGCCTCTGAAGATGACCAAAAAGGCTCAAGGCAAGAGCTCCCTCTGGTTGGTTGCTATCAAGGGGCTCTTACGCTCTCCTCCCAGCACCTCACCCCCAGCTCACCCAGGCTGTCGGGGCTGTCGATAGAGAAGCACATGAGGATGACGTCGGTGTCCGGGTAGGAGAGAGGCCGCAGGCGGTCATAGTCTTCCTGCCCCGCGGTGTCCCAGAGAGCCAGCTCCACCTGACACACAGGCCGGTGAGTGGCTAGCCCGAGGGCCCCTTTACACTCCCCCACACCCTGCCGTGCAGATGTCCTGCGGCTCGCCGGGCACCTGAGCACCCGCTGTGCCGGGGCAGGGCTCGCACCCCATCCAATGCAAGTTGGGTGAATTTTAGAAAGATCCGGGGACATCAGTGCTTGGCCTCTGCAGTTTAGGAGCGGCTACTGCGAACTCTGCTTCGCTCGATCCTCCTAAAAGCCCTTGGGGAGCGGTCTTAGGGTTCCCGTCATGCTGCAACTGGGGAGCTTAAACTCGGGTCCCGATGACAGCCAGAGTACGATGACGGAGCCAGAGTACGAAGGAACCAGGAGGTGGTTCCAGCCCTCCTAAGGCTGAGCACTCACTCCCTAACTGTTACTGGCTCCAGCAGGGAGAATGGAGCAAGGACATGGGCAGAGGGTGGGGAAGGACATGCCGGGTCCTGAAGTGATCAGAGCAGGTCCTAAGGCCAGATGGGCGGGGCCTGCACCCTCACCTGCTTGCCGTCCACCTCTATGTCGGCGATGTAGTTCTCGAAGACGGTGGGGACGTAGACCTCGGGGAACTGGTCCTTGCTGAAGACGATGAGGAGGCAGGTCTTCCCGCAGGCGCCGTCCCCCACGATCACCAGCTTCTTGCGGATCGCGGCCATGGCTGGGGCTGGCAGGGAAAAAGGCAGAGGGGATTTTGGGAAATGCCATGAAATGCAAAAAACATGTCTCTGGGTCCCCAAGACCTCCCTGGGAACCGAGGCATCCAGCAAAGGGAGGCCAAGGGGCTTGCTCAGACATGTTCTCGCCAAATCAATTGTTTGGGCAACTGAGCTGGAAATTCCTGGTCTTGGGGTCAGGGATAGGTCTCCCCCAATGGGTTAGAATACAGAAGTGCGAGGTGGCCAGAAAACATGGGTTCTGCGCTAATCCACTCACCAGCTGTGGGACCTGGACCTCTAGAAGGTGCTCAGCGACCAGAGAGCCAGCTTTTATTAGCTGCACATTCCAGGGCGGCAAGGCAGAGCTCACTGGTTATCAGGATTTTAAAGCGTTTTTAGTTTACTAATCACTAAGGTCCAATCTAGAACACATTGTCCCTCCCTCGGCAAGAGTTACGCCTGCTCGGCCACGGGTGAGGAGGCCCGCTCCAGGACCACAGGTGTGCAGACCCAGGGGGCGACTGGGGTAAGGAAAGGGGGTTCGTCCAGCCCCTCATGCCAGGCACCCGTGTTGGGCATGTTGACAAAAGTCACTTCCTCTGTCTGCAGAGCCTGGAGGTAGATGGCGAGCGTCCCAGTGTGACCGGCTAGGCTTGGCGGGGTGGAGACATGCCTTCAGTTGTGGCAAGGAAGCACTGGGAGCAGGGCTGCGTGACTGAGAACCTGATGCCTTTCCTGCTATCACCCCAGAGATGGGCGAGGAGAGTGTTGGGCGGGAAACCCAGACAGGGCAGTGGCAGCAGCCGGCCGGCTTCCCTGGCCCACCCCATCTGGGTCCCCAAAGCCCAAGTCACACAAAGGAGGCTCAGTGCTGGCAGGGCCCACAGCCCACATTTGGGCAGCCTGCCTTCTTCCCCCGTTCCTCCTGGGCCTGGCACAACACTGGGTCACTCAGCCTCAGGCAGGGGACAATGACCACACTGTAGGGAGCCACACATTCACCACAGCAGGGCGACTGAGAATAACCCACTAGGGGATCACCTCCACCCACTCTTGGGAACAGCCCCTTCCTCCAGTACGTCCAGCTCCCTGAAGGCCCTTGCTCCTCCCTGTGACTCAGGCCCCGAGTCAGCTTCCTGTGCTGCCTGTGTCCCCCACCCCAGCACTCATGAGCGAGCATCTGCAGAGACCATTCATCACACCTTCTCTGCTCCCTGGCCCACAGCAAGGCTCTGCACTTCCTCCCGGGTTGGGGGGGGATGCAGGGGGGTGCGAGAGAGGAGCTGACCTCAGTTCCTACAGCCTGGGAGGAAGAGCCGCCAGACTCTGGAGTTGATATGGATCTAAGGCTACAGGGAAAGGGGGTGGGGCCAGAGCCCTGGCTGGGAGGAGCCCCCACCCTCCCCCTCCCAAAAATAGAAAAGACAAATGAGGGCCAGTCACCGAAACTACCAGACAGGGAGTAGTTAAGAAAGCAGGAGATGGTAACCTGATCTCTGCTCCAAACCTGGCTTTTTCTCTCAGTTCCACATCCTGTCAAACTGGGCTGAGCTCCTTCACTTCCCACAGAGCCCCACCACCTCGCCCCTGCCTCCATCTGCTTTTAGGGAGCAAACACTCCGGCCCAAGCCTAGTTCTCTCCAAGGGTGAGATCCTGGTGCCCCCCCCCCCCGCTGAGGCCCCTCTACACATGCAGAAGCACAAAACTGGGATGAGGAGTGGATACAAAAGTCAGGAATCCACAGGAGTTGGCGTACACAGCCACACTCCCCACTTCTAAAGGGGTTCACCCTAGGAACCTCCAAAGAGGAAGGGGTGCACTCTGCCAGCAGATCCCCTCCAAAAACGGAAACCATTCTTCGAAAGGGGGTTTCCTGGAAATTCCACCAGGTGACCAACTCTAACCCACTCCCATCATTCAGCTTGGTCCAGCTACATGAAAGCAGGCCAGAGTGGCCTCAAGCCAGGGTGGGCAGTGCAGATGGAGGCAGTTCGGGTGGCGCAGGCAGTGGGAGGCAGAGGCCAGCACTCCGGAACAAGGACACGTACTAAGTGGCTTGGGGTCCCCAGATCCATGAGAAGACTGTCCCTTGAGGCTCTGGTTGGGCCAGAAGAGGAGCTGGCCCAGGCCAGGACACTAGGCCCAGAGCCAAGATAACAAGAACAACAGATCCCCATGAGAGCCAGTCCCTGAGACACTGACCCTAAGAAGGGAAACCAAACTCCGCACGGGGGCTGGGCTGGAGCCTGGAGCTCCCGGGGCCTTTCCTGAAGCTGGGCATCTCCCGCTCCTCACCCTTTCTCCACTGCCAGGGCCCTGTCCCCTGAAGACCACCCCTGCGGTCTAAGGAAGAATCAGAGACCACGTTCTCAATTTCAAAGCCAGAACCCAGGCAGGACTGCCGGTCCGAACTCCCGGGTTTTCTCCAGCCAGGTTGGGGGCCGTGCGGGAGGGGGCTGGCAGGGAAGAGCGCACCCGCACCAACGCACAAAGACGTGGATCCCTCCGGGCCTCCCCCGGCTCCCGCCCCGGGCGGGCTCCGGGAACCTTCCAGGCGGCGTCCAGCCCCGGCCGAGCGGCAGCCCCGCTGGTCACACCCGCCCCTAGGCCCGCCGCGCCGCCCCACCGTCCCGGCCGGAGGACCCGCCCCGCCCCGATCCACCGCGGGCCGCCGGGCCTGGGCACGGGCGCGTCGGGGCTGGGGCCCCCTCGCGCGGCGGGGCAGGCTCCGGGAAGCCCGGCGGGCAGGGGCGCGCGCTCCGGAGCGAGAGGCCCCGCGGGGCCGGCGCCGCAGCCAGGGAGTGGCCGAGCCCGCCCGAGGCGCAGCCCAGGCCCGCGTCCGAGGGGAGGAGGGCGGCCCGCGGTCGCGCCGAGCTCCCGGCCCACGGAGAAAGTGCTCTCCGGGCGGAGTTCCCGGGACGCCCCGCCGCCCTGGCCCGGCCCCGGGTACCTTCCACTCCGCCGCCTCCAGCTGCGCGGCGGGTGCCGGAGGCTGAGACTGACCAGAGGGGCCGGCCCCGCCCCCGTCGGCGCAGCGGCGCGAGGGGAGGACCGCGGGGAGGGCGGGTCGGGGGCGGCCCTTGGCGCGGCCCGACCCCCGCCCCCGCCTGGGGGCGCCCAGCCGGGGGCCGGGAATCGGGGGTCCGGCCTCCGAGCCGGGGAGAGCCGCTGGGAGGTTGCAAGCTGGAGGAGTGGGCGCCGGACGGGCCGAACCCCGAAGACTCGGCGTGCGCCCCGCCTTCCAGCGCCCAGGGGCGGAACGGCTTCGGGAAAGTTGAGAGGCGCTCGGGGTGGGGTCAGGGAAGGGCCACTGCTGCCCTCCGGTGGCCGACACGTCACCCGCGCTCACCCCACCTGGGACTTCGCGGGAGGCGGGACTGGGTAAGGGCGGCCCCCCGGAAACCGGAGGGTGGAGGGGGCGAAGGTGCGCCCCTTTGCTGCAGAAGTCTCTGCCGTGAAGTTGAGCCAGCGCCATTCCCCCAGCCTCGAAGACTCAGAACCGCCGCATCCCACCGCCCCATTCCCTTGCTTCCCGTGCCTGGGATTTTCGAGTCCAGTTTCTACCTGCCCCTCAAAGGATACTCCAGAAAACTGTTCCCCTCCTCGGCTGCGAGTTCACTTCCCGGCTGTATTGTTTCTGTGCTGCTAGGGACACAGCCCTGGGTGACCTGTGGCCTCGGCTATTTACCTCCAGGCGCGTCTCCTTCCCGGACGGTGGCTAAGGGTGGGGGAGGGCGGTGGAGGATGAGGAAGTCTACGGACACCTTGGCTACTTGCCTGCTTATCCTGCATAGTTCAGCCCTTTTAATGCTAATCCCAGATCTTTGGGTTAAGTACACCCATCCCCTTTTGCCTGGAAGAAAACCGAGACTCAGGTGGCTCACCCAATTTCCCCCCATTGGTAGGTAACAGCAGGAATTCAAGTCAGGCCCGCCAAGCTCTGGGGCCACCTGTGCCCACGACCTGCCCCTTCCTCGCATCTAGTAGTGTGTGGCATTGGATGGATTTCTGGCAAATCTACAAACAGGCAGTTTTTAAAGATCCTAAAGAGCCACCCTCACATTTGATAGATGAGGATGAAGTGAGGTCCAGAAGCTTTGGGTCTCCAGGCCTTTTAACTTGCTCTTTAAGATTTATTGTGAACTCTGTGCTCAGTTCAGATTGTCTCCTGCTCTCAGAGGATTTACAGTTTAAATTTGGAATACAGACAACTTGAAGAGAAGTTATTTTTCTAGATTTTATTTATTTTGGAGAGAAGAGCTAGGTTCTGGTCAGAGGTGTGGGGCTGGGTGAAATGGGAGAGGTCTGCTGCGCCATGTGGGTTGGGGGCTAGTATCAAACTCAGGCCACCACAGAGAAGATGGCTTTACCCCCTAGTCCTGGTTTTTCTTTCTTTTTAAAAAATATTTGTTTATGCATGTAAGAACTGGGGTACAGGCCAAAGATGTGGGGGGAGGGGTTGAGAGGATTCACCAGAGACAGAGTGGGGAGAGGAACGGGCAGATTGACTGAAACACACTGCTTAAGGGAGCAGCAGGTGAGGCAGGAGAGGTCTGCTGCGCCATGTGGGTCCCCTCCCTGGCTGGGGATCGAACTTGTGCTTCAGTGGCTGAGGACACTTCATAGTGCTGTGTTTAACCCCTTGCACCACCACCAGGGAGGCCTGCCCTGGTTTTTCATAGCTAAACAACTTTTATCCTTACAACCACCTTACCAGATAGTACTTTTACCTTCATTTCACTGAGGAACAAATTGAAGCTTAGAGCTGTAACAGGGTGGTCCCCAGGAAAGGGGAAAGTTCTAGAATCCTGGTTCCACCCTAAGTAAGTAAAGCTAAACAAAAATAAAAAAATTGGGCCTCCCTGGTGGCGCAGTGGGTTAAGCAATGCACTATGAAGCAAACCGCAGCCACTGCATCATGAGTTCGATCCCTGCCTCCGGCCAGGGAGGGGACCCACAGGGCGCAGCAGACCTCTCCTGCTGTGCCCGCTGCTCCCTGCAGCAGTGTACTTCAGTTGATCTGACTGTTCTGCTCCCTGCTCTGCTCCCTGCTCTCTGCGGTGAATCCTCTCACCCCCCCACACCTCTGGGCTGTACCCCAGTGCTTGTATGCATAAATAAATATTAAAAAAAAAAATCCTGCAGAGAGGAGATAGGAGAACAGAAGGAAGGGAGGGAAAAGAAAGCAAAGTGGAAAGCAGCAAAAAAGAAACAAAAAACGTGGAGGAGGTACGTGGAGCAGAGGGACATATAAAAAAACTGCGCTTGCTTTTTAGTCTTAAACTAGTTAAAACAAATATGGGTGAGATACCCGTGAGGAGGTTAACAATGGCAGCTTTCATCTTAATTTTAATTTTGCTCTTTTCCTCCCAAATTTGTCTAACTCTTTCTAACCCTTTTCTATAAATCTCTACTAAAAAGTCCTTTAAACTTGTGGCAGGCGTTTGGGCCTTGCTTTAGGCCAATCCTATTTGGCTCAACTTTTACCCTCAAAAAAATAAGTAACTTTAAATGCCTAACTTAGTAACTATATTCTTTATCTTTTCTGTATTATACCCTAATTGTATTAAAATGCCTTTCCATTAAAAATCTTATATGGTTATCTTAATGCAGCAAATAGCAAAACCCATTTTTAAAAAAGCAAGTTTAGGAATTCTGGGGTGCCCTTCTCCCTGCCCTGTAACAGAGCTAGTGTTGGTTCTGGCGTCAGAACCCCCAACAGGAGTCTAGAGCCCCACTTTTAACTGCTACTCCACACCTCTAAAACAAACAGTGAGAATACAGGCAGCTGTGCTGAATGAGGGCAGGCACGGGCTGTGGGCTTCCAGCCCAGAAGGACAGGTAAAGTGTTCACAAAGGTGCTGTGTAGATTTAATGAAGTGCAGGGTCTCCCTGTTTGTGCAAGAGGTTAAGCACAGCACTATAAAGCATCTGCAGCCACTGCAGCATGAGTTCAATCCCCAGCCAGGGAGGGGACTCTACCTCGCCTGCTGCTCCCCTCAGCAGTGTATTTTAGTCTCTCTGCCTGTTCTGCTCCCCACTCTGTCTCTGGTGGATCCTCTCACCTTCCACTTCCCTGGCCTGTACCCCAGTTCTTGTATGCATAAATAAGTAATTAAAAAAAATAAATAAAATGAAGTGCAGTGACTATAGGCCCAGAGTTATGGGACCTCAGGAGACTGGTGGTGGTGAGCAGGTAAAATATGGGGCTGGGGAAGAAAGTGGTGGCCAAATGATGCAGGTCCTTCCAGGCTGAGCTTGAGTGTTGATTTTGGCCTAAGGACTAGTGTCCTCAGGGGAACAATCAACAGAGGTCCATGCTGTGGCAGGTCACCTGGTTGCCCTGTCCCTAGTATACTGGAGGAAATAGGAGCATGACCTGGAGACAGTTAGGAAATGATAGAGTAAAAAACTAAGGTTAGGGGGCCTCCCTGGTGGCACAAGAGGTTAAGCAACGCACTATGAAGTGGACCGCAGCCACTGCAGCAGGAGTTCGATCCCTGCTGCCGGCTGGGGGAGGGGACCCACATGGCGCAGCAGACCTCTCCTGCCTCACCCGCTGCTCCTCTCAGCAGTGTGTTTCAGTCAGTCTGCCTGTTCTGCTCCCCAATCAGTCTCTGGTGAATCCTCTCACCCCCCCACATCTTTGGCCTGTACCCCAGTGCTTGTGTGCATAAGTAAATCTTTAAAAAAAAAACAAAAAAACTAAGGTTGTGACAGTGGGAGTGGACATAAATGGACAAATCCATTTTACAATATAGAATTAGCAGTACTTGGTGAATGATTGGCTTGGTGAGGATGAAACAGAAACCAAAGGTGACTGACCGACTACAGATTTCTAAGGCGCAGGGCGCTGGTGTCCAGCGAGAAGCTGAGCCAGGACGAACGTGTTTATGGGGGTGTGATGAATTCAGCTTGAGGTCGCTGAGCTGAAGTGGGATGTCTAGGAGATGGTCAAGAGACAGCTAGATCAGTGGCTTTAAAGCACAGCAGAGACCTGGACTGGAAATCCTGACTTGGAGGACACCTGCGACTGGATCCCAGAAGTGGGTGAGAGTGCAGGGAGCGGCAGGGACAGAGGGCAGAAGAGAAAACCTGGACAACGCTCCAGTCTCAGGGTGTTCTGGTGCTCTCTCCACCCACCGCCCCACCCAGCGGGCTTTTCCTTACCTTTGGTTTCTAGGCAAAGTAAATAGACACACACCTTTATCCATCTGGTTTATTGGCAAACAGCTGTGAGTCTGGGGGTCTCATACCGTTCTTCAACTAGACCGCTGCTAAAGGAGGTCAGGGCGACATCTCAGTGTGGGTTGGAGTGGGGGGCATGGAGAAGCGGGGATGGGTGGTGGGAGGGTCGGGGCCCAGCCCTCTCAGGAGTAACTGCCTGGCCCGCCCAGGGGGATGATGAAGACCGAGATGTCATCCCCTGAACCCAGCTTGTTGTTGGGGAGACGCCAACCACGGTCCCGGGGGGTGCCCCGGGCGCCCAGGACCAGAGCTTGGGCCAGAGCCGTGTACCTGCCGGGAGCACACGTGCACACTCAGTTACCAACACGTACAGGCGGAGGTAGAGAAGCAGGCCCGCGTGTGCTTCCCAAGCACTCTGCCCCTTGTCCCGTGCCCTTGCCATCCCCTCACCGCCATGCGACCCCTACCTGCTGGGGTCGTTGGGCTCATAGGCTGACAGCACCCTGTCCACAGTGGCGGCGACCTCACAGTCACTGGTGACGTCCCACAGGCCGTCCGTCCCCAGGACCAGCACGTCATCCGGGCAGTGCTCATACTGCGTCAGGTCATACACCTGCACCTGGTAGGGAAGGGTTGGAGAGTGGGCTGGGGGGAAGGGCCCTGGAGAGGGCCAGCCTGAGTCCCCCAGAGAGAAGGGATGGTTAAGGAGGGTCCGGTTGGTCTCACCTCCGGGAAGCAGGAGAGGAAGGGTTTGATGGGCAGCGTGGAACTGCAGACCTTGAGCTTGTGGTCTCCCAAGCCCCGGGTCACTCCAATGGTGGCCATCACTCGAGCCTAAAGGAAATGAGGAGGAGCTGCTACAGCACTTTCCCGGGCCCGCAGACCCTGGACCTCCACCCCTGCGCTCAGGTAGAACCTCCACCTCCCTAGACAAGTCGTGGTGTTTCCTCTGGCCCACGCCCGCCTCGACCATGGAGTTTACCTTTTTGCCCTCCCCACAGACCAGAGGAAACCTGAGATCCTCCAGCTCGATCTTTTTGTAGGCCCTGGGGAGGGGGAGTAGAGGACATTACCCAGGCATCAAAGTCCCTCTCCCCTACTAGTAGTGCCCCTCACAAAAACCCCTCAGGGAGGGCCACGTCCCCCCAACTCCCAGCTGGGCCTAGCCGCCAGCTTCCACCTTGTTGCTGGCCAGGGATTGGTGGTGTTGCCACGGGAACGGGTCCCAGCTCAGAGAAAACTGTTACCAGCCGGTCATGTTCTGGTCCCGGTACAGCATCCTCCGCCCCAACTCCTTGGCTTGCACTCTGCGGGGGAACTCCAGGTGGGTGAATTCACCACCCAGCAGCTCTGGTTTCAGGAAGCCCTGGGTTTGGGAGTGGCCAGACAGAGCAGAGGACCAGGGGGCATTAGGCTCCAGGCACAGCAGGGTAAACAGATGACCTAATGACAGCAGAGCTGCACTGTTCTCGTATTAATGTCCACTCTGAGGAGCTCCCAGAACACTTACGGAAGGAACTGACGATGCCCAGAAGTTAAGGGAACGGCCCACCTTGCACAATGAGCAAAGTACTCACACAGGACTCATCCCAGGCACTCCAGCTGCAGGCCGGTGTTTTAAAGCACTAAACCATATTGCCCCTGGGGGACCTTTGCCTTTTCCTTCCCCCAGCTCTGACTACACTTCCTTCCGCAGCTGGGCCCCCAGCGGGAGCACTGGACTGGAGGCCTCGCTCCTTCCTGCTGCGTCCTCCCCCAGCTCAGCCCCTCACTCCATAGTCTGTGGTGTGGCCTTCCCAGCTTAAGGAGCTGCTGTCTGTGTGGCAGGGTGGGCGCTTTCCGGGGGATAGAAGGTACAAAGAAACACAAAAAGCCACAAAGAATGGAAACCGTTTCTACTTACAAGCAACTGAAGACGCTGGCGCTCAGTCTCCGGGGTAAACTCCCGGGACATTGGAATGATTTCACCATTCCGGACAATGATGGCTCTGCCCAGAAAAAGAAAAGGTTTGGGCTTGGCTCTCCCCAGCATCCTCATGGAAAATTCCAGAAAGACCCATGATGACCCTTAGGGATCCCTCACCCAAACCCCCACCAGTCCACCCTCTGTGGCTATTTCAGGCCTCTCCTTGGGTCTATGATCCCAACTCATCCCTTCCAATCTTTGACTTTGTAAATACCTGCCACCTCACTTTCTTGTATCCCCCCATCCCAGGGAGTGACACCCTGCAGCCACTTCCAGACCCCCCATACCTGCTGTCACCTGCATTGGCCACGTACACCTTGCCTAGCAAGTAGACCACAACCAGTGCACAGCAGCCCCCCTCCACTTGGTGGCCGTGCCGCTCCCGGGCCATCTGCTCATCCTGCCGTGTGAGGAAGGGTCAAAGGGGTGGATGGAGAATAGGCTCAGCACAGCCAGCCCCCACCTCCGTCTGCCAAAATGAACCGGCCCAGCCTAATCATACTGGAGGACAGAAGGAAGACATAAGTTGAACTCCCCTTCTTCCTCTCCTCTCAACCAAGCTCTGCTCAGGTTCTTAAAGGTGTTGTGGGTTCTTAGGGTCACCCCTCAGGTCACCTGACTCCCAGACAGTGTTCACCAGAATGTGTGCCTGGCAGGGCCTCGGCCCAGCCACCCACTCACCATGAGCTGGAAGGCATTCTCAAGGGCTCCCACTACCAGACTCTCGTGGGTCACTTCCTTCTGTGAAGACCAGCAGGAATGAGGAGCGACTAAGTGAGAGTGATCAGATGCACCTGGAACCCCCGGAGTGGATGGGAGGCAGAGAGGAGGCGGGGAGGGGTCCTGGAGAATCTCCACCAGGTCCTTTAGCTGCTCACGGATGTGGCGATGCAGGAGCCTGGAGGCCATTTCAGCAGCTCCGCCCCCTGCATGTCCATCAAACAGGCCCCAGTAGTAGAAGCAGAGACCCTGGTGGAGGGAAAACTGGAGGTGAGAGTGTGTGGGCAGACGTGTGTGTATGTATGTGTGTGTGTGTAAGGAGAAGCACGTCCACACAGACATCAAAGAAGCAGGATCTTGGTATAGGAGGCAAGTTAGATTTAGATTTATTCATTCATTCACCAAGGACCCACACTGTCAAAGAAAGGAAAGCATCCAAAAAAGCCAAATTGAGAAGACAAAAGAGGCAAAAATAAGAGTTGTTGATTAATGAGATCATCCAGTCATATGTGGGCATCTGCATTTTAGGTGGAAAGCTGAACATTCGTGAACATGGCAGAATCCAATGGATCCAGGCAGTTTCTACTAGGAAACTAGATGCAGTTTCCACTAGGAAAGGAGAGTAAGAGTCAGCTACCTCAAGGTCTTCCGAGGGCTCAGATTTAAAACTGGATGCCTGGAATCCATAGGGAAAGCATTCCCAGCATTAGGAAAGGGAGTGGGGGCTTACCTGACCTTGGCTAGTCTCCCCAGGAACCCCTGAAACACTCCTCCGACCTTCCACATACACCACTTCACAGCAGGCCTGGTCCTCATTGTGCCGGCTCTTGCCCGCATTGATGACCCTGCCAGGCCAGAGTGACCACATCAGGCTGGACACCAGACCAGGTCCTGGAATAACCCCCACCTTAGGCACACACCCCTCTCTGGCCTGCTGGCCAAGATGAGAAAGGTCACAGCCACCTGGGATGCAGGCCAGAGAGGGAGGTGGAGAAGGGAGGCAGGGCCAGGCACAAAAACACACTCTGGGCGCCAGGCCCCCCACCAGAAGAAGGGTGCCCACGATGGCGCCCCCACCCCAGAGCAAAGGGGGCATGCCTCCTGGTGCTGCTGGGGGAGGGGCCGGTGGGCAGCAGGAGGTTTTACTTCCCCACTTGTCTCAAAACCGACTGACTATCCCACCCTGACCCCAGCCCACCGGCCCGCGGCACCCCGCCTTCTTAGGCACGCCCACCCTTTGTCACCAACAAACCATGCAGTGAAAGTTTCTGCTGCTATGGCTGGGAGGAAGCGCCCAAGCCGGATCCCGAAAGCAGAACTGAAATAGGGCAGTGGGGGAGCCCACCCGAACCGTGTAGGAGCCCCATAAGCCCCGACTCTTCCCACATGCAAAGCTAGGGCCACGGGCCCCCCAGCCACCGTCGCCTGCGACCTCAGCCCGTGTCTCCTCCGGCTCCGCTTTCGCAGCAGTTGCATGAAAATCACGCGCTGCCTGGGAGCAAGCCGGCCGCTCCCGACCCTCGCAGCGCTGGGGTCGGGGGCCCACCTCCTCCCTGGCCCACGCAGGGCTACAAGCCGAGGGGTGTTCAAGGCCGACCCCTCTCGCTTTTCGGGGCGGCCCCTCCCCCGCCCCCGGAGAAGCCGGCTGCCGCCTGGTGTCGCCGGCTATTTCTGGGTGTGGAGGGGGAGGGGAACGGTAAGAGGGACAGGGAACTGGGGCTCTGGGGTCGGGAAGCTCAGGAGCTAGTCTTCCCAGCCGCCACCTCGTCTATTCTGAGGGCACCCCCTCCCTTAAAGCCCTCCCCCCTCAGCCTTTAAGCGGCCCGGCCGCACCGAGAACTGGCTAACTCATCCTTCGCGGGGCCCTCCACCCTCCCGAGCGCACCAGGGAGGGAGCGAGGTCCAGGGCGGCGGGAGGGAGGGCAGTCCACGAGCTGGGAGGTCCCGAGGACCGATAGCGGGACCAGCGAGAGGGGCGGGAGGGGGTGCGGCCGGAAACCCAGGGGGTAGCGGAGGTCGGGGGCAGCGCGAACTCCAAGCACTGATCGCGGCGAGGGGGGCATCCTAGCGCCGGGGATGCCGAGCTGGGGAGGAGAATGGAGGGTCCAGTCCGGGTTAGGGTGCCCCGGGGGGCGCTCACTCGGCATAGCCCGTGCTCCAGGGTAGACGCCGGCCGGTGTCCGGGGGGCTTTGCACTGCCCGGCCGGCGTGGTCGTCGGCGCGTCGCAGCCCCCCCGGGCTCAGCTGCAGAAAGGTCGGTCGGGAGAAGCTCGCTCGAGCCTCTGCCGTCTTCGCGGGCGCGGCGCTCCCGGCCCCAGTCTTCGCCGGAGGGCTTCTAGGCGCTTCTGGCGGGGCGGCAGGTGGCGCCGAGGTCGCGTCGGGCAGGTCGGGGGACTTGGGGCGCGGAGGCGGGGCGCCCCCGGAGCTCACCAGGTGCGCCACGGCGGAGCGCACCCGGCCTAGCATGCTGCCTCCCCGCCCCGCCCTCGGCCCTGGCCCCGCCCCGCCCTCGGCCCTGGCCCCGCCCCACCAGGGCCCCGCCCCCTAAGGCTTGAGGTGGGCGGCGCTTGCTCCCGCGGGCGCGGCGGCTCCTTTGGCTCCGGCGGGCAGGGCCGGCTACGGCCGGAGCTTCCTCGCGCCCCGGGTCACCCAGGGACCGCCGGGGCGCCCGTTCGCCCCCTCTTCTTTGCCGGCTTCCAACTTCAGTCCGCCTGAGTGTATTTGGAGGAGGGGAAGAGGACGGCAGCGGGAAGCCCTGTTCCAGCCGTGCCCTACCTCAGACAGCGGCTACAACTGCCCCGCTGTACCCGGAGGGTGGCGTCTTCTCCCCTGGTGCGTCTTGGCCAAGCTGCTGGGAGGGCGATGGGGCTGATGAGCTCAGAATGAAACCAGCCGCTTCGGGACTGCTGGGGTGTGAAGCACCTGGTGTGACAACACCTCTGGCGGGGGCGGCTGCGGTGAGAACGAGCCGATGCCGGTGCAGCGTGGGGGTGGCAGCGACGCAGGCTGAGCCGACCAGGCTGGGTTTAAGGAGCTGGGGGAAGGCAGCTGGGGCCCCGTTGGCCTGGATCCCGGGGAAGATCACCTCCAGATCTGGGGGAGCGGCTGCCACTCGACCACTCCACTTTCTTTTTCAGCGCCCGA